>VWZF01000841.1:282869-343072 GCA_013396755.1 Sclerurus mexicanus
AATGACATGGGAAAATAGTCTCCCCATATTGAAATATGTGTTTCTGTCATCATGTTGATTGTAGTTTTGCTGAGGGAGGGCATGCCTATGATAATCCTTTGAAGGATATTATATTGCCAAAATAAATGTAGAGATTTTTAGCTGATTCCTAGAATCCAAAGGTTTTGCTTTCATTTTATGCTACACTGTTTTCAGTGTCTAAATAGTTTTGTTTCTAAATCTATGAGGGTCAAAGGTTGATCAGCTCTAGTGCATGCAAAAGCTAAGAGAAGCTGTAGTAGAGTCATAGATCACAGCAGGCCTGGGTAAGCTAGCACGACTGTTATTAAAAAGTGGAGAAATTGGGGCAGCATGCACAAGGGACACGTAAAGGAAAATTGTTCAACCAGTTGCTGGCAAGAGAAGAGAAGCCTCACAAGCTACGCTGATCACTAGTGGGAAATAGTTTAGCTGGGAGCTCGCCTTTGCATTGCATCAGTATAGATGAACAGCTGGAATAAGCCAACTGGTTAACTAGATGTTTTACTAGCTTATCCACTTGGGAGGTAGTTTAAAACACAAGAAGAAAATCACAGTGAACTTTTCTGCAGAACTTTGACACCTATCAAAGTAGGCTAGTTGATAAGTAGCTCACTTTTGTTCTGTCCCAGCAAAATGACTACTTTTCTTCAGTAGAAGCTAACAAAAGCCCTTTTACCTTTCTTCTGCTCAGGGAGAACACTATTAGTCACAGTTCATTAGGCTTGTTTACAAAACTGAACTGGTATCTTAAGTGTGTAACTGAAATACTCTAACTGCTTGAGGCATCTTTTCTGCCACGAAAATGCAAGAATTTTAGAATAGGAAAGACAGCACTGCCTACTATTTTTCAGACTAAAATAACTAGCTTGTGGGATAAAAGCTGTAAAAATTATGTAGCATTTAGCTTTGCCTACATGTGGTTTTCAAATCTCGAAGGTAGGGTTTCAAGCATAGTTTTGTTTTTAATCTGTTAATTAGGGCAACAAAAGATCTGAAAATGAGGTTACACAAATCTTGAACTGAAGCAATGGTGTGGGAAGGAGAGCCCCAGACGTGTAAGGTTCTCAATCTGCTTTTCCTAGACCAAGGAAAAAGTCTTGCCATATTAAACTGATTCCTTTTTCGTGTGTCAGTGGGAAAGAAGTAGAAGAAACAGAATTCCTCATTTACAGTTGAAGTTTTCATAGAACTCTTATATACACCGTACTTGACTATACACCACTTTTATCTTTATGTATTTTCCTGTGAAGTTTCATGGTGCTATATTATTGTATTAAGATTTTAATAGAGTTTATATCTACAAACATAAAAGATGTGTCCCTGCAAGTCCCACAAACTGAATGAAAGAAGAGGTACTTGTATCTTGTTAGCTGTAGTAAGAAAATTCAAGGGAGTTCTGCTAAAGAAATCCTAAATGTTTTTATTTCCCTACCCTTTGTCCTGGTTGTGTCTGGTTTAGGTGTTTACTTACCCTTTTCCAAGGCTGAAGACAATGAAATCTTCATGAAATAAGTGAAGCTTAATGCAGACAGAGAGATGTAAAATGCAGTTCAGTAGATTTCAGTGCTTCAACCACTGCTTCAAATTGCTATTTTAAATTACAGTGAGTAGAATAATAGAGAAGTTACCATGTCTAGTATCTGCAGTTGGCCTTTGTGAAGAATTGCTTGTTAGGAGGCTTTATGATTTACTGAGACCACAGCTGGCTGCCAGCAGAGCTACAGGAGTGTGTTCTCTCTTGGGCTTGGTAGCTAGAGATGAAAAGGATCCAAAGCTGGCACAAAAGCAAATAAATGCTTTGACGTTAAATAAAGCATCATAATTTATAAAGGGCTCTGCTTCTCAATCCCAATGAGGTACATGGATCAGCAGCAGCTCTTTGAGGTTGAGCAGAATTGTCTGCCTGGCTCGACTGCAATTCTGGTATCTGCAGTCTACAGATTTGGAAGCATTTTCTTGGTTTAGGATGGGAATTGTTTATTTATTCATGCTGTTTCTTTTCCATAAATTCTCTCTATTCTGTCTTCCATTCCTTTATGTTTCATTAGCTACTCTACTGCTTGATAAATAATTGTACCAGTGTTTGCACCTGGCAGCTCTTTATCATGATGTAGAGCACTGGGGAACTAATCACCAAAGACACCTGAAGGTTTATAGGTCTGTTTAGTCGTCTGTTGTTTGTTTGGGTTTTACTCATCCTGTGAATTGTTCCTCCAGTAGCAGAGTTCAGAGCTAGGACACAAACTTCTATTGAGATGTCCTAATACTCACATTAGGAATAAAACCAAAAATGTATGAGCTCCTTAAGAGTTTGGGTTTTTTTTTTTTTAAATTTTATTTATAGCTACACACACACATACGCGCATAAATTTATATCAACTTCCCTATTTCTGCAGCTGTTTCTCAACAGTCTGCTGATGAAAACAGTATTTCTGTGGTCTGGTGTCTGAGATGAAAAATAGAAATAAGACAGATAATTCTTAAAAGGAACTCTCAATGCTTGTCTGGGTGAGAAAAAAATTGTTTTGGTTTTCCTCTTTTTTGGTCTAACTTCTCATTTTAAAACAATAACGCTTTTCCCCGTGCTCCAGGCTTGTTTTGCTTTGCTATGTACTTGCTTTTAAAGGAAAAGAGTTTGGGACAGAAGTAAGTAGCTGAAGAGATCCTGTAATTAATATAAAGTGCAGGAAGCAAGTGTGACAGATTAGTTGAAAAGCCATGTGTTCTGTTGCTTATCTGAAGTGACATATGGTCCTAGAGTACAGGCAAAGGCAGTGGATTGTGGGCCTTCTTTTTCTTTTGCTCAACAAGAAGTTCAGAGGAGTGTCCATGTGTTCAACAGGCCAGCAATATAGGAGCTGAAATAACACTCCTTGAGTAGTGAGTGAGAAATTCGGGGGATTACAGAACAGCATTTCCTTCTTCTAAAATTGAGACTATGTGACACTTTTCAGTGTCAGGCTATGTGAATCACAGTTATGATTACTGAAGTAAAAGAGAAAAAAATCTGCTAGAAACAAAATATTTCTGAAACAGATTTGGTTTTCTTCAGAACACACAGATGTTAAATTATTTTCAACTTGCATTTTTAGTATCAGCTGAAATAGAGTAAGACTGGAGTTTCATTCTCAAGCTGCAGAAAAACAGCGAAGTGCTTCAGTTACTCTGGTTGAAGAAAAGGTACGGCTTGCACAAAAATCAAATCTTTAGTTGTACTCCAGAGGTCAGAAGCCTGTAGCTGGCTTATGATAACATTAATTGCACATTTTCCTGTAAACACTGCAAACATGTGGTCTGACATTCAAGAGGTGTAACAGCAATTGATCCAAAAGTTTTCCTAGTCCTGCCAAAATCTAATCACTTTAATATAAATCTGGTGGGAGAAAATTATGTGAGTGACTGTGGCTTCTTAGTTTTCAAAATCACAACTCTAAGTAGCTTATATTTTAGTAGAACTGTTTAGTTGTGAATTAATCAACAAGCCATTTGGGAACCAATCTGATGTACTTTCTGGGGTATTACGCAGTTTTCATTGAGTCTTTTATTGGCCTTTTAATGAGTGTGAAATTTAGCCTTTTATTTGATTAGGACTTTTAATACTTCTTTCAGCTCTCCGTTTGCATTTAGGTTTTGGTCACTGGTTATTTGTTAAGCAGGCTGTCTCTAGGAGAAATATACAGTGAAAAAAATTATAGTGTCATTGTTATTATAACTAGTAAGGGACATGAGTTCTTTAATTAGATGCTGCCCTGTTTTCCAGGGCCAGCCTGTCTCCAGCATTTCAGTCATAGCTTTGTCCCAACAAACTACCATTTCAGCCTGCGCTCAGCAATATGTCCTCCTAACATGCTGGGGTTTTTTTATACTAAAGCTGGAAAAAGATAATGTTGCTAGGAAGGCAAGAAAAAGAAATGAAACCAGAGCTTCTTTTAGCTGACCATTCAACTGAATATTGACCAGCTGTCTTCATGAGAAAGAAATAGATGGTGGTAAATAAGCTAGAGTCTAGTTTTCCAAGAAGTTCAATGATTTTCCCAAATCAATAGAGCCCATCAGGCTTCAGAACAAAGGCTGCAGGAGACATGACAGTGATGGAAGTGGCTTGTGTTCTTTTGTGTATTAAGCACATGGGCTCATGGGGAAACAGTAGTCCTTCAGTTATTTTGGTGTTTATTCTTTTATATTCATTGGGATAAACTTATAGATTAAGAAAATCTATTACAGTTATTATTAGGTGGAATGAAAAGTTGTTTCCTTGATGGTCCAAGTCTGTGATTTCAAGGGGTACTCCTTACTGTATAACTGCTGCTTTTTTGAATGTTAATGGGAGTATGCAATGCAAACCCAGTGAACATATGCTCTGTGTGTGTATTGTTAAAGGCATAACAGCTTATTTTCAAATTAGGGCAGTGGTTGCTACTTTAAATATGTTTTTATCAATGACTTCATAATGAAGGAGAATATAAAGGACATGACATTTGAATAAAGTATCCATGAAATTTAAGTTGTTGTTACTCAGAATGTAACTAAAGATCACACAGATATGAATGTACTTTGTTATGCTGTTGCAGAAGCTGATGTAGTTTAGAACCCAGCTTTAGCCACCAGCAGGGCAATCTTAACTAAAAGAGCAGGCTTTAGCTGCTCAGCCCAATAACCTTTAAGGTTGCTATGCTTTCATAAAATACAAAATTAACACCACAGCTAAGTGCCTCAAAGGTTTATGACTGTACCAGCAGTATTTAATTATGCTTCTTTTCCTTAATGCTTTCCAATCTTCTCATCTTCACTGCTGTATGGTATTTGTTCAGATAAAGGCCAGTGCTCAGGATGACTATTTGCAGATCTGTGCTCCAGATGGTTTGATTACGGGATGTGGTTAGAGTGACTTTTCAAACATTCACTGCAGCAGTAGGGCTCTGAAAAAAAAAAAAACAAAAAAAAACCCAACATACACACACACCTCACCCCCCAGCCAAAACCCCACCAACACTAAAAACTAAAAACTCTTGCATTTCCAAGGCACCTGATAATCATTACATTTTCAGGCTTGCTGATATTGGTGCCTGTTACATGTGCACCTGCTGTAGCTGTAGTTAAGTTCTTGTGCCATGCTAGACAGAGAGTGTGATTAAAGTAGTAAATAAACTGTATGTCTACGAGATCAGCATTCAGTGTAGAAGACTTGGCTTCATATGTAGAATGTTTACTGTTAATTTTAGAGTACTTTCTTGATGGAAGTAATCAGTGAGAAATAAGCCATTTGCATTACAAGTCTAATATAAACATTGCTCTGTGTTTTTTATGCCTGGATGAATTGCAGGTGTATACGTGGATCTGGGACTGATGATGGTGTGGTGGATGTGGTGATTTGAAGCAAATGAGTTACACTGCTTTTACTAAACCAATGGCAACAAAAGAGCTTCAGATAATCCTAAGAATATAGATTTTCTTCTTGCGGCTTTTTGCACTTCATATGCTTTAGTTCTTGTTAGAAAGTGATGTTAAATGTGGAACTAAGGAAATTGCAGTATCATGTAGAATAAAACATATTTAATCCATGGTGGTGGTGTACTCACTAATGACAGATATGCCATAGTTTGACTGTCCCAGGTGTGTATGTTATATAAGTTTTGGACAAAAGGCAAATGGAATTTGACTTGGAAGATAATTTGTGTATTCACTAATCACAAAGATACAAAGCATTATCTGTAATCATCGAGTGATTATATGGTGCCTTCTTAATACTGAGCATTACATCTCAGCCATAAAGAATTATTATGCCACAGAGATTTTTACTACAAGAATGTATGATATTAACTTTTAAAGAAGTAATCTTAGAAAAAAAATACTGCAAAGCATAGTATACTTTGAAGATCTTCCTCTGGCATCAGCAAAAGTTGTCTTAAAAGAATACTCAGCATAGCAAAAGCAGTTTGCAAAACTGTTAATTTTGGAATTTTGAGCACATAGGGCTCCACTTATGTTTAAACATAAATGACTTATGTGACTTTTTAAATATACATGACTTTTTAAATGTACATGAGTTTTGATGACTGAGAAGCAGACAAATGATTTCTAGGTTTGAAAGATCATTTAAATATTCTTCAACAAATCAGTTACAGGAGAATTCAGAAAGACTTTGTGCAGATCTGCTTCCTCCAGAATTTTGTAGATATTTTTGGCCAGACTCTCTGCTAAGAGCAGAGGAAACAGCTTCTTTTACAAAATGAAGGCATATCCATTCACCCGTTCAGATAACTGGTCTTCTGAGTTCTCTGGGAAAACAATCAACTTGAACTAAAACAGAATTTTGTAGCATTTGCTGTGATCTGAGCCAAAAAGCAGCCTGTACTGTGAACATTAAGTCAGGTTTTCCAGTCTGATTAATTGAGTAATGTCTACTTATATTGGAATTTGACATGTTTCTTTTCTAAAGCCAGTATTTTAAAAAGCTGGGTCCTACATTAAAGATAGTAATGTGATAATTTGATTCCTAACCATTTTCAAAGTCTTGAATACAAAGCATAAAAGTTCTTGGCTTATGTTCATTGCAGAAAACAGAGTCAAGAAAACAAAGAGATTAGAATCTGGTTTAGACTAGACGCTTTTTTTTGTTCTTTAGATAAAGGAACATCTAAAAAGCAAGAGTAGATCCTTACAAGCTTAAGGTGGCTGCTAGAAGTACAGTGCCAAAGTAATCAACATGAGTGTTACCTTTGCATGGTATTGAAGATACCTGTGATTGTGATGTCTGTATGTCACAATAGCACATCTGTATTTGTTAGCAAAAGATTTAGTTAGTTTGTTTCCATTCTCTGATGGCATATTTAGTTCTATGAATTCAGTTAATAGTAAATAGCACATTTTAGTTCTGATTTTGTTATGCAGTCACTGAAAAGGAGGAAGAGGTGAGAGGAAGGAGAGCGGATACATCACATCTACAGAACTCATAAAAAATGCTTTTTTATGTAGGTTTCTGAAATTATTCTATTACAGATCACTTTTGTGACATGTGACTTTTCATTCCATAATAAAATCCAAGTACAAATTGTCACAGTTGTTTTGTACATTTTATCTATCAGAAGTGCTTATGTAAAATGGTTTTGTGCTCTCTAGGCATGTGTTACTTTTTCCTATTTGGGAAATTTTTTGCCTTAAACACTGTGGGTATAAATATGATGAGTTAAGAAAAAAACTCATAGTGTTACATGTACTGTGAAGGAAAACAGCAAAATACAGAATCTTTTCTTTCTCCTAATAGGCTAATGAAATTACCTTTAATCTAAAGAAGGAGTCTCTATTGACGGTGGCAGGCACCAGATAGCATCCTGTGTGCACCATTGTCGTACATAAATGATCCTGCCTTGGCTAATAATGGATTTTGGCAGAAAAGGTAAATTAGGTGAACTTTAAAAGTTCGGAGTAACATGACTCCATTTCCTTGTGCTATGACACACACACAGGAAAACATACACTGCTTGCTGTGTCAAGTCCTTAAAGATAAAAGAGTAGCATGGGCAGTAACATTGGAAGTTCTATTATTCTTACTTTTAATTGCTTTAATTTAGGGCATATGATACTTAAGACTGCAGAAGATAGTGCTAATATTAGGTGTACTGTAGCTGTGAATAGTTACATAGTTTGCAAATTAAACTCAGAAGTTTACACCCTCATTTGGGAGGACAAGTTCTTCTCTATTACATCCAACTCTTGTAAACTGTGCTCTGGTAACTGGTCAAACTTTCTGAGTTGGCACCCTTACTTGGTCAAAGAAGCATTTGTAAGTAGTCTAAATATATTCACTGTTGTTTCATCCAACCTCACAAGAACAAGAGTAGTTATTTGGCTAGGTTTCCTCCTGAATTTGAATCTTAAAGAGCCCCAATACCCTCAAGTACACTGCATTAGAAGTGTCTGAATTTTTTTCCCATCCTTCAGTAACAGGTATTTTATGAAGTTTAGCCTCTTGGGCTTTTTTTAAGAGGAAAATATGTGTCTGTATTTAGACAGCATGAAACCTGTGGGTTCCTCAGACTGTCTTTGAATTTTCTCTCTTGCTTAGGCAATGCTAAATAAATTATTGTTACATGATGGGTAGTCTAATGTATAGTGTAATGTAAGAGGAAGACTTATTAGAGGTATTGACGCAGCCCAAGTGAGGTTTGATCCTGTATGTGATATGTTACTTCACAAGATGAAGTATGTGGTCAGCTATGCCCCAGGACACACATGCACAAACAGAGGAGTTGGAACAACCTAGAGAAAGGTTAGTGCATCTAAGACTGCGTGCCCAGTGCACTCAGAGGCAGCACTCCAAGGTGAGATGAAGACTGCTCTAGTGCTATTGCTGAGACAGAGCAGACTCAGCAGAGGTTCTTGTCTGGAGCGTGAACTCTGTGCCAGGACAATTAGTACACCCTGACTTGGTGTAGCAAGAATAATCCTTTCTCTTCAGTACTGCATGGTGTGGGTTACCACCTCAGTCATCTCCATCTTCGTTTTCCAGTGCTTTGGTTTAATAAGCCTCCACCAGTTGTGTGTTTTGTTAGATCAGTCTTACTAATATGTTACTTATATTCTCCTAACCCATTTCTATGATAATCTCAGAAGAGTAAAGAGTAAAAATCTCAGAAGAGAAACCTTCCCTGCCAGTTCTGTGAAATCTTACTTGTGGCTGAGCGATATGTTGTCCATTAGGGAAAGGAAATTTATTTCTTGCCACAGCTACTCTAACACAGCATGAAGATTAATATTCTCTCCTACTTACATGGGACCTTTGCTAAGACTAACAAACTTAATGAGATGCTAAATGTAACTGACTTTAAGGCAGGAACTTGCTTGTGTTTGCATTTGAAATACTGACTTTCTTATACTGGAAGGTCATTTGAATGTCTGCTAAGAAGTACTGAAATATGTATTGATCTTAGGGGGTTTTTTTATTATCCCTATTCTATGCCTTCTACTTAGCCCTCTTTTGTATCAATAGGTAACAGACTATCCCTAGGTGTGGCATATAAATTAATAAATGAATAAAGTGCACATAGAGATCGACGAGACTAAAAATATCAAGGAAGATGGATGCTTAGGTCAGAATAAACCTTCATTAAAAAAAAATCCCACACCCCAAAATCCCCAAACTCAACCTCCCCCACTCCCGAAAATAACAAAAGGATAAAGCTGAACTACCTCAGGAAAATTAAATGGCACAGATAATTCTCTAGTAATACTCCATGGGATGTCAGAAAGCCCTTCTTGCTTTGTACATTTAAGAAACTAGACAAACACTGGTATGTGGGCAGGAGGGAGCAATGGTGCTGCTGCAGGGAGATGGGCTGCGTGACATAATAGAATTTAATAGTGGGAAATACCTGTGATTTTCACTTGAAGCCTTATGGAGTCACAGATGACAAGCTGTTACAGCAAAAGGAGGGCATCAAGGTTACCAGAGAAACACCCTTTTAATCTCCCCTCTCCAGTGGGTGAGTGGCAGGTGGGGACATAGCTTGGAGCTGCTTGTTGCAAGAAATGGAATTTCCACCAACTGGTATTTCCTCTGTGTCTGTATTGGGTTGTTCTCCTCCTCCTCCTTGGCCCCAGCACCCTCTAGCTGCCTCTATGCCTGTGGAGGGGTTGACGGTAAACCAGCCTTGGTGTCTTTGTCACCTAGTTTGTGTAGGTTGTAAAAATATGGCATGGTGTTTAAACTCTGATCACAGGATTAGTGAGGCTGGGAAAGACCTCCGAGGTCATCGAGTCCAACCTGTGACCAAACACCACCATGCCAACTAGACCATGGCACTAAGTCCCGCATTTAGTCCTTCCTTAAACACCTCCAGGGATGATGACGCCACCATGATCCTTCTAGGTACTCAACTCCTGTCTCTGACCCTGGCTGGAAGTGCTCTTTATCTTTTGTGCTTCAGACCAGTTTGCCCCAGTGCACAGAAGTCCAGTTGTGTAATATTAATGGCAACAAAAACCCATGTGGGGGTTAATTTTCAAATCAGTTACAGAAAATTTTCAAGGCAATCCCTTCTTCCCTGATACCTCTGCTAACAACACTTAAAATACTTCCCTGCTGCTAAAAGACCCCAAGGAAATAAGCAGCTCATTGCATGTTAACTCAGTGCAGCAGAGAGGGATGGTTTTAGTGCAAAATTAGAAAGTGTACTGTTAAGACAAAGCAAAAAGATGGGCTGGAAACATTCTGGCACAATGCCATCATCATATCTGTTACAGAAACACTGCAGATAGAATAAGGGAAGTGTAGAGGAAAAACAAATCACAAGGCTGGCAGCTGCGAGTTGGTGTCTTCACGCCTCTCATAAACTGGGAACATTTTGTATTGTGTCTTTCTTTGACAGCTAAAATGTATTTTTTATTTCAGTGTGTGTTCTAATGAGAAGAGATGTCTAGTCCAATAATACTACCTTGTATTTATCTGTGGCAGTTAATGAATTAAAGGGGTCATTATGCTGACTAGTCCATAAACATGATGATAAATTATGTGAAGAAGCGTTTGAGGGCAATGTGAAAACGTTTGAATGACATCTTCCCTATTTATTTTCTTGTTACTTATGATATCCTTACCATTCATACATTTTATAGGGATAATTCAAATAAAACAAAATTAGAATTCTGCTTTAGGTGGGCAGACAAATTTGCATTTAATAAAAGTCCTAAGTGGAAAAGCAATTAAATTACAGTATGTTTTTAAAGGATCCTTCTTCCTATGTATATATATTGAACTTAGTCTTAGCTTTACTGTGTTTCATATCTAGTCCCTTGCTTTCCACAGAGGAAAAAGCAAGGCAGATAATATGTTTCCAGCTATATCTGCTGAACAAAACTTGTGGTGCATATGTGTGTGTATTTGTGTGTTTGGATATGTGCAATTTCAAATAAATAGAAGCATCATTATCATATTGTTCAAAGCAAAACAGATTCTTCTCAGTCACCTACCGATTTAAACGCTGTAACTGGTGCTTGGTTTATGCTGGCTGGCTGCCAAGTGAAAGCAATTATGTGCAATAATAGCAAAATTAAGAGGTGAGTGTTGCTGTTTTACAGCAGGACATGGCAAAAACCATTTCCTCTGTCAGCTGTATCTTGAGTATACACACAGTCACACAGACACGCTCTCTTACACACATACACATGCGTGCACACACTCTTGTTCTTTGTTGTTTGCTCTCTTTCCTAGGGGTTTTGACTTGAGGTCACTGAAACCAGCAAAGAGGAAAAGTATAGACCACAGTGTTTGAAATTAAATGAGAGTAAAGGTCTCACTTTGTGGGGAAGGAGAGAAAAACAAAACAAAAAACGAAACAATAAAAAATGGAGAAAAACAAACAGCCTACCCCAATTATTGTTCTAATGGTGATAATACTTTCGTTTGCTCCCACTGGCAGGTGTCCTAGTGGTAAATGTTACATGGAGGAACAAGACTTACGTGGGAACACTGCTGGACTGCACAAAGCATGACTGGGCCCCTCCTAGGTAGGCAAACATTCTGAGTCTGTTTCTGCTCTGCAGTATTTTAACCCTTAATCTCAGTCAAGAGACTGTACAGAGATTAATGAAACACAACTGGTTATAATTGAAAACATACACCAGTGAAATGGGTAGTTCTCTGTTCTGGATTGAAATGTGGAGTGGAAATTCTTTTTTACTTTCCTTTTGTATTTTTGAGAGGGAAGGGGAAATATGTGGGACTCAGTCAGATGGCAGTTACTTTCGAAATGCATTTCTGTAAGTTTGGAAAATTTTTTGCTGCATTTTTCTAATTAGCTGGACTTGTCCTTACCATTTTTGTTGGTTTTTAATGACTTTCATTTTGAGACTGTAGCATTCTCATTTATCTGAAGAACGTATTTCCGTTAACACGTATGAAGCAGTAGTGTTTTTTGAGTTTTTAGTTTGTGAGTCCTGGTTATGAAATCTCTTGCTTTTATAGGTTTTGTGAATCGCCAACAAGTGACCTGGAAATGCGTGGAGGACGGGGCAGAGGAAAGCGGGCAAGGTCTGCTGCAGCTGCCACTGTACCCGGGAATGATGCAAGTTTTGTGGAGTCCAGAGGACTTCAGAATAAGAATCGAGGTGGTGCCAATGGGAAGGGGAGGAGGGGCAGCCTTAACTCAAGTGGGCGCAGAACACCCCCAAACTGTGCCATGGATGAAGTAAAAGCCAGCCCCTCTTCCACAAACAAGAGGAAAACTAAGCCTCCTATGGAGCTAGATTTAAACTCCAGTTCAGAGGACAATAAATCTGGAAAACGTGTTCGTACTAACTCTAGAAGCACTCCTACCACCCCACAGGGGAAGACTGAGACTAATTTTTTGGACCAAGGCTGCTCTTCTCCGGTGCTAATTGACTGTCCTCACCCCAACTGCAACAAAAAGTACAAGCACATTAATGGATTACGCTATCATCAGGCTCATGCACATTTAGACCCAGAAAACAAACTGGAGTTTGAGCCTGACAGTGAAGACAAAATTTCAGACTGTGAGGAAGCATTGAGTAATGTGGCACTTGAATGCAGTGAGCAAAGCACAAATTTGCCAGGCTTTGATCCGCTAAAAGCACCGACATCTCCTTCCTCCATTGCTACCCCAGGGACCCCCAAGGGAAAGAGGGAACTGTCCAGCAACGGCCCTGGCTCAGTTATCAGTTCCAAAACTGGTAAGAATTCTGGAAAAAAGAAGGGTCTGAACAGTGAACTGAACAGCCTTCCAGTAATTTCTAATATGGCAGCCACACTGGATAATTGCTCAGTACCAGATGTCAATTTGCAAACTGAAATGCCAAAACTGGAGGCTGAAGGCTTAATTGACAAGAAGAGTTTGGGTGATAAAGGCAAGAAATCGAACAATTGCAAAGTGGATAAAAACCTTTCCAAACTGAAAACAGCCAGGCCCATTGCCCCAGCGCCAGCACCAACTCCTCCCCAGTTAATAGCTATACCTACTACAGCCTTTACAACCACTACTACAGGGACAATACCAGGACTGCCCTCTCTAACAACTACTATTGTTCAGGCTACACCAAAGAGCCCTCCACTGAAACCTATTCAACCAAAGCCCACAATTATGGGAGAGCCAAGCACTGTAAACCCAGCTCTCACATCACTCAAAGACAAAAAGAAAAAGGAGAAACGAAAACTGAAGGACAAAGAAAGCAAAGAGACGGGCAGCCCCAAGATGGATTCTAAGCTGGGAAAGCTGGAGGATTCAAAAGGGTCTGGGAAAGACTTATCTGGACATTTTTTAAAGGACCATCTCAACAAGAATGAAGTGCTAGCTAATGGATTGTCTGAGTCTCAAGAGAGCAGGATGGCAAGTATTAAGGCTGAAGCTGATAAAGTTTACACGTTCACAGACAATGCGCCCAGCCCTTCCATAGGGAGTGCCTCCAGGATGGAATGCAGCACTTTGGTGAATGGACAATCTGCCATGGCGCCACTGCATGTGTTGACACAAAATGGCGCAGACAGCACGGCTGCTAAAACCAACAGCCCTGCTTACTCAGATATTTCTGATGCAGCTGATGATGGTTGCTCTGACAGCAGGTCAGAGGGCATGAGGTCAAAGGCGAGTTCTCCATCAGATATTATTTCTAATAAAGATGGTGTTGTAAAAGGACATTCAACCACAGCACAATCGGCTCAAGCTAAAGAGTCTCATTCTCCCTATTACCATGGTTATGATCCTTATTATTCCCCAAGTTACTTGCACTCTGGACAGGTCAGTGCCCCAGCAGTTGGGAACAGCAATACCCCACAGGGACTGAAGATCAAAAAAGAGTCTGAGGAAGAGGCTGAAAAGAAGGAGAAGGCAGAAGCATCAGATGCCAAGAAAAGTGAAAGCACTTCCTCTAATTTGCAGCCACAACATCAGTCAGTAATAACGCAAAGACACCCTGCACTTGCTCAGTCACTTTATTATGGACAGTATGCCTATGGGCTCTATATGGACCAAAAGTCCTTAATGGCCTCTAACCCTGCTTACAGGCAGCAGTATGAAAAATACTATGAGGACCAGAGACTAGCAGAACAGAAAATGGCACAAACTGGGAGGGACTGTGAAAGGAAGAGTGACCCCCCCTTGAAGGAAATTGGGAAGGATGACAACAAGCAGAAGAATATTCCATCTGCCACTATTTCTAAGGCCCCTTCTACTCCAGAGTCCAGTAAAAATAACACTAAAATAGGGTCATCAGTTCCAAACAAAGGTGAGGAGACAAGCAAATCACAGATCCTTTCCAATCACCAGCAGCAGCTTCAGTCTGACAGTTTCAAAGCGAAACAAATGGAAAACCACCAGCTTATAAAGGAGGCGGTGGAGATGAAGTCTGTTATGGACTCCATGAAGCAAACAGGAGTAGATCCAACCACAAGATTTAAACAGGTGAGATCACAGAAAATGGAATAAGAGAGTCTTGCTTTAAGTTGTGTGAGATTTTCTCCCTGATTCTGGTATGTTCTTCTATCTCTGCAGCCAAACAATCTCCATCATCTTTTTTTTTAAGCAGCATTGTATTGTAGTCTGTGAATAGACCAGTACACCTTCCCAGTTGTGCTGCTTAAAAAGAATAAAAAATAAATTAAAAAAATCTAGTAAGGTGGTGACAGAAGCCAGGCTTCAGTCCTGAATAGACTACTTTAAATTATATGAATGAATAAAATAGAATTATATTTCTCTTTTAGGTTTAAATTCTAAGCATTTTGCTTAGTTCAGAAATGAGAAATTTCAAGCAAAATAAGCAGCTTTCATTGTGAGAGCACTTAAAGTAGATTTGAAACATGGTTTGAAGTGTGTCTTTTTTTTGTTAAATGACAGTTGGCGTTTACTAAAGATGGGTGAGGTGGTTCTTTGAAGGGTTGACTTGAAGCATAGCTCTTTATCTTAACCCAAGGTGACCTTTTTGAAGTAGTTAAGTTCCCCTTCTCGCCTCAACCAACCTCAAGCCCCTACAGACCTACACAATGGATGAAATCCTCTCTCCATTGAAGTCAGTGATAGTTTTGCCATTGACTTCAGTGGAACCAGAATTTTATCCAGTGGCTTCATGCTGACCTACCTAGATGTCACATTGTCTTCATTTGAGGCAATGTGACTGTCTCTGTGCACTGAACTGGAACCTCAGTGCTTGGTGCTTTCATGTTCTGGTGTATGGTACATCCCAGACTTCACCCTTACGGGCTGTCTTTCAAGATACAGTGAGGTCGGGGAAAGGGGAGTTAGGGAGCTCTAAAGGAAGTGGGATGGTATAGTCCTAAGTAGGAGAAGATTTCTGCTGATTCAAATGCGTATTTGAACCAGACTGCCCAAGCCTCTAGTTGTGTGCTTGTATTTCTGTGGCATGTGCTACAAATGTCTCTGAATTTAAGAAAGTGTTTGCAATTAGCTGTTGTATATTCTGTATTAGAAAAAGAAGTCTTACTATTCCTTCTCTGTGCTGATTTGATGTGGTGTTGTAAAGAACTCACGACATGCTTATTAACTGATATATTTAATATATTGTGTAAAAAGGTATTTACAGTGCCCTGTATATGTTCCTTAAGCCATGTGATCTGCATCCCATAAATATTTTCCTATGTGTAATTTTACAAACTTGAAATAAGATTATCAGCTGAAGAACTCTGCCTTAATGTCTGACTTCCACTGATTCACAACTATTTGTGATATCAGAGGCAGCATCTTTCCAGCTACATCAGTTTTTCATGTGCATTGTTCCAGGTATTCTAAGGGCACTAGCATATCATTAGCCAGCTTGAATTTTAATTTTGTGGTTCACAGATATTTTTGTTCTCTAGTGGGAAAGTCTCTCTGTGGGCTTTAATTAAAATGTTTTATGAATAGCATGGTCTCAGGACTTTGTTACAATGCATATGTATTTCATGATTAAACTAGTTAAAGGCATGAAGAAGGATATAAGATGAAGCAATTGAATTACATTTTGATAACAGTCTGTTGCTTCTTCATGGGAATATTGGTTTGACTTTGAGCTCAAGGCACTCTGTAGCAAGCAAGCTTCTCCTCCATGTGATAAGGGTGTGGTATTAAAACAGCTATTGAAAATGTATTAACTGAAGTATGGGAAATACCAATAATGAACTCATTTCAACATCCAAATTCAGAACAACTTTTTTCTCCTTTGTATTAGGATCCAGAGTCACGAACATGGCATCATTATGTCTATCAGCCCAAATACCTTGATCAGCAAAAATCAGAAGAACTTGATCGTGAGAAAAAGTTAAAAGAAGACAGCCCTAGAAAAACACCTAACAAGGAAAGTTCCCTGCCTAACCTTCCTGTCTCATTAGCAAGCATTAAAGAGGAGCCTAAAGAGGTCAAGCGTTCTGATTCTCAATCAGTGGATGAGAGCAAGATAAAAAACGATGATCAAAAGACTCCTGTAAATTGGAAGGACTCTCGGGGTGCTAGAGTAGCAGTTTCCTCACCAATGAGTCAGCATCAGTCATATATCCAGTACTTGCATGCTTATCCGTATCCACAGATGTACGATCCCAACCATCCAGCCTATCGTGCAGTCTCTCCTGTCCTAATGCACAGCTATCCTGGTATGTATTCTGAAACTTGCCTTGCATGATAGTTAAGATTTGCACCCTCAAGTTGCAGTAAAGTCTGCATTTTAATATTTCTTTCAGTAGCTAGGATATATTAGAAGCTTCATGGGTGACATTGTGTTGCTGATGAAACTGATTTAATACAGTATGTTCCTTTTATGAAGTCTCACAGTTCCCAGCTACAGGTCTCTCAACCCTTGACAGTCTGCTATTGCTGTTAGACTGACAGATAGTTTATTGCCTATAAAAATATTCTAAGCACTTACTGTCAGAAACATTATAGTTACTGTTCCTTTCACTTAAAGAGGACCCATAAATGTCTGAAATGGCTATCAACTGAACCCTCTTTATAACCTCCATTCATCAGGGTAAATTAGGTGATGAAATTGAAGAGCAGAGATGCCATTTGATAGTCACATGATCTACTTTTGCTGTTATCCTCTGTTCTGACATTCCTTTCTCCTACCTTGATATAACCAAAATGTAAAAACAGTAACTTGATGTGGTATTTATTGTTTACCTGCAGGAGCCTATCTCTCTCCAGGATTTCATTATCCAGTTTATGGGAAGATGTCAGGGAGAGAAGAGACAGAGAAGGTCAATACCAGCCCGAGCATCAATGCAAAATCAACCACTGAGTCCAAAGCACTGGATTTGCTCCAGCAGCATGCCAACCAGTATCGCAGCAAGTCACCTGTTGTAAGGCTTCATCTGTTGTTACTGAAGAGGGTTACATATGGGAAGGAGTAGAGAAAGAACATAATTTGAAGAAGCACACAATCTGGCATCAAACTGTGATTGCATGATTCTTCTTTATAGTACTGCTTAAAATAAAAGCAATTTATAGTCATGGTGCTCCTGTGGCATAAACTAGAAGTGACACATATAACACAGTTCTGCGCTCAGAATCTTCCTATATTGAATGGATTCATATTGAAATACAGATTCAGAGATACCTCCTGGGGCAGAGTTTGTTGCAGTTGAACAGGAAGCTCCTGTTTGGAAACAGATAATGAAATGAGAAGTTGGGCTATGGAATTTGGTAACATCCCCTTCTTGTATTTGCCAAGAATCCACATCTTCCAAATAGCAGATTACCAGCCCCCATTTCTGAAGATTTACATGTTGGAACAAATACTATTATTTCATTTTCAGATAAGTGGGTGCTAGTTTCAATTGTGAACAAGTCACCAACTGTAATTCTATTTTTTAAAATGTTTCTCTGGCCATTCAGTCAGGCTTGATCTCTAGAGTGCTTTAGAGGCTTGAGGATTCATTTACATCAGCTTTCAGTAGCTCAGCTAGGTTGTCCAGGCACTAGACTGACAAGCCAGCCAGGTTTCAGAGAGCCCAACACTAGAAGTCATCATAGTTCCTTCAAGCTGAAGGGTGTTGCCTCAAAATTTTTGTGCCTTGGAAAATCTTCCATTAGCCAGAAAGATTAGCTTTAGGTTAGAATAAGTAGAAATACTTCTTCAGAAAAAATTAGCTTAATTATTTGTATTCAAAAAGTGTTGAGAGATAGTGACAAGTGTGGTTTTCTTGTGAAAATTCCCTTTTAAAATTCCCATATCACTTTTCTTTCATTTTCTGTTACTAGCCTGTGGAAAAATCAGCAGCTGAGCGTGAACGGGAAGCAGAAAGGGAACGAGATCGCCATTCTCCTTTTAGCCAGCGGCATCTCCATACGCACCATCATACGCATGTTGGAATGGGTTACCCCCTCATACCTGGACAATATGACCCATTTCAAGGTGAGCAGAAAATTTCCAATGGTGGGATCAGCTTTCCTCATGGAAGTGTTGCCTTGGCATTGGAAATTATGCCTACGTGAAGCATTTTGAATAGAGATCCTGTTGTTAAAGTGGAAGTGCTTTACATTTAGGAAGAAGGCTTGAAAATTCATAGCATGTGCGAACAGTATATTAATAGCTTCTTGTCTGAGAAATACCAAGTTTTGTTTCCAAAACTGGGTGTCAGAGCATTATTAAAGATATACAAGTTAGGCTGTCATTCACGTGAATGTTTTGATTCTTCCCACAAACTGACATTAACTGGCTGAAAGGCAATAAAAAAATCCAAACCAAATAACCTCCTTTTTGTATAATTAGGGTTGTGTAAGCAATGGAAAAAGTGTAGCAAAGACAAAAGCTTTTTATACTGAACATATTTTATGTACAAGGCATTGCAGTCACAAGGGTTTGCGCTTGTTATAATTCAACCGTCTGAAAGAGGACTCTTTGTATTTTGGCAAATGCCGTGCACAAAATTGCAGTTAGGGAAAAAGCACAGTAAGATACGATTTATTCTCCCTAGGTTTTATACCACTCTTTGAATGTTTTTTCTCTAACTGTGAACTCTAACTGAATGAAAAAGAGATTTCTTCCCATGCAGCAAAGTATGTGCTACCACAATTGGTGGCTAAATGACATTATTTCTTTATGTTCACTTGGTGCCTCAGCACTTATTTTTCCTGTGTAAAAGTCTTGACATTTCTCAGTTTGATTCAGTGATTCCATATGCCTTTTGGGATGCATTATACTTGTTCAGTAGCAAAACTGTAAAAATTGTAAGTTATTATGAAAGTATTGTATTCTGAGCAGATGGCATGTCATTTCTGTAATTCACTGTGTCTTTTGATTCTTGTTGTTTCGTGGTACCTATAATTCCTACTGAGCTTCCTATTCAGGGCTCATACAAACCACTTAGCATCATGCAGTGCAGTATTTGGAAAGGAACGCTATAAGTAGAAATGCTGTAATTTCTTGTAAAATATGTATTAAGGACAATTCAGTTTATTATATAAAGGTATACTGATCACACCAGGCAGATTGTCTTAACAGTGTTGTCTGGAATATTTGCCATTTATGTAGTGTTAAGCCCCACTATTTTCTGGATGTTTGCCTTAGAGATGCTTCCTACTATTTCTATAAGCACAAAAATCCATTAAAACCAGACATCCATCAACATTCTTTTTTTCCTTCTTTCCCTCAGGATTGACCTCTGCTGCCCTTGTTGCCACTCAGCAGGTGGCTGCACAGGCATCTGCATCTGGTATGTTTCCTGCACAAAGAAGGTAAATAGCCAGTAAATTATATACCATAACATAGAGAGGAGAAAGCAAATCATAGATTTTTTTAGCCTGATGGTCTGCAGTTCCATGTATGACCCAGTTTTGAAGGTTGAGGAAAAATTTGGTATTTTGGGTTAATTGCAGTTTTGTTCTCTTTAAGGTGACATTTTGTCCTTAGTTGTGTTCTTTAACTGTAACATAAGTCATTAGGAAAGAACAGGTAGTCCATCTTCTGAGATTTTTCCATAGACTGTATTTTAAGGATTTGTATTAAGGTAAAACAAGTGATTTTGAAATAAAATTTGAAATACAAATTTTTATAAAACGAGTTTAAAATTAATCTTCAGTTGGTTCCATTTATAACCAGAAAAACTTAGAATTTTATCTATTCTGCAAGTCTGCCTGGTTTGCTGATTTTGCTTTCAGAGAGGTTTGTTTGGGAGCCCATAGCTTGTTAGAGAGAACATCTTATTTAAGTTATTTCCACACATTTGCCTCTGAGTTATTTTCTAGCTTTGCAATAGAATTTACTTGTCAGTTATCACCCTTGTTCTTCAAGGGGTAAGATATTCTCCTGTATTATAGTGATCCCATCTCAAGTGAAAAGCCCAAAGAATCTTTACAAGTTAGAGTTTTGTTTGTTGCTGCCATGTTAAGCCTCAGAGTTTAATGTATTAAATAGTACTGTAAAGTTCCATGGTTATGGGTATCTTTCTGAAAGGTAATTCTGTAAACAAGCAGCCATGAAAGGCTCTTACCTGGAATTATTTGAGTAAGAAAGGTTTTGTAGCCCTGAAAGACCGGATTGATGATAGGGTGTCATAATGCCACAAGTTAAATCCTGGCAGAGGTTATTTCTGTGTTGTTCTTGGCAGGGGAGGGATTAGGGCACAGCTTGCCATCTTTTTCTCTTGAGTTTGAGGACACTTGTACAGATTTCATTTCATGATCCAAAGTGCAGGAAAAAAAGTATGATGAAGGAATGCTGCTTACTAAAACATTTTTCTTTCTCTTTTCAGAGAATGATGAATTTGGGGATGAACATTGTCATGTGACTGGATCACATGAGGAAGCGCTTTATTACAGACATCAGTTCCATGGTGTTAATTTGAAATGCCTTAATGGCAGGCAAAAACCAGTCATTTCATTTTTGTAAATTGCAGATTTTATCACAGAGTAACAAATGTTGCTGTAATTAGACTTCTGTTTTTATATATATATATATATGCGTATATATATATATACATATATATATAAAAATATATATATATACTTTACTTTTTTTGTATCAGTACCAAGGCTCGCACACAGGGTCTGCTGCTAAGTTGCGAACCACACAGTAAATGGAGATATGTATCTGTCATGTTTAGAAAGCGTTAACTGCAAAAGGCTGTTTGGTTTTTTTCTCTTCTTCTTCCTTTTCTTTTTATTCTTTTTATTGTTTTTCTCCTTTCTGATTGTAAATAAATAATGTTATGTATCAGTGTGCCTGAACCTTGCATACCCTTCTGATATTTCCCACAAGCTCTCAGAGAGGCTAACTGTGATGACACTTTGGTACAATGTAGATGTCTATTTGGTGGTTCCTATTAAGATGCATCAGTGTAAAATGTTACTGTATTCACTGTTTCATTGTAATTGTGTATTGTGAAAAATATACCTTTGGAAGGCATGGGGATTCTAGTACCACAAAAACTGTGTTGTATATAATGTATAGATTTTAAATGGAGATAATGAGCATCTGTGAATAATGAAATGTCTTTTTTGATAATCTTGAATGGCAGATAACCTAATAGCCTGCATATGAGAAGACATCTGTGATTGTTCTATTACTTGAATAGTCCTGCAGTCTTTTTTTTAATGTTTACAATTACCCAGATTTAGAGGAGAGACTTTAATGCCATTACCTGTTTACTTGTTTTATTGTAATCTAGTTTATTTTATGTAAAATGTATACTGAATGCTTTCATTTTTTTTTTACTTGCCTTAAATAATTTGGCAATCAGAATAAAGAAAAAAGTTGCGCTTTTTTTTTTTTTTTAAATTTCTGGGTGTCTGTAGGCCACTTTGAAAGATGTGTCATAGCTGTAGATAGCAGAGGCTGCAGCAACGACACAGCTACAAATTGTGCTCTTGGTGAGCTGTGCCGTTGTCCTCTCCCAGCGGGAGATGCAGAGCCCAACCCAGACGGCAGTGGACCTCTTTCAGTTGACCCTGATGGGCTCAAAAAAGGCCCATAGTAACACTTTGGATGGTATTAGCAGAACTGAAATCTCTAATACCTGTTTTAGAGCAGCTCTGTATGCTATAAATTATAGACAATTTTTTTCGTATTATATCTGTATTGCCCCCCTTCCCCCAAATTGACTAGATGCCTAAAAACAGAGGAGCTGTCAATTAAAAAAAAAAAAAATTCCTTTGCTGTGCTTAACCTGCATTACCACAAAATAGATATTTTATGTGGCTGTCCAATCTGTTTTGTTACAATGTGGTTAACACAGGACACAGTAATATGAAATCAGTAATCATGGCATGATAAAACATCAGATTTTCTGAGCATTTGAGGCTTTAACTTTTGTACTTTTCTGCATATCTCTGTTACACTGATTGTCAAAACTGGAGGGTTTTTTAAAGTTTTACTGTGTTTTTTGTTTGATTTTGTCTTTTGTTGTTGTTTGTTTTGTTTTGTTGTTTGGTTTTTTTTTGACAGGGTGAATTACTGCAAGTTAAAGGTTGTTCTTGAAGTCGGTTCCGTTTCTTCTACCTTGTGAATACTTAATACAGAAGGATGAATTAAAGATTCCCAACAGACAAGCACACTTGGACTTTTTATATTACTATGATGAATCTGCCATTAATATTGCTATAATTGTTTTATTTTTATAGGCATAAAATCAGTTCCCTTAGTGAATAGTTATAAGGTTTATTGATTTTTACTACACATCATTCATCTGTGGCTTACTATTATTGTCTTGTTCTGAACACATTCAGAAGTCTCACAGTGGTGACATACTACAAGTTAGCCTCATAAAAATGGGAAGGAAGGGGTGTTTTCTTTGAAAAAGGGGATATTGTGAATGCAGGGCTCTTGAAATAATAAATGCCTTATTACTTCTATAGTAAAGGCTCAGATCGCTTTTGTGTTGAAATGTACCATTGATTATTTTATTTTTTTTCACCTAGAACATTAATGCTTCCAGAGCAAAACAGATCTTATAAATTCACACTGTTGATGCTTTTGATTTAGTATGGTTTGGGTGTCATAAGTAACTGGAATGAATTACTCTGATACAGGGTAAGCAATAGTTAAAACTACAATTAATGTTACAGTTTTATTGTATCCTTGAAGTCTCTAAGAGTGGCTAACATCCATTGCCATTTATTGTCTTCCTTCACTTAAGATTATTGTCTTCCATCTAGCTTTATAGTCTTGCTTTTGGTTTAACACTTGCCATACTGACCTTAAAGGCCATGCCACAGTGAGTGCTCTGGTTCAGCACTCCCCAAAGCCAAAGGTATCAATGTCCGAGCATAGATGTACAGCTGCTTGGTCATCTCACCACTATGTGACCATCCAAAGGATGAGCAAACTAAAGTAGTAGCACAAAGAGGACAATTTACACACTTGGGAACTAAGAGCTGCAGAGGCTGGTCACTGGAAAGGGGCAGGAGAAGTATCATGATGCAGATACTTTTGCACTCTGTTTTCCACAGGCTGGGCTTATGCTTTTTGTTACCTCTAGCTGACACTTCTGCCACTCTGCCCTTCCAGCAGCAGCTATCAGTGACCCTGCTCCTATCCTTTGTCCAGAAGTTGCTGAATGAATGTCTTGAAAAGGTGAAGCTGGGCTGGCTTATGTATTACATTTATTTGAGTTTCTAGCCTATGTAAATGCAGCTTAGAGAAATTAAATGTCTGTCAGTGGGGGCCCATCACACAGACCAAAGAAACCCAGTCAGAGAGCTGCAGCCTGTGGTGCTTCCACTGGGAAAAAATGGATGTGAACAGACTAGGGGTGGGGTGTTTTTTTAGCAATTATGTAGATCTAGGGGCTGAAACAGCACAGGGGTCTAACTGAGTGACCTGGCTGACTACCAGGGTGACACTAGATGTGGTAAAAATGGGGGCTAGGAATAACATTTGTCCAGTTTTGTAATTTTAGAATTTTTTTGGAGGCAGAGTGGAAATCTTATTATTACCAAGAAATGCAAGAGGCATTCATTAGGAGAGGAGGCATCAACTAAACTTGTGCATATTCTAGTGGTGGTGAGATAGACACCGTTAAAATCCCTACACTAGCGGTTAGTAATTTTTGTGCAATGTATGCTAAATAGGGCTTTGACTTCAGTAGCAACGCTGAAATTTTTTTATGGAGTGATAAATCAGCAAAGTTAAGGATTTAGCAATAGTAATTATTGTTTGCAATATCTGTCATACAAAAAACTTAATCTCCACCATCATATGATAGAGAAGTGCTCTGCGGACTTTGAAAGCAGGTTTTAATGTAGGCAAATGAACTCCTGCAGACCAAGCTGATACCTGTAGTTCAGTTCCAGTAGGCTCACAGATGTTTCAAAAGCATTCTGCGGTCATTTTGGGTAGTATAATGATGTATATTAATTAATTACATGATTTCCATAATTTGAGTTTGCTAATGGTAGGATAGTGTTTACTTACTGAGCTAAGCATAATGCTGCAGGATTTGCTTATGAAACAGTGCAGCAATGCCTGATAAAAATTAGAATTAATTCAGTAGGCAAAGACTCACTGAAAGCCTGTTTAAACCCTTAATGCAGGAGACTAATTTTAAAGACTCCAACTTGACGAGTAAATGACTGCAGTTCTCTTAATTGTTTCCAGTGCCCTGAGGGCATTACCAAGCCTTGCTCGCCCTGCCCAGCCTCCCGTGGAGCTTCCTCCTCCCTTCCTTGGGCCCAGGACTCCCATTTCAGTTCAAACTGTGGCTGTTCATCCCTGACTCAGAGATACAGATGCCTTGGGCTAGAGCTGCACTATAGTTGTCTTGCCCCCCTGACTAGGGTTGGTGGAATGGGACCTGCCAGCCCCCAGGAGTCTTTTACTTCGACTGCACCTTCAAAATAAACAAGAATGTGCAGTTTCTGCTTTTATGGGTCTTGGGGCTTAGGCTGTTTCTATGAGGACAGGATGCCGGGAATGGGCTTCAGTAAGTCCCTTGCTAATATTTTGTTAAATAGACAAATATAAGGTTAAAGTGGAATTCTGTCTTTATATATTTCAAATGAAACTCTTACAGAATAGTGGACATGAGATGTGGATTAAAAAACCCCAGATTGAAGAACCCCTGCATAGTTAATAACTACCATGACAAATCAGTCTTTTTATACTTAATCATTTTTTCCTCAGTAGCATAAACTTGTGTTTGAGAGTCCAAGTGACACTAGAAATAACTTGAGGGTAGAGGGGCATTTTTTTCCTCTCCCAGTGTGGGTGACTGAAAGGGACAAGATTTGTAATTAGCTGTAAAAGCAGCTGGCTCTTGATACATGTACTCAAACTAGGCCCCTTCCTTACACAGAACACCTTTCTCATTGACAAGCTACCTGTTGGGCAGTGGTCAGCTGTGCTGGCTGCTTCCTGGCTGCAGTTGACTGCCTCCTTTCTGTGGGCTCTCTGTTCTCCAGAAGAGAAGTAGGAGCACCCAGATCAAGGGCTGCATGGACTGCATGGACAGTTGAAGTTTGTGCTTTTCCTTTGCTTACACATGCCAGAGCAAGGTTTTTTTATAATCTTTTGTCCACACCTTTCCCCACTTTGTCACTAAGTCAGCATAAGCATTTGCAGTGATGAGCCTCATCAAGCTACTGATTTTTAAATAGAGCTCCAGACAGAAAATATCATTGACATTTTAATGACACAGTATGTCTCCCCATGTCATGCATTGGAACATAACAATTTAATATCAAGCTTTGCTGCAAGTATCTGTGGTCCTAATTCATGATCTTCCCACCTGAAAAGAAGCTAATTTCCTTTCACAGAGAAAATGCCAAATATTCAGACTGGGTGACTGGTGGTGGTGTTGAAACAGTTGACCACTTTTCCTTTGATCTGCCAAAATCTGTCCCCATTTTTGGAGCTACTTCCCTAAAGAATTGTAGCAGAAATTGCTATAGAAAGAAAACACTTAAAATAGCAAGACAGAGTCCAGCTCTTTATGCTAGAACACTTCTCAGTAGTCTTAACCAGGGTCTGCTTCTGCAACTCAGATAAGTATTTGGTCCCTGGAGGCAGAGCATGTAATTGCTATTCCATGTAGCTCCTTACTTGTTCCTTGAGTACATGCACATGTAAGTCTCTCTCAGATACTCATGTAGTGACTCCCCTTTGTTAGGGGGTCTCACATAAATGCTATATGCATGATTTGATACCAGTTTGCTTAGGGGTTTCTTTTGTAGCCCATTGGCAATAAAATAGCTCTCTGTGATACCAGTGACTGCTCAGCTTTAGAGTTTTATATCTGCACTTCACACTAGGTCACAAGTTTTTAAAACCTGTCGCGCTTGTAAAAGGGTCAGTGAACATAGACTAAAATTCTATTTTGTTAAAGAAGAGCAGTATATATATGTCAGTGTATTGGCCTGACAAATAATTCAAGATATTTATACACAGAAAGGGGAGGGAACAATTAAAGCTGGCCCAGGTGGGTAGGGAGGACAGGAAGCATTGACATAAAAGTGACCTGGCTGAAAATTTCTCATTCTGCTCTAGAGACTCTGCTGCTGTACTTTGGACTGAAAAACAGGGATTTGGAAAGCCATGAGTCCAGCAGCACATGATCAAGAGCACAAGGAATAGTGGTATTGCATAAATCACTGAGCAAGCACACGTGAATCCCCAGACACTGATACTACAAGCTGCAATGAGTCCTAGTAAAGGGAACTCTTGCACTGGGCAGAGCTTACATGGAGTGAATGCCCTTGGGGCAGATATGAGTGTTCTGAAGCACTTGGGTGCTTGCTACAGGCTCACATGTCACTGGCTTGTGAACTACCATCTCACCTTGCTCCACTTTCCTCAGTGGCACAGGCCTTCAGCATCAAGAGACAAGGGTGTTTGCAATTCAAAGAGTGGTGAGAGTTATCTTCATACTTCTAAGAAACTTACAGAAGATGAGACAACATAAAGCATGAGGCAGTCTTAAATTTTCAAGTATGGCCTGACAACTTTGTCTTTAGAAGGCACCACACCTGTTCTGTTAGTTGCATGTAACTCCCCCGCCCCAAAGGAACATGATTTCTCATGTGTCAGGCCAAGATACACTGAGAATACACCTTTGTCTGCTATCTGAAGGCAGGAGTAAATTATAAAGAATTTAATTGCAAAGCAGAAAATTATCAGCCAAGAGACCATACTTGGCAAACCAGAAGTGTGTGTTTCCAGTTACACTTCCTTTCATGGTACTAAGTTGAAAGCTTTTTATTAATTCTTACTTTCTTTTAGTGCTCATTAACTGGCAATATAAGATTACTAGTTACCAGTGTAAAGGGCCTATATCTCTTCATTAATTGGCTGATACATGTTTGGCTGCTCTGTTTTTAAAGATTAGCACTTCAGTGTGCAGCTTAGATGAGTCCTGAGATGAGTCTTCAGGATGCAGTATTTCGTATGTTCCTATGTTCAAAATTGGTACTATAATTTCAAATTAAGTGCCATATATATTTAGTAATGTTTCGCAGTCTTGGGTTTTTTTTCTTTGAGGGTTTTTTTAGGTTTTTTGTGTTTTTTTTTTTTTTTTTAAAAAACCTTGTTAATTTGAAAAGGAAAAATAAGCCTCCAGGAATTCAGCTCTGACAATTTCGAGTTCTCCCCTCCCCTCCCCCCNGAACTTCTTAAATTTTTCCTAAATGAGGCCACTAACAGGCCATGTCTCGGTTTTTTTTTTTTTCCCCCAATACTTGTGAAATTAAAGAGTGTCTTTGGAGTATTTAGTTAATTAATTGCAACTGGTCAACAGTATCAAGTATTCTGTGCTAGGAAAAGGCTATAGGCATGCTGTGGTCACAGAAATTGTAACTGAGAGCTTTGCAAGGGTATTTGCATGGCCCTGTGTGTGTGTCCTAAGTGGTCAAAAACCTTGAGGATGGCAGTGAGTATAGCAGCATCTTTTCTGCCCACAAACATGTACCCTTTCTGTGAGATCACACCAGTGTCTTGTACCATGCTCTGCACCACAAACAAGATGGAAAACATCTCCAGTATCATAGCTGTTTTAAGGAAAAGTAACTGGTTCACAATTTATTTAGGTTTAGGGTAAAGTTATGAACAAGGGAAATTGAAATAAATCTAGGTCATGGCTCTTGAAACCTAAATCCATCAATAATCACAAAAATATATAACTTGGAAGTAGTCCGTTATATTTATGTATTTAGCTATAGGCTCTGTGTGTCACTATTACATACACATAGGCAAAAAAGGACCCTGGATTAAAGTATTTTTGTAGTATTTTTAATGCTTTTGGGTGCCAACAAACAGCAATGATTTTATTTCTAGTTTAATAATAAGCTAATTAAGATAAAAAAAGACCAAAATTATTTTTGAAAGCTCTGGGTAGTAACAACATAATGGTTTCATTATCTAAAGTTCAGTCTCAAAAAGGACAAAAATAATCCCTTTTATGTATGCTGAAGAGCTTTTCAGTTTCAAAAATAAAATCAGTACTATGTTCAGCTAATATTGGCTTGCATAGAATATTGACTATAGTCACACTGGTGGTTTTATATAAAGACTTAAAAGCAATCTTGGTCATCTGAAAGGTTCTAATTGTTTTTTTTCCTTTCCTGAAAGAGTAATGAAAGAACAACTAAAATGCAGAACTGTATAGTTATTTTATAACTGGCACTAACAAATTTCACCAATTACAGAGTCCATTCTGTAAGCAATGTATGTGTGGCTCCCAATTAATCTAGTGTACCTCCAGGCAAGGTCTAAATCAGCTGGATACAGCTAAAGCAATTTGCACACAGCTAAAAGCAAATTGGAAAATAAGTGTTCCACACTACTGCCTATCTTTTCAAGCCAAATATACAATCAGTATTCTGGCAGCAGCACTCTGTCATGTTATTTGCAACTATCAATTTTAATTATAACAATTATTGATTAGTTGGGAAAGTGAATAATCTAATGTTGGCGTGGCTGCTGGGGATCGTTATTCCCTTTCATGCACATGTACATTAAGTGTTAGGAAACATCAAGCAAAGAATATACCTGCACCACAGTGATGAGTTCAGATAACTGTCATTGAACTTGCAGCCATGAGGTTTTTTTGTGTGGTTGCAGTTTTTTGTGGTTTTTTTTGTTAATTTTGTTTACAATGAGCCTCCAGTTTTAGAATTCACCACTCTGTTGTACAGCAAGGTTGCTATGAATTGAATTAGGGCATGAGGGGATTCGCGAAGGACACCAGCAAATACTGTCAGACTTGGGCACCTAAAGTCAAACTCCTATTTTCTTACTTAACCACCCAGAGTGCTCCTGTTACCCATTGACACAAGCTATTTTGCTAACCTCTTTACTTTTAGACTCAAGCTGTGTCTTGTAGAACAATGCTTCTCTTGGAACAGAGAAAAAGGAAATATCCAGCCTTAGCTGCACTAACAAGAGCTTTATGTGTTTCAGCTAAATAAATAGCTAGGGAAAGAGAACATCCTTTCTTTAGCAGGGTCACAGCCGCAAAGACTGAACATGAATTTTCTGTATCTGAGTTTGTGGTACAGGTTCATCTCCACTGCTAATCAATTGCCCTGTGTAGTGTTACTGAAGACGTGCTGTTTCCATTTGAAGTGACCAGGTAAACATTCAGTTAATAATTACTGTACCCCAAAGAAGCCCTTCAAATGTGCTGCACATTGCCTTTGCTGACGCTGGAAGAAAACCAGGAGAGTTTTCCTGTCACATGTGCTCTGCACCCTCGTGGCTGAATGAGTCCACTGTGCTGGGAACATACCCTGTGGTGCAGAGCTGCCCACACCTGCCCTGGGCTGCACCAACCCCAGCTGGGGAGGGCTGAGGCACAGTCTCACCACCTGGTTGGCTGATTCCCCCATGGGACATGACTTTTGTGTTTTAAAAATGTGTTAGCAGTATCGTCAGCTCTGGGCTACCCCTGGGTTCAGATGAGTGGGATCCGATGCAGGACTACAACATTGCCTGTTTACCTGCTTTTGAGTTTGAAGCAGTGCACTAAGTGTAGAGGATAAAAAGTTTTTTTCCAGTTTTGGATAACTGGAGTAGTAGATGGTGCACTGCACAGTTGCTGGGAAACTGTGGATGAATGTGAAACTGTGAAGGTCAGCTGCTACAATTAGTTATCCAGTGAGAATAATTTCAAAGATCAAGGATTCAGCTATGCAACTCCCACTGTCTTGACAAAGCCTAGGACAGCTAATCATCTGCTTTGAAACTATGAGGGAATGCGTCCTTGAGTTGGACAAGAAGATCTCTGCCTAATCAGCAGCCAAAAAAAAATGCTTACCGTGCCTTATACTAAAATGAAAAAAAAGAAAGGAAAAAAAATAGCAAAGACATGAGAATGAATCTTGAGTGCACCATACACGGGAATGCCAGTGTCTGATTGTGGAGTTTTGGGTTGGCTCCCTGCCAAACCCGACAGTGGGCCACAAAGATTCCACCCCCTCCCAAGTGAAAAGGAAAAAAAACACAAAAGAGAATTGTAGTAAATATATATATGTATTCACATATTTACAATTATATACAATCAAACACTATGAACATACAGAACAAGAACCCCAAAGCAACCCCAAAAGGGAAAAAGGGGGAAAGGGAAATGGGTCAAAAAATGGGTAAAACCAACAACAGATACACACATTCGTAAACTCAGAGAAAAGCTCAATAAGTAACTAATACAATAAATTCTCACCAAAATTCCCCTTGAGAGAAACAGTAGAAATCTCCACCTCCATAGCTGAGACACCAGCTTCTCAGATAGGCCTTAGCTCATGTAGATAAGAGCTGAGCCGACACAGAGACCTGATGTCCTCCAAGCACACGAAAGGAAGAGAAAGAGAGAGAGAGAAAAAAAAACTTTCTCTTGTCTTATATACCCCTGATTATGTGAAGGAATGGTGTGGAATACTTCCTTAGTTATAACCTGGTTACCAAGGAAGGCCCAGACCAAAACCAAGAAAACTAAACCACCACACTGATAACAAAACTGCTCTCTCAGAGAAAAAAAATAGTGGAATGCTTAGATAAATATGCATACATGTGAGATCATCCGGGGATCAGATACAGCTTCAGCATGTGCGCATGCACAGTAATACTATTGTCTAACATGCTTCCTGCCCTGTCTTTTGCCTTTCTGAACTCTTTTTTTTTTTAAGTTTAAATTATTTCACCCTGCCCACCAAAGCTTTCAGCCAGCTCAACTCAGTGCTTCACAAATGCACCTGCAGAGAGAATCCTGTCCCTTACATTTTAATTTTTCTTTTCTTTCTCTTTTGTTGTGTTGAGGAAAAAAATCCCCAAATATAGTAAATTTCTGTCTAATCTTCCTTATCCCTATAGTATCTTGTAATAGAGAATCATGAAAAGTTATAGACTGCAGTCTTTTAATCTGGTGTATAACAGTGTGATTCGTATTTTGTTAAACCATAAATTTATAATCTCACAGCTTCTCCATTATTTAAAACATAGTATTAAAATTGCTGTGCCTGTCCATAACTTTGGGATCAGAGATGTACCTCAAGGGATCTCGATCCATCTGTAAAAAGTGCTTTTCACTTCAGATTAATATATTTTCATTTGCCCTGTCAGCTTGTGCAGATGGAGCAGGCCTCAAACCACACATGGTGGAGTAGAAGCCCAATTAGGTAGAGTTATTTTTAAGTTCTAGAGGGCACAGGGTCAGCACACTGGAGAGATTTAAGCACCTAAAGATGTAGATAGGTGCCTCATGTATTTTCAGAAGTGCTATCACACTGCAGTCGAGTGGAGTTAGGCATCTGGCAACTATCTCGTGAAACACATTTTGAGGTTCCTGCAAAGAGGCTGAATGCTTTTGGAAATCCGACTTCTCTTGCCATAGGAAGGTTCAGGCCACATAGCTGAGGCCACCAGTGGTTTCACTTTGCCAGTCCCACAGTCTCAGGTCTGCTGTGATCTAGCTTCATGGCCAAGATTCATGTGGCAGCCCCTGGACATGCTTAAAATGTTCAGGAGATCACAAGTGCATTGGCCATCCCAGGAGCCCAAAGTGCTGGGGAACAGATCAGGAGGCAGGAAAGCTGATGGCCATGGGTGAGCCAGCTGCACTCAGGTATGGCATGGGGATCTCTAATCTGCTCTGTACCCTGGATGAGGGAAGGTCAAAGAACTAAAGCTCAACCACTTTCCAGCTAGCTCCATCATCGATAGTGGCCATGAGTAAGTGCCTAGGAATGAGCAAGTGTAGGGAAGGTATCTCAGCTAATACTCTTCCATCTTCTGACAGTTTTCAGTCAGAGAGTTTTCTAATGTAGTTTCTCTATGCAATAGTTTACAAATTCCAGCCCCCACACCAAGTGCTTTTTCAATCTTCTCTTGAATTCAATATTAGCTTTTGTATTCACAATGTCCCCATTTGTCAAGGAATCTCCTGTGTGCATTGCCCACTGCACAAAGACCCTCTTTGTGTCCTGGATACAGTCCTTCTTACCTTTATTTTTGGTGACCCTGGATTCCTGTACTGGAAGTAAGAGAAAAACATGTTTTTTCCTAGTCATCTTCCCTCTATAGCTCTCATGATTTTATAGACTCTAACATATTCCACCTTAAATCATCTTTTCCATGCTAAAGACTCAGCCTATTTTTTTTAATTTTTCCTATTAATCATCCTTGTCATTATTGTCTGAAACTTTTCTGCTTATAATATATCCTTTAAAGTTTTAGAGACTCATATCTATCTTTCCACTGTAGAACAGCCCATTTATTCCTACCTTTAACTTTCTAATTTTAGCAAGTTGACTTTCCAATATGTGTTTTTATAGTGGCGAGTCTCTTTAAAAGGCATAGTTAAGGTCCCTGTCAAAAGCTTTTTGGAAAGCCAAGTAGGCAGTATCATAGAGGCAATCTGTTTGAATCACCCTTTTCCATAGGCTCATAGATCCTCTGACTGTCAGAGGACTTCCCTTCTAAGTCAGGACTTCCCTTGCCAGAAATGGTATACAGGAACCAAACTTGAAAATGCATCCAGCATGAAAGAGAAGGAAAGTCACACCTGTGAAGGTGTGTAGTCCAGCATCCAGCTCAAAGAAATTTTGGTTAGAAGAGGTTGCACAAGACTGAAGAAATTTATTTTCAAGGATGGATTTCAAGGTGTAGGATTACACTTCTCTAGGTTTCTGTTCCAGTATTTCACCGCTTTCATGGGGGAAATTGCCTGTATCATACTTAGTTGAACTTTCCCATGTTCCAGCTTGTATCTTTTGTCTTTTCTTCTACCCCCGTCAAGCTTTGTGAAGAGTCTTTCTCTACATCCTTCCATTAGATATCTGTAGGCAGCAGTCACATCACCCTTCCTCCTTCCTTTCTCAAGGCTGAACAAATCCAGTTCTTTTCAGCTACAAAGTGATGATGCAGTGGCCTGACTGCACATTTCAGTTCTTCTTAATAACAAATGGGATAGGACCAGGATCTGAGTTTTACCCACATGGAGTTGGAATAAATTCTTAACAAGTTTTTTATTTAGGTTCGTCAAAAATAGGCAGTTAGATCTAAAGAATTGCACTAGAAGTTAGCAACTAATTAATTCCTGGAGCATTGGCTGAATGAAGTAATATGTACAGGATGTACCAGGGCAGAGAGCATGTGCTCTACAAAGTTCAATTCTAGTAGAATAATGACCCCAGAGGGGATCATCAAAAGCTAGAAATTAAAGCAATGCAGGATGCTCCGGCTTAGACTAAAGTGATTTCCATCTGAGTGGATCTGCAAAGACCATATGAGGTTTTAACTGCTAGCTTACATACTGGAAGTCCAGCAGCTCTGTGTTGCTCTCCATATTCCCGTGATTCCCAGCAGAAGGGATAGAGCTTTACAGCTGAGAGGCAGAGAGAGTCTTCGCCATGGTGCTGAGTGTTTGTTTCTGTGTCTGAGAGTGTGTTAGATACCATATCACATAGTTGTCCTCTGCCATTTCACTATTTCACATCTATAAGCCTACCAGTAGGTAAAGTGGGAACGTAAGTCTTTTCAGTCTGCTGATGATACACAGATTCATCTCTCAGTTGCTCCACAGAGCACACTGAAGTACATTTCCCAGAGTCTAAGTATGGTATGGGGTAGGTAAAGGTAAATCAGCTGAAATCAGTCTGGAGAATAGCAAAAGAAATCATCTCTCCAGAACAGCTGCTTTCATAAAACTGCAGCTATTTCTATAGGAAATACAATTGGCAACTCACATGAGACACTGACCACAGCAAATCCAACACTGACTGTCTGGTTAGATTGTTATCCAGGTCTGAAATTTAAAACATTCAGAGCCAAGAATTTCAATGCAACTTTGTGTCCTCACATCTACACTTCTGAAACTTACTGCAAATTTTACCATTTTGAGAAAAGTGTATTTAGTGAGTGTCAGAAGAGGAACAATGCTGCAGATTCTAAACTAAGCTCCAGTTTGTTTTGCAGTTAGATACATAACAGTGACTCAGACCCCAGTGCTTACCCTAGATAAGGTCTGCCTAAATATATGTTGATAGCTATTGCAGGAAAAGCGAGCAGGTCCTTATGTGTTTGACATACAGTTCTATGACCTTTACACCTGCAGGTGCTATCATCCTGTTTTGGCTTATTCACAAATTCATTTTAGCCCCTACAGGAGTTATGCGAGGCTCTTGGGCAGTGAACAAAGTGAACAAAGCTAAGTACCCACAGATCTCCTTTAAAAGTTTATTAGTATGACTTGCATGTGTGTATGTGGGAGAAATGGTTCTACCTAAAGGGACCAACTAGAATCTGATCCATTAAATATTTCCAGTGTTGAATATGGCATCATTTCCAAACTGCTTACACTTCACATTTGCCTGTGCTCATATATATTTCAGAGATAATAAGATGAATCAGGTATAATGTTTCATCTTGGCTTTCAGAGATAACAGTGCTAAAAATGCAAAACATAACTAAGCAAATCTCGACAATGTGAAAAATAAATAATAAAAGAGCAGCCTTTCCTTGACAAAACTACTGCTGAATGTAACCCCAACTGAATGATGCATCCATTTCACAAGAATTTAAGTCTCTTACAAGTGGGTTTGTAATATAACAGAGTATAGTTAAGATCTTTTGAAAAAGAGAATAAAATGGACTCTGATGAAAATTTTAAATGTCTAAAGGCTCATTAAAAAGCTAATAGTTAGACCATATTTCACAGTCCAGTGTACTTCTTTCTCTTTCTCTTTTTCTTATTTCTACTATTATATGTATTTATACGCATTATATTTAAGTCTACTTTTAAAACTTTCAGTGCATAGATATGTATGTATGTGTATATGCACAGATATTTGTAAAACTACAACTGTTTTTCAGACATTTAAATACATGTTGTATTTTCAAAGGCATAAGTAAAATAATTGGTTAACTTCCCCATACATTCAGAAGCCTTAAAGGCTATTTTTGAAATAAACCACTGAGAATTAAGGAGTTTCACCGGCATATACAGAGAAAGAATATGAATGTAGAAGTGGTGAGCTGCTGTTGACCGCTGGTCCAGAGTGCACCCCAGCACTGGCTGATGTCTGTGGCAGGTTCCCCTTCTTGCTCCTAAGCAGTGAATACCACCAACCCTCATCACTGCACTGAGGGCAAAATTCTCCCTGCACCCTCCCTGGCACAGCAGGTACACTGATTCACTGGGAAGGAGATCAGATAGCACATGCTTGTGGAGAGCTGTGAGGTGACTATTTGGTTGAAGGATCTATTTTAGGTTTTGGGCTGTGTGTTGGATTCTCCTCATTGATCAGTCTTTCTCATTTATTTTAGAGGATTTTAATATGTGTAAGAGAACATACTGTCTCTCAATACATGTTAGGCCAATACTTTAGAGTGGTACCACTTTTCTTCCCCCAGCAGCATCCCTCAGTCTGGCAGGCAGTGTCAGTCAAGGGCAAGCATTGAGGCAGCACCAGTCAAGGGCTGGATTTGGGTCTGCAGAGATGGCATTTTCTTTGTATGCCCAGTAGCCTCCTTTTAGGTACTTTGTCTCCTACCTCCCAACCATCTGCTCATCAAGTTCATTGGGTGTATGGGCCTGTTAATGCAGTGCACATTTTGAGAAGGTAGAAGCTGCCACCACCAGTGGGGTTCAAAGGAATGATGAAAATGTTATGGTGGCCAAGTTTATTTTCTTATATTGACTCTTTTTGTTACTGCTTCAGCTCCATTCCCCTCGCAGCAGGTGAAATGTACAGATTTGTATTCAGTGTGCCAGAGATGCTGACCTTCCTTAATTAATTCAAATTCACAGCAGTGTCAAAGGTGTAGGCAACTTGGCCCAGTGGATCAAATGAAGAGTAAAAAATATGCTATTCCCACAGAAATTAATGGAATTTGTTTTCACTTAAGGCAGGGCTGACTGTGGTTCAATGACACTGAATTTCACAGATTTGCATTGATTTGCTAATGAGAAATTTACACCACCGTTTTCTTCCCTTTAAATATGACCCTTTCACTTCAGCTTGAATTGATGATTACTGTGGGAACAGAAGGAACTGGATGTGCTTCTCTGGAGTGAACATAATTCAGTGAGCAAACTATAAAAGAGTTTGAGGATAAAGTAATCTAAGAATTAAAAAAAGTCACCAAAGAAATAACAGCAGAAAGAGTGACTGTCTGGTAAATTATCACTGTGACTAGTACGTGATCCCCGGCACTCCTGAATGTTGGGGACCTGCCTCCTCATTAAAAATGAATGCTGCTGAGGAGGCCTGGGTGTACACCGGCTGATTTTAATAAGCTCCTGAGAGGGTGTCTAAAATCCAGCCTGCTCTCCCTGGCTCCTGTGAGTGTGTGAGCTGCCCAGGGCCTTGCTGCAGGGATCTTGCTGAGAGCAAATTGGTGGGATGCAGAGATGCTGGACCCTTGCACGCAGCCTGCAGGGCGGGAAAAGCCCTTGTGAGCCACATCTTTCAGGACCCAAGCTGCAGCAAAGGCAGTGGGGCTTCGGAAGCGGTTCACAATGTGGCGCTGAACTTTGCAGCATGGCTGACCTGCTTTAGCTAAAAGGAAGAAAGCCCACGTTAGCATGTGAGCAAAGGAAGTCAAAATGATCTCATTCATAGAGCTTTCTCCCATCTATGTAAGGGGAGTTGGTCCCCACAGAATAGCATGTCTTTTTCTGGGCCACACAGGGCTGTCTGCCTAATTTTCCTCATTCTTAACCTTTGCCTCTCCATGGGACTGAAGTGCAAGACAATGTTAGGATGCTGCATTCTTCCCTTATATCTTAGCTACAATAGTGAGGTGGTGGCAGGGTTAAAAATGTTTGCACACCCATGGGACAGCTTAAATTCAGGGAGTTGTTCTGGCATTGCTTTCTCTGAGCTGCAAGTACTGACCAACTTAAGTACACGCGTCTCCAGCAGAAAGTATGTATGGAGAAGTATAAGCTTAAGTGTAAGCTATCGAGTTAAAATGGATGATAAAAAATAGCTTCTAAATAATAAAAGTCCCCAAAGCAAAACTTTCATCTAATAATACTAATTGCCTTTGAATTAGTTCTTCTCTATAATACCATGTTAGCACAGCAGCACATTAATTATTGAGCAATATTTAAATCATTCTGAACTAAGTAATGAATTTATTACCACCTCCTTTAGATATGAAGTATCTCTTGTAGTATGTTACCTTTTTAAAAACTTTATTGTTTTAAATAATATGTTTTGTTTGTCTTTCAACCCTACATAGTCATGAATTTTTGTGAAAACAATGCTGCAATTGAACTGCAGGTTCAGAAGGAAACTATTGATCATATTTTTAATATAATATTTTTTTAAATTATGCCTCTTAGCAAAGTATTTTTTGCCGTATTGTTGGACAGCTTAGCAAATTGCTTTTTAAAGGAGTCTACCTGGTTTGAATTAATTATATATGACACTAATAAACTAAGTATTCATGAAACTGTATTGATTGTGCCAACATGGGTCTTGAATCCATCTCACTATTGAATAGCTAATATTTACATTTCTCTGGAAAAGAATGCAGCCTTTATGTGTCTTTATGAACTAACTGTACAGTGTAAGAGGTGAAATTACCTTGCCTAAAAGTAAAGGCAGACATACAGAAATATATTAGAACTTCATTCCCTTACAATTATATTATTTTACAAAACCTATTGCTTCTCTTTGCATATATTCAAAGTATGGTTTCATTATTTTGTAAGGCCTCTCTTGTGTTGTCTTATAAGAAATGCACTCAGGTATCTGAGTTTATCAAACAAATACCTTGTCCAGATTTTTAATATGCTCAGACAAGAGATTCAGCTTCTGAATGGAGACATATTGAGCTGCAGGTCAAAACATGCTGGCCTGAATAAATAAACACTCCCAGACAGCCTAACTCCTCAACAGATAAGCCTATGTTCTCACAGAAGGTAGGCTAGTAAAGGTACTGGTGTTACAGGCACACAAGACCTCACCATGCTCAGGTTCTGTTTCCATGTGTGCATGTACAACACAGTATTGCACATGTATGGAGTCACTGAGAAAAGAGAAGAGGTACAGTCATTGATGCTTGTCCTGGCATATGTACTGAAGACATTCTTCACAGTCTAGACAGGATTTTTCTTTTCTTTTTCCTCTATAGCTCTCCAGTTGTTCCATGAGCTAATCTATAGGATGATCTAAGACCTAAACAAACCTCCAAAGAGCTTCTTAGAGTTACGGAAGCATCTACCTTTGCTGTGCCAATTTGCATGACCCATTCTTAAGTGCTATACACAACCTTTGGATGCACCCCCTTTATGTCTTTCCACTACACTTCCACTTAAAAACAGTTAGAAGAAATCACAGTTACATCAAAGCAGACACAGATCCAGAATGTTATAAGCTTTACTATTGTCCCTGGGAAAATTGTGGTACAGGTCCTCTTATAAGCTGTTGTATCCAAGCATGTGAAAGACAACAATGTGACTGGGAAAAGACAACAAATATTTACCACAGATAAATGGTGCAAGACCTATCTTGTCCCTGTCTATGGTGAAACAGTTTTCTCAGTGGTGAGCAGATAACTGAGGATATCACTTACCTTGATTTTAGCAGGATGCTTCATGCAACCTGCCATAGTGTCCTTGCTGATAACCCATTATGTTAAAGGCTGGACACATGGACCAAAAAGTGCATGGAAAACTGTCCGATCTGGCTGGTGGTCAATGGCACAAAGTCAATATCTGCCTCTTGTAAGCAGAACTTGGCAGGGTGAATACTGGGACAGGAGTACTCAATATCCTTATAACTGACCCAGATACTAGCACTAACACACCTGTTGCTCCAGGTTTGTGTGTGACACAAAAGGAGGAGTTGTGCATACAGAGGAGGGAATAGCCACTCTACAGAGACACAAGTTTGGGTTGTACAGGGCTATGTGGAGTTCTACAAAGGAAAACATGAATTTCTGCTGCTGGGACACAGTAGTCAAAAGCAAAAGCACAGGCTGAGGTCTGCCTGAAGGGGCCATGGGCTTCCTGGTGGGCAACAGGTGAGCATGAGCTAACAGTGTGCTTTAGCAGCAAGGCAGACTAGTCCTGGGCCACATCAGGGCAAATTTTATTCTGCCATGACACCAGTTTGAAATCTGGATAGTCAGAGTCATATGCCATGTTTGAAAGGGCCGTATTTTTTTATTCTCAGATTTCTTCTTTGTAGTCACTTGTTCCATTCTGTTGTTCTCATGTTTACATTCCAATTCTGAACTCTTGCAGTGACTGTATTGGCTTCCTCTGGATTTCTTACTTCATGATATTTGCATTTAGATCTATGAAAACCTCATTTTTTCTACTAAGATGGTATTTTCCCACAAAAAAAATCTAACATTTAAATCTTCAGGACAATATTCCTTATGTGAGAAAATTCTTTACCTTCATAACCTCAGCCCTCACTAATATTTGCATTCATATTGAACTATGCCCTTTTCCCCAAGGTGTAAATTTCCCCAGGTGACTAATAAGTGGAGAAGGCTGAAGCATTTGATGGATTATGAAATTGTGTAGTTGACCCACTTATAGGGTAGTACTGGAAGGAACATATGGAAGGAAATATGAATGTTGTGTCTCTAATTAGTGATCCTTCCATGAATTTGTTAGTCTCATCAGAACTAATGGAATGCAACATAATATTGCATAAACATAAAAGCCCTCTGCAGAACTTTCCAACACTAAGTAGGAGACTCCACACATCAATGATGTGTTGTTTTGATGGGTGACCTCACCAAAGTAGACAAAGGAAATCTTCCAAAACAAAATTTACAATTTTGAAGCATGAAGCATATTTTTCACAATATTGGGATGATATCATCTAAAGAGAACACAAAGACGGAGATGTCTTTGTAAGCATAGAGTAGTACAGAACAATTTTAGAAGTGTCCAAAAATCTATCCTTAATTAAATCATATATTCAATGATTTTTGAAGTATGCTCACACTCTTCAGCAACAGAAAGGATTTCTGTGTAAGTACTCCTAGAAATCTTTTCAAAGCTTTTAACTGCTGTTTTCAGATGGGGAGTGTGGTTAGCCAGCTGTTCTACAATTGGCACGTTGAGGAACCTCTGTAGCAAACTGCAGTTTGGTCTTGATGAGATTAGCGTGAGAGGAACTCACCTCTGGAGACAATCAGAACCTGGGCCACAGGACCTAGCCAGGTTCTGCTTCTTTTGTTTTGATTTAGGATATTTTTTGTTTGTTTCCTTCTTCCCCCTCTACCCTCCACCCCCAATTAGTCAGTTCAGGCCTGGTTTTTCACTTCAGCCTCATGTGGCTGTGGCTAGCACTCCCTGTGTTTTGTTTGTTTGTTTGTTTGTTTGTTTGTTTTTTGAGAATTTATGCCTGCTAGGGCTTTGCAAAACACCTTCTGGCTCTTTCAATATCTGAACAGCCCATGATCCTCAGCTGCTACTGCTTTCTAAAATCTAGTTTGGGAATTGGTACTATTCAGCACTAAGCAAAAGGAGTAGCTGTATCACTGGAGCACTTCAGCTACTATTTTGTTCAGTCTGAAGTATTGGTCCGAGGAGACCACCTTTAGGGTAGAAGAAACATTTTTCAGGTATGTGACATGCTATTTCCAGTGCCTATACATCACTCATGAGGTAATGTCTACACATTACTGTGCATGAAAATATGATGTTTTGTCTGAAGCTCATTTCAAACTGTGTTTCAGGTTCACCATTCATGATATTTTTCTTCTGGATTGTTTCATCTCACTTGTGCTATAAAACTATGTGCCTACTTGTTTTTAGCATGAATGTAAGAAGTGAAAAAAGATGCGTTGTTTGCTGTCTTTGCCAAGAACAGTTAGACTGGCTAATGGGAGCCAGTTGTCTCCATTTTTCTTCAAGAACTGGATGTGAGCATTTTGACCAGGGTAAAAAGGTGGTGAGTAATTTGACAAGTGAACCAAGTTTAATCAGAAGATAGATGTCTTCTCTGGATCCACCTGCTCTTTGTCCCAGTTTCACTGATGAGCTGATCTTGGAAAACAGGAGAATAATAAAGAAGAGGAAAGGAGTACAGTTGCCTTGATCAGCAATTGGGCCTGCAGAATCACTGAGAGAAGGAAGATAAACTCTGATTGAGAGACATATGCAGGTATTCTTATTTGTGGTGTGATTCCTTTATTGTCCAACAATGTGTTCTAACAATTCCTTCCTTGTGTGTGTTCATTTCTTCAATGATGGTTTCAAAGAAGAAATGCTGTTTACCAGTGCCATGAAAGAGAAGCTCTTGGAAGTCCATATGAACTACCAAGGAAACTTTGTGACACAGCTTTTTCACTGCTGTGTCCAAGACCCTCTTCCCAAGGGAGAACAAGGCTCCCAGCAAAGCACATGCACTCACATGACACACAGGTGGCTCATAAGTAGCAAATATTTGGGATCATTCGTCTGGAAAATCACAAAATCCAAACCCTGGGTGAACTGTTTGCCAAGCATGTGGTAAGACTCAGCCGGTGCTATAGTGTAAATAAAGCAAGAGGTGAAAGAGCAAGATGGGAGAATAGCATTTCTGTCAGTGTAAATGTATCCTCTGAAGCACGACAGGAAGACAGACCTCATCAGGAATGAGAGGGTGGGAGACACCATATGTTGGATAGGAAAAGATGTAGGATTAGGATGTAGGGAAATCCCCTAATGAGAAAGAGATAAAGGAAGGGATTCAATGGAAAGAAAAAGGAGACTTTGGGGATAAAAGACACAGAAAAATCAATGTGGTAGGAAAAAAATCCAAGAAAGAAAGAGTAGAATGCAATGAAAAGAATCAGACAAAAGAAAATTAGAGAAAGATCACAGGAAAAGGAGAGAAACTGTGTGAGTCTGTAAAGGATGATAAGCATAAAAGTGGTAAAGAATGGTTGGAAAAGAAGTGTCCTTTCATAGAGAAAAAGAACAAATAGTTACTGAAGAGAAAGGCAACATGCAGAACAATGAAAAAATCTAAGATAAATAATAGACATGTGAATGAAATGAATTATAGCTAATAAAAGGGAAAAGTAGAGGGAGAAGACAGAGGAGAACAAAAAGATTTCAATATTCAGAAAAATAATAGATGACGGGTTTTAATTGGATTTTGTGTTTGTCTATATTCAATAGCCCTTTTGTGACAGGCGTATCTTCTGAGATTTTAGTATTGAAAGCAATGGCCACCTATAGACTAGTGTGCAAAGTTTACCATATTTTATGATTATAATGTTCACAGAATAGCTTTTACTAGTGCTAATATAATCTGAGTAATAGAGGGAATCTGTATGAAAGGATACCTTAGAGGAAAAGTGACAATTCTCCCCTCTTCTCCCCCTGCCCCAATTAATTATTCAAACTTTTCTTACAGAGTGGAATTGAATTTATTTTGGCCTCTTTTAATTAAGGGGTCAAAAAAGAGCTCATCTCTTTTTGAGTTACACCTCTTTTCTTACAAGCCCACTGTTTACAGTTCATCTGAAATTTGAGAGTCACATGCCCTGCTCTTTTTCACACAGCAAAATCAGCAGCTTATGTTTAAGATGTTTTGCCTTTTTTCTGAGCCTTTTGCTAGTGTACTTAGCAGAGAATGATTAAAACCTGTGCTCTCTTAGAACTGTTTCAGTGTTTAGACAAGGAAGTCTGTGTTTGTTTAAGAGAATGGGGAAATGGTTATCTTGACAGATTAGACTGAAAAAACAGGACAGCCGCAGTCTAGCACAGATGTCCAAATTTGCCACTTGGCTGGTTTTTTGAGGTCCTCTAAACAAAACTTGCTTGTGTGTTTGTGCTTTTGCTCTGTTTGACACCCAACTGAGGAATGTAATTAAGCACTACTGCCAGGGATTACATGTCTCTTGTGAGCAAGTGTTCACAGAGCTGAAGTTTCCTCATGTCTGTCCAACTATGTCATAGCTTGCTAAGGGAATACAAGAGAAACATCTCAAAGTGGATTAAAGCTCTTGCAAAAGGGTTGGATTGTAATGAAAAGGCTGTTTTGGACAGAAATCCAGCAAACATTTTTTAGAGCTGAGTTTCCTAGCATTTCCATTCACTTAGAGACAGAACACGTGGAAGGGAGAAACATAGAATTTGTGAAATACTGGAGCCATTTGTAAGATACATTAAAACCTCCCAGATGTGAAGCACATCTTGGTGAAGAGAAATGTTACATCCTTAATCGGTATAAGATGATAATTTTCTAATACATTTAAGATGCATGCTTCACTTGATAAATCCATACAACTGTCTACTCAAACACTCTATCAACTTCCATGAATGTTATAATCTGGAATTCGTTGTCCTCACATTACTTCCATGGTACAAAAGGCACTTTTAAAACCACTGCCATTTAGTTCCTTTAAAACCTGCTTATCTGTACATAAAGTTTTGCTTGGTTTGACTAATGTTAACCTGAAAAACAGTAACAAGTATTTGATAGATAAAGGTCATTTACCTGCTAGAAGAGATCATTTCACTGTTCAGGTTCGTGTGGGTTTTAGGGCTTGTGTTTTCACAGAGCCACATGTGAGAAATGCTTTGCTTGATGTGCCTGTTCTGTGTGTCACATTTATCCTGGCCATGTACACAATTTTAGTGTACAATATAGGGCCCCAGAAATACACCAGAACTCTGCTCCAGATCCCAGAGGAACAGCAGTGCATGCTATCTGACAATGGGGATGTATAAATTCCTTTATAGTAATTGCCTTTGATTCCAGTCTTCAGAGGCACTCAGGGGAAATTAATTTTTATATATCTATGTGATTACAGCAATTGGCTGGAACTATTAATGTGAATAAACAGTAAGAATCAGAAGGCTCTTTTTTTTGACAAATTGCTGAAAACCTCTTGTTTGGTCACTCAGACACTGGTGTTGGACAGGTGTTTTATAAAGCACCTGTGGCAGAGGTATTAATGCAAATCTTGTGTGTTTTTTTTCAGGGTATCCTATATCTAAGGTACAAGTAGTGTTTTGCCAAGATTAAACGTATGTACCTACCACAAATATGAGGTACCTGATAAACACATAATACACGACGAATATAAAAGATACGATAAATATGAAAATGCTACTTTGGGACTCTGGTTTCCACAGAGCCATAAGAACCCTGTAAACAACTAAATTTTATAACCTGTAGAGTTGTTCTAGGACTTCAGTGAGAGAATTTGATACCTGCTTGGATAATAGTTTAACCTCCTGCAACATCTGCCAAAGTATCATGACACTATTTGAAGCAGTAATGAAACTGAGGGCACAGTCTCGCTCTACCTTGAAACTTAGCAGGTGTTTTAACTTCTTGCTGGAGACATGTGGAAACTGCCAGTTTGACATTAAAAGAAACATGAGAAGGCCAAGGCCTTTTTGGGAGAAAGCGTTTATGGCAGGAGACTTTTATTTATTTGCTGATAGGCTTTTATCTGTTTCTTTTATCACCATTTGCTGATTTTTGTTTCCTTTCCAAACCTTGAACTTGAAAGTTATGATGTTTCTGAGGTTACATGCAAAACATACTGTGAGACCAGAGATGAGTAAATTACTTATAGTTGTAATTGTTGGCTTGAAATAGCTCCCTTGCCACAAGGTGCTTAAAAAGTCTCTGAGTTTTTATATTGTGCAAAAAGACATTCTTTGCCAAAGCAAAACTTGAAACTTGACCAGTAGGTTTGTGTGTCATTGTGCAGAAATAATTACACCACCATTGCAAGGAGGAGTAAATGGGAATCCAGGGTCAGCACAGCTTGTTAACTAAGAGGTGAATACTTATTCAAATTCACAGAATAATACTAAAACAAATGATAAAACAACTTTGTAATTACTTGGAACAAGGAGTTGTGTAACTGTCAACAAAAGAACAACAAATCAAAATAAAATAACCATATTTCTTCATCTGATAGGACATTAAGAAAATAACGTCTGTCTTGACTGTAGATACAAAGTGTGTCAACACACATTTTGGCTGTGCTACACAATGCTGCCAAATACCAACGAAGGAATAGTGGTGTTGATTAAGCTGTTGTGAAGTAGGAACAAACTTGACTGGCAGACTCTGTTTGGAAAATAATAACTATGAACACTTCTTGGTCAAACTAGTGTGTGGACTGAGAACAGAGCCCACTGTTAAACATATTAATCAATAACTTAGATAATGAATTAGAGTAATACGCTTTAAAAATATATGGTTCCTCCCAACTGGAATGGCCTGAAAGTGCATTAAAGGATGGGACTGGAGTGCTAAATAATCTTCACAAACTGGAAAAGTGGAGTGCAAGAGATATGTAAAACACAATGCATAGGTGAAGGAAAATAAACTTGTGCAAGTAGTGGTTAGGTAGTGACTCTGTAGGGCTTTATCATGGATCAGAGTGAACAATGTCAAAAATGTCATGCTATTGTGGAAACATCAATGCATCATGCTGGGATATGAAACAGCATGGAACACATTAACTAGCAATGCCTCACTGCTGAGCAGTGGATAAGTCAGCTCCATGCCCTGCCTCTCTTTTGGCCATTACACTTCAAGCTGTGGCCTGAGTAGAGTGAGTCTGAAGAAGAATGAGAATGGTTAAGAAGTCAGGGATTTCAGTTTTGAGAATAATCTGATCAGAGGTCAAAGTCTTAAAACAAAGAAAAAAAACCCAAAACAATAGAAAAATGAAAGGAACTTTACTGCCTGGCTATTGTGGAGAGGCCAAGAAGTTAAGGAATGAGGTTCCAGAAAGGGAAGTTTCTATTACTCTTTAGAAAGGCAGAATGTTAAGAACTGTCTTACAAGGTCCTACCAAAAATTCTTGTAGACCAAAATGCTGGCCATCATATATAGCTAATTTTTGTGACATGGATAGAGTGTAAGCTCTAAAGGCTATTGCATTCTGAGATCTACCCAGCATCTGATAGCTACCTTTTATATAGAAATATGTGTGTACATGTATATATATATANTTTGTCACAGAGATTTTGTCATTCTGAGCTCCATGGGTTTTTGTTTGCAGGGCATAATCACAGATTGCTGGGTTTTTCAGCTCTTACAAAGCTGGATGATATCTTAGAAAAAATATTTTACTGTTGAATTGCCCAATGGTATCTTGTGAGACCAATTAATTAAGCTTTGCTAACTTTCTATAGCATTTAAGGCTCATTGATTTACCATAGATACAGTCCTTTTGTCATCCTGCTCTGGACACAAACAGCTCTCCACACAATGAGGTCAGCTAGGAATATATGAACTGATTGTATTTTTCTCATAATTGTTTTAAAAACTTGATAACTGAATACAAGTTGCAGGGAGAGGATGAGACTGTGAAAGGAATATGCTTGTTGAGCAGGAGGTATTCGTAAAATATGATTTGACTTACTCAGATGCTTCTGTGGTGACTATTGTGCTTCCTTATATTTCCTTCAAGTTTTCTAAATAAAATAAACACAGAAGGAGTAGATTTACAGAAAGATTCAGGACAATCAGAAGAAGCCCATTGCTAATTCAACTGCTAAATTAAGGAGATCTGGGGTACCATGATGGGGCCTAGGCTTATCCATCCATACTGACACAATGCCAGGGAAGCTTCAACCCATTTTGGGACCATATCAACTGCTGGGCAAGAGAAGTGGGTGATGTGTATACCCAACTTGTAGGTTTGGATGTGGTTGACTTGTTTTGAATTATAGGATAGTTTAGAGGAAAGGATGTGTGCTGTTCTGTGTAGACTGACTCGAGAATGGCCTCAGGCACACTGAATTTACTACCATGTCTTAGGCCATCTGTCCTGGAAAGACTGGAAGGCATTCATGTTTTACCTCTAACAGAGTAGTTTATACCTAAAGGTGTAGGTCAGTGCAAGGTCACAGTGCAAGGTCACAGTGAAAAGTCTTGGCCTCTGATTGTTTATACAGTGACTACCCTCTCAGTTTGTAGAAAATCCACTTGCTCCCAATGTGACCAGTACTTTTGCTGTTGAGACCACAAATACTCACTAGTGACAATGACAGGAAAAAAACCACAGCACTCCTTATTCAGCCCCCTTTTATAAAAATCAGTTTGGTCTATTGTATTTGAAATGTTTGAATGGCACTAAAGACAAGGGCTAGGAAACCATAGCTGATCTTATTTCTCAGTAATCACTAGTATTCTAAAACATGGGAAGAATAACCTAGCCAAAATTTTATGGTGCAGACATCCTTATAAATTGTAAGCATGTTGTGAGTGTTGACCATTATGCAAGAACTGTCCTCCAGGAAAAAGCGTTGTTGGCATTGTGCTATCGGTAAAGTATTTTTTTTCCTGTTTAGAACATTATTGTAAACATTGAAATCTTACAGAAAGAATAATACATTCCCCTAAAGAACTGGGATTTAACCTTGGAAGAATATATTGTGACTGAGCAGAGTTCTGTCTGAATATCTCTCTAGGTACAGAGGATAAAAAAAAAGTATTCTGAAAATGAAAATTTGACTTATTTCCCTACAAAAATGTCAATATAGATAGTCACTTACTGTCTCCAAGAAAGGTACAATATGTTTGCTGACAGAACATTGACCTAGAGATTTAATTTATGGCACCAACTGTTTAAATTGCTAGTAAAGCTTCAACAAATGAAGTTAGCAAAATTCAAGTGAACTTTTAGGGTAACATCAGTCAAATATGCTTTGCCTAGTGCTCCTAGACTGATAACAATTAACACAATATCATGCTATTTATTTTATTTAGCAGCCTCCAAAATGTACATGATAAAAAATGGGAAAAATGTGACTGCCCATCAGCCTTTAGTTTCTCCTGGCAGCCCCTCTATAGATACACTCTTACTCTAGCTCTGATCTTGTTCCTGTCTTGACCCTAACCCTAAAGTTGTCATCACACTGAGACCCACATAGGGCTGCCAGCCCTTAACATCTATCAGAATAACTTTTGCATGTTTTCTTGTGAGGAAAGTAGATTTTGGTTTTCTGATTGTTAGGGAGCACATGTAGGTTGGCTGAGCACTGGTTTATGTGTGCCAGGCTGCTGTCACTGGTTGCCTCAGTACAAGATTCTGGGCCCGACGAATGCTGCTACAGACTTGTCGGAACAATTAGCCTTGGAGCATCTATGGTGGTGAGCAGCTGCAGGTCCTGGTCCTCTGGCCCCAGCCCAGTGACTGCCCCAGTGCCTGTAGCCCTGAGCCAGGGCAGCTCCAGGGTGAGCTGTGGGGCTGAGCTGGTGGGGTATCCCAAGGGAATGGGTGGCTCTGGGTGAAAGAGCCTTGGGAAGTGGCTGCAGTCTTTGAGGTAGATAGGTAGGATCTTCACAGGGACCCCACACATGGTGTTCTTGCATCTCCCAAGGTGGGCAGGGCTGGAAATTTGTGGTGGCTGGCAACAGAAGGAAAGCCTCCCTATCAGCAGACATGTGTTTGCAGAATATGAGCAGTGTGATGGTATCAAGTTGCTCTTCTGGCTGAACCAAAGCCAACAGCACCTATTCACCAGATCCATTCCCTGCTTCTGCACGCCAGAGGTGCACAACTAATGGTAACCATGGGTGAAAGAAGGCAAAAAGGTAGTGGAAAAAAGATGGGGAGAGCTAGGTGATGCTGTGAGGACTGCACATGCATCCCACCCAGAAGGCTTCCACAGTCAGGTCTGAATAGGTTGTAAAGTGCAAATCTTTTTGCTTGTTTCCAAATCTACTCAAGTCTATCAGGCTCCAAAGTGCAGTTCAAAATCCATGCTATGTATTTGTGTCTGAGTTGGCAGCTCTAACAAAAGAAGGAGGGAGACGTCTACTGAAGGAGATGTCTACTGAAAGAGCAGAGGCAAGAGCAAGAGTGGAAATGTAGAAGGACTTTGTAAAAATAATAGGAAAATAATTTTTTTCTGTATATAATTATTGCTCCATTAATTCTAAATTCTTAAATAAATACAGTTCACATTGCTCATATCTGTTAGGGTTCTGCTTCACATTGTTTCAGCACACTGCTCACATTCCAGTAAAGAAAACTCAAACCATATGAAAATACTTAAATGACTGTACATTTTGGTATGTTATTGCCTTTTTTTGATTGACGATGTGAGATTGCACACCTCATTGCAAAGTAATGCTTTTAACTTAAATCAAATCAGATCTAAGTGAACATGTTTTGTGCATTTACGCTTGTAGTTTGAAAAAAAAAAAATGTTTCCTAAAAAACAGTGCTGCCTTTTAATTACCCAGTGAACAAGTCACTGGAGATGCTTGCACAGCCCAACCAGTGAGCATTTACCTGTATTGTCATGAAACTGCTACAAATTTAGGGCTCACAGAACTGCTGTAGTCTTAATGAAGCAGTTAATGATGTGTGAATTATAGATCCTGACAGCCTCTTTTTAATAAAATCAACAGGAATGCATCCACAGGATACCATAGCTGCTAAATAATGGCCATACTGTCAGCTTAAAGTAAGGTAGTATCTTTAACTGTAGTACCATTCTTGCATTCTTGTACTGAAAAATTCTTCATTGACACAAAGAGGAATGTGAGCAATGAAGAACAAGCTGATACACATGACACTTCGTTTCTTTCAGTTTGGGAAAGAAATGCACTAGTCATAGGGAATTCACAAATGAAAGCATCATGTAAAACGGTGTGTTTTTCATTGTTATTGTAACAGTATTTCTATGAGATCCTTCAATGAAGTAAAGAACAACATAATGGATAATGAATTTCAACAGTCAAAAGTTTGCAGGGTTTTTTTGTCTTGTTTTGTTACAGTTTTTTTTTTTTTTTGAAAGCATGTGAACTTTAGCTTCCCAACAGTTTTCAATGGGCGATTGTCTTCACAGTGTAGCTAGATGGAATGTGATAGTTCCACACTTACTGATGTGAAAATAGGTACTATATGTATGTATGTCAAGGGATTTTTCCATACATTTGGCTAAAAGAAAAAGAAAGATTGCTGTAAGAATAAAAGACCTTTTTCAGGTGTTGCTTTCGGTGATCAGTCTCATAGCTAGCTAACAATTCAGGGAAAATTGTATGTGTTCATTGGGTATATATTCCCTAAATAATCTTCTTTATTTCCTGGTAGATTGAAACTAAAACCTAGGGTTCTGGCAAAACCCAAGGCTACATTACTGCATGTGTTTGCTCTTGCTTATATTCTTTTTCCCAAATAGTTCAAGCAGCTGTCTTTCTCTCACTTGTTTAGCAGATACTGAAGCAAAGAAAAGGGAAAAGATCCAAGTCATAATCACTAGTTTGCATAATCACTTCATTTGCTATCTTGGTTTAGGCAATATCAAAGCAACAAAATACCAAAAAAAGCTAGAAAGTAACTGACGTAAACAAAAAAAAAAACAAAAAAAAAAACAACCCTCCAGAAAGACCCAGGTACAAAAGTATTTACCTAGGCTGTTATGAACTTGTGAATATATTCAAGATACAATAAACCTGGCCCACTGGACTGAATTTATCCAAATTTTCATTACCAGCAAAGAGACTACAATCTGTAAAGCCTGTTGCAATTACTGTGTGCAAACAAAGCAGGATGATTTGCTTAGGCAAGCACTGCCAAATGGTTAGTCCCCAGAAGTTCAAAGTCTGTCTTCCAGCGCTGCAGCAGCAGTGTTTATACAACAAACATTGGCCATTGTTGTTCTCTTGAGCAAAAAAACTTGGAAGTACTGTCTGCATTTGCACCTTTTCACTCCACTTTCTTTTGTCTCCTGCCTCAATCCTTTGTGTAGATAGATGTGCACACACATTCATGCAAGATGTTTGTATCTCCTTTCTTATTTGCTTCTCTTAATTTCCAGCATGTCATGCCCCATGTCTCTACCATGGTCTTTGTTCCACCCCTCTCAGTTAATACCTTGTATAGCCCAACCCCAAAGAACATCCTTGTATCCTCAGGTTTACTCAGCGGCTACAGGGCAGAACATGATTGAATTTTCCTGCCTTTCACATGCCTTATGAATTGAAAAATGCACCCCCACCCATGCCAGTGGATCCATTTTTTCTTCTTGATCCACTCTGAATGAGTGGGGCTGAACTGGCTGCATGGAGCAGATGTTGGAGGAAAAGAAAGGCAGACCAGCTAGTAAAGCCATTAACCTTCCAACAGATGTAAACTTTTGGAATGAGGACAGTCCTTTCAGACATTTCTCTCTTTCAAATAATTTTATGTGCAAGAAAACCAGTGTGGAGTGAATGTATGTACCTCTTGAGTCAAAAAAATATGTATCCAGTGCTCTGGGTAAAGTAAAGAGATAGTAAAGTGATAAAGTGCTCAAGCACTTTTGAAGTTGTTTACATGGAAGGCTTAGCATCCTAATACCACTCAGTAATTTTGTATTATTACAGTAAGGAAAAACCCAATACCTAAGACTTAGTATAAGTCAAAATCACAGCCTACTAGCTACCATACAGCTTCTTCCACTTGTCTTGTCATTAGCATCAGTGGCAGCAAATCCTCAAAAAGCAATGGTAGTAAAACTGCCATCTGAGAGAGGCTATGAATGTGCACTGCTTGGGAATGTGCTCGGGAGCACACACAACAGGAACTAAAACAGAGTAAATCTCCCTCCAGTACAACATGCCATCCGCTTCAGACATCCTGAGTGGTGCCATATGCTGCCAATATTCCTATTCATATTAGTCACTTCCTTGGAGAATAAAGCACCACAGCTCCTGGGAAGTATGGAATGGGCACAGGTTTTGAATTGATAGTCTCCAGCCCTGGAAAATCAGGAACAAATGTGAAAAATCTTAATCTGAGGACAAGATTGAAGCCAGGTTTATCTTTTTGGCAAGAAAGCAAAAAGCACGCTAACATTTTACTTATTTAAAGTTTTTGCATTTAATATTAAAATAAGTATCACAAGTAGTATTGGTTTTGTTTTATTTCAGACCACCTACCTACAAGAAAATAAGAGATCCAATCATACAATGGTCCTTTGCTTAATTACCACACAAAAGAGGTTTAGAAAAGTTTAGGATAAGAAATGGGATTTGTGGGCATGTTTCTGAGTCAAACCTTAGAGATTTCTGAGGTTTGCTTACAATCCCTTGCCTTGCCTTTTTCAGCAATCAGACCTTAGAGGACCTTGGAGAAAGATGGGTCATTAAATGATTCAGTTCTAATCTATAATGACTTCTATTGATATCAGCAAAACCTGTGCTTTCCATAAATCATATTGCTAAGCAGTATTCTCTAACTAAAAATCAGGTTCATCCTAATTTTCAGAGTGATTTTTCACTCTGGTACTTTTCTTTTGTTTCTTAGTTGTTTATATGTTGTCCTGTTACAACATTCAAGAGAAAATCACTGTGGAAGTCTGTCTTGCACTGCAAATTACATGAACTGCCTTGTAGCTGGTGGTGTGGCATATCTGATTACAAAGATGGCAATATCTTATGATAACAACAGAAAGAGCTAAATGGTGAAAATCAGTAGTATTCAATAAGCTCTTAAAATGAGGTAGGTGTTTTCATTTTTATTAGTGTTTAATTAGTGTTTCATGTTTATTAGTGTTTTAAGCATGTTTTATATGATTCAGGGATTTTTAAAGTGGCATCTCAGTGGACTGCATCGATGCTTTTGTTTAAACACAGACCTCACTGAGGCTGGTGCTGTAGGGAGTGCAAACTGGCATGATGCCACCAAAATGAATTCCAATCTGCTGCTTTTTGTATAGAGAAGCTTGCCCTCAGATAAAGCAAACTCCATTCATGTTCTGTAATGACAAGGTTTTGCACCACACAGAACCACTTTTACATTTGCTTTGGATAAGCTCAGATGAAGAAAAGTGTGTATCAAAAATATACATACATATAAAAGAGGCATTGAAGGGTTTGGATGAGTCAGTCTCACCTGAGAATACATGTAGATAAAAGAGTGTAGCTTTGATGGAGGCACTAGTGAATTGGTTATGTTTTCATAATGACTTCTTTACATTATTGAATACAATGGGAACTTTAAGGCCAACTGCAATAATAGTTTCTCATGAAAAATTAACAAAGAATTTATGGAAATGTAGCAAAAGTCCCAAAGCAATTAGCTTAGATTCCTCTAGAGTCTGAGAAAAGCCTGGATAATTGCAGACAGAAACTGCATAAAGTGGCTATTTTCATTATCACAGGATACAGAAAGTCCATTTTCATCACAATGGGACATAATGATGTTAAAGCTAACATGGAGATGTGTTTAAAGAGGTTGAAGCACAATTTACAGAACGGTTTGATTTACATGGCATTCAAACCAGTATTAAAGATCCTTCTTTAAGGAATGAGGTGTTTTTTTGCCTGGGGTCTTCAAAGCCTCCTGCAAGGTAGAAAGTTATAATAGATTGTAGTCTCAGGAAGCCAATTGTACATTACCAGTAGAATGAACAGGAACGAGTTTAATTTTACTTGAATGGAGAAAAGCAAAATTGTGATACGAATTGGAACATAAATACACATATGAAAGTACCTGTTATATGTATGCATATAAGAACAGTTGGAATGCTAGTCCTGCATAGTTTGGAAACAGAGTATTTGTACAGGTTAAGGTCAAGTGAAAATCATCCTTAAAATCATAAGAGCATTACTGAGAGCACATGTAACACCTTCTCAGCCCTGTTTTCTGTTTTGTCTATGAGATCCATTGATGCATTTTTTTTTTTTTTTTGNTGTTTCACTACTCTGCACATGTTGCTCTCTCTCCGATGTAATTACTCCTCACATGAACTGGAAAGTCATATTATGGTTGGATGCCTATGCTCAAATGATTTATATTGCATAACACAAGCAGCCTCTTGTAATCACAGATGTCCTTTGCAATGTCACACGCTTTGATCTGCAGAGTATTTCTGCAAAATGGCTGTAGGTAAAAGTTTTCTATTACAGCACAGAATAATTTCTACACTATTGCAGTACAGCCCTGTGGTCATTGTGTGGGTGAAGCTTGCATTGGTCTCCAAGGGCTTTTGACTACACATTCAGCCTTATATATTCTCACAAATGCGTGGCACAAATGGTGTAAAATCTAGGTGTTAGCCTTGATTATAGTCTTGTTCATATCAGTGTAAATCAAAGAAGTTTTTCCAATATTTTGCATCAGTGAAAGTCTGAAGTACAGATGAGCTAGCCGTTTTTTGCACTAGTTTACTAGTTTTTCTCTCTCTGAACACTAATATATATTGGTATCATGGTAACAGTGGCTAATTTAGATCCATTTTACAACAAACTAAACATGTATAATGTACGCTAAAACCCAATCTGATCCTTTTTTTCCTCCATGAATTTTTTGATAATCATTGTTTCATAACTGAACAGGAAAGATAAATGGTTTCAGTGTTTTAATTAGCAGGGAGTTACTGTTGTAAATTAGAACTCATGGGTAGCTGCTTAACACCTGCACAAGCATGAATATCTACATAACCATATGACCAATTTTACCCGTTTTTCTGTTTCTACTGTTTTAAAAGTAAATAGAATTCTAAAAGTTATATATGTTATCCTATGTGATTCTGATTCTATCATATGGTTGCATTGTTAAATAATACTTACAAGCAATACTAAGAGGCAGCGCTTAAATATTGCAAACGGTTTTGATCTCTTTTCCCAAAAAGACTACCTCACAAAAAGGGGGGGGGGGGGAAAGGAAGAAAGAAAAAGAGAAACCCTTCCCCCTACCCTCTCCCGCCAATCAAATAACACCAATCAAAAAAATATTCTTATAAGCCTGCAATGACCAAAACCCAATCTGGATTCACTGAACCAAAGGCTTACTTGAAACTGAACACAAAAGTGACATTAAGCACCCTTGGATCTGAAACTTTTGAATGGTTTAGATACCAGCAGGTCAAATGAAGTCATTGCTCAAGGGCTAGTTTAAAACTACTTGTAACATGTTTTGATTTACAGATTATCAATTCAGCTGAGCAGCAGAGGAGCATATTCGGGGAATCGCATAAACAAATACATTCAACTATACTGCGGATTAACCTAAAGTGACACATTTATTTAAAAATCTGCCTACTACTTGTCCTCATTGATTAAATGCCCTTAAGAAAGTGAGTCTGATGAAATAGAAGCCATTAAGATGCAGCACACCTCCTCCACTCCTTTTGATAGTTGACACATTCCCTGGAGTGGGAGATTGGATGGCTGATAAGCTAACACTGAATTATAAGCACTTTGTGCAGTGTCACCAGCAAATGAAAGATCTACTGTTTTGCTTGCAAAGCAACAGTGCACCTTAACAGAACAAAAATATACATGGTGCAGAATTATTTAATTTGCTGTGCTGAGAGTATAAATGAATATATGTATATGTATTTATATACATCATATGTGCATTTTTATGGCAGAGACCAAGTCATAGTGCAATACAGCTCATTTAGAGGCACAGTACCATTGATTAGGGAAATAGAAATGTCTGCCAACACTGAAACAGTGTTGGCAGAAGGCCAAAGAAGCATGGTATGATATCTCCATTGTGTGTGCCATCAGAAGACTTTTCTGAAGCCAGGTCAGGGAACAGAGAAATGGCAAGGGAAAAGAGTCCTTCGCCCTGAGCCTCTCTGGGTGCAAAAGACTGTGCTTGTGTTTTAGAAGGACTGGGTGAAAACAGCTTTGAGATTATTTGGGAAATGAGTTTTGGCATTTGGTACAAGACCCTCTTAGGCTGTTGGGAGCCATTCCTGTTAATTACAAAGCCTTCCATAAAGCTGATGATCTCTGGGTTATTCCAAATGGAATAGTGTAAACTAAAGCTACAATCTCACAACACTATGTTCAGTAGTAATGAAGGCATAGATAGATGAGTCTTCCCCTTTCATCAGTCACTGATTTTGCTACCAGGCCAGGAGACCACAGGAGTGCAAGGTGACCCTGGACTGAGGAGCCAATACTGCAGAAAAAAAAAAGTAAAAAAAATAAAATCAAGTGGGCCCTACCACCAAACAAGGAACTACAGTCTCCTTTTTTTTGGTTTTGTTTGCAGAGCTTGTCACGAACCCTGTTCTTTCTACCACAAAAAACCAAAACCAACTTGACTGATTTCCAAATGGTCTTAATTTGTTGTAGCTCCAAGTATCATATCCATTTTAATTGTAGGTATCTAATTGTGGGATCCAATATCTGCTGTCAGTCCCTATGTTAATGCCATATTTGTTTCTCTTGACATTGCTTATTCAGTTTGATGTTCAACATATCTGTGGTGCTGAGCCACTTTTGATAGCTCCAGATCAGCTACCCAATCCAGCTCACCTACTCATATGGGTTATTTTGAGCTCCAAATCAGTCACACTGTGCTAAACAGTAGGCATAATTTTTGAGTCATGCTGCAGGACTTTTACAATTATTAAGGACAGTTTCCAAGGAAAATGTTCTTAATAATTGTGAAGGTCCTGCAGCATGACAAGCTCTGCCCCTGAAAATATCAGTCTAAACTGGCAGGAAAAGGAAAGGCTAGAGTTGAAGGCATGTAGACAAATAGAGTAATCAAGTCCTCCATTATTGTTAGTACCATGAGCTTGCTGGTGGGTTGCTACTGCCGTTTATAAAAAATGGTTTTCACTGAATAGGAGAATTAATGAAACCCACTTTTCTACAGAGCAGCATGCTTTATTCTGCACAGCATCATCCATCTAGTCAGTGCTGCCTCTCTACGCTTTCACTGACCCCCTTGCAGGCAGGACAAGGCTACTCTGGAGCTCCTTGTGCATCTGCTGGCTAGCCAGCTGCTGCCAGACAGACTTCCCTTTTGCAGAGACGCTGGGAATATTTCTGTCCTCTACTCAGTTGCCAATTTTCACACAAGTTCTAGGAACTTTCTTATCCTGGTTTTCTACTCTGCTTTTAAATTCAATTGAATTGGCAGAATTACAGAATGTCTTTTCCTCCTTATTACTCTAACTGCAAATTTCCCTTTGCAGTTCCCTCCTGGCAGTTTTATGTCTCAGAAATATATGACATCAGCATAACCACCCCTCCTTTCCCACCACATACCTTATGCTAAATAGAGCTTTTTGGCATAGCTGTAAACCAGCACTCTAAATCACAACATTTTGGTGTTCATGACAGCGAGGAATGGAGTAGTTGCCAGACAAATAAAGAACAGACTAACACGAAGTTCATGGAGGTGTGGAGGGTTTCAAAAAGAGGGACTGATAAAAAGCACAACTAAAGGCAGCTGTTAAATCAAATGGGTGGCCAGGCGTGTGCCACAGGATGATTTTTTTGAGGCCATCACCTTTGCTTTGAAAGAGACAGAGGAAGTTTTTAGAGTAGCTCCTGATATCCAGCATCTGAGCATCTCCTCTGGTGTCTCTCTACAAACAGGCACTGACGGAGGGACTCAGCTGCCCATATATGGATGTTAGCATCATTTGAAGTACAGCTGAGTAGGTATCTCAGACACATGAAGGTCTTGGGATGGCCATATTTAACAGCACTCATATGTGGGCAACGGAACTCATCCCCAGATTCATGAGTTGTTGCACCTGTGTAGGAGGAGAAAGTGAGATAGGAGATGTTGTGTAAGTGTTCAGCTGTGGTGTTACATTTGTGAGACCACACCTGGCCTTCAGTGTCCTGTTTTGGTTCCCCAGCGAATGACAGATGTGGGAGCACATGAGGCCAAGTCCAAAGGATGGCTACCAAGGCGGTCAGTGGGCTGGAGCACTTGGCATGCTGTGAGAGAAGGAGGGAACTGAGTTTAACTGGTCTCAGCCCTGAGCAGGCTGACTTAACAGGAATGCATCTGACTGTCCTGCATCCATTCCCTACAATGGAAGCTCGTGAGATCCCATCCAAGACTCATGGCACCTCCAGGCAGGGCCCACTCACTTTCCTGTGTACCAGAAGAAGAACAAACAGAGATAATCAGAGACACATGTATGTGCTGCTCGGTCCTTTTCATCACAGCCGTATGGCCTCTTGCTTCCCACCTCACACTGCCACTTGGTCTCTGCTGTGGAAAATATTTGGCTATCCAGAGATGACAGATCTGTGGTGACTTGGAACACAGAGTTTGACCATCTGAAGAACAGTCTTTTCCTCACATTTTGACCCTCTGAGTTCTTGGTTTTGAGTGTAATAGCAGAGAAAAGCTTTTAAGAAGCATCACTCTAATTCCTTAGCAGTTAAGTTGTTAAACATTCACAGCAGGGAGTTCTGACACTTGGACCACTTCTTATCTAACAGCTATTCATGTGAATGGCTAAAATATCTTCTAATAATTTTTGTTCAGCTCCTGTTTCTATTGCTGTTTTGAAAAGTCTGGGTTTATTCTATCTACTTAAGGTTTCCGAAAGGTGGTAAGATACAATGACAACTCTATAATTAATTCTTTGCCACAAATAAAGTCATGCACAGTATTAAAAAAAAAAGCAAAAAATAACAGACTGCACAACTCAAGAATGGCAAGCTTACATCATGTACTTGACTGATCTCAGAAACCTGAAGTCATACTTGTAAAAAAAATCCCAAACCCAACCAAAAAAAGCCTTTATTGTCTAATGGCATGTCATAGTTTAACCCCAGCCAGCAGCCAAGTTCCACACAGCCACTTGCTCACTCGACCACCAGTGGGATCAGGGACAGAACTGAAAGGGTAAAAGCCAGAAAACTTATGGGTTGCAATAAAGACAGTTTAATAGGGAAAGCAAAAACTGTCCATCCAAGAAGAGCATAACAAGGAATTAATTTACTGCTTCCAGTGAGCAGACAGGTGTTCAGCCATCTCTGGAAGAGTAGGGCCCCATCACACGTAACAGTGACTTGGGAACACAAACACCCTCACTCCAAACATCCCTCCTCTTCTTCCTTCTTCCCCACTTCCTCTTTATATGGTGAACATGTCATATGGTCAGTTTGGGTCACCTCTCCTGGCTGTGCCTTCTCCCATCCCATCCATCCTAGCCTCCTCGCCAGTGTGGTAGTCGAAAGAGCAGAAGAGGCCTTGGCTCTGTGAAAGCACTAACGTTGCTCAGCAATAAAAGAAACATCTCTATCTTATCAACTCTGTGTTCAGAACAAATCCAAAACACAGCTGTCTACTAGTCAGTGTGAAGAACATTGACTCTACCCCAGCCAAAACCAACACATGACAATATGTGAAAGATTCCCAAAAACACTAAACATGCATCTCAAAAGACCTCTTTTACTGAGATGCACATTACTCTGTTCGTGACATGGATTCAAGATTCTTTTAGCACAATTACAAGTTTTAGTCTCTTGAAGCCTTTGGAGATAGTGTGACAGAGAGAAAAGATGACCAGAAATAATTTGATTTCTTCCCTCATTTTATTATTTCCTTGATGCATATACTACACATGCTGCTGAGAATGTATATTTGCAGAATATAGGGGAGTGTACACACAAGTTTATTTTTCGGAGAAATACAATGAAAAATTCTGTTTATTAATTTTTAATGAATCAATAGAGTTTTTAAATACTTATCAGCATTTATCTCAGAAAGCTTAGAATTCAGAAAATATGATTATACATAATAAACTGCAAGAGATTTAAAATAAAAATCTTATCCATTTAAACAGATATATCATACTAGTCTTCTCCATGGACACCTCCTTGATGCGGGGGAGAAGCTTGCGTGCCCTTATGAGGTTGTGAGCTGTTCTGGCAGTGGTACATGCCTCCGGTAGGATCTCCCATGCTAGTCAGGTCTCAGCTGATGGGTCAAAGTGTGTCCATGGACAAGATGGGCTTGCTAGCCCCTCGGCAACCATCCTAGGAGAAGGACAACTCTAACTCCAAACCTGGGCAGATGGAGCTCACTTAGCCCTGTAAGGCCATCCATCTAAGAGAAGGATACTCAAACCAGACCAACGTCCTGCACTGTCACCATCCAAGCTTGCT
>VWZF01000842.1:0-31601 GCA_013396755.1 Sclerurus mexicanus
AATTGGACTTCACATAATTGGCTCTGTGTGATTAAAATATAACACCCACAACCCCGCGCCGACTTGGAAACCCCTGTAGCCGCCCTGGGTCCCAGTTCGCCGCCCGCCAGCTTCAGGACCCAGCCACCCCGTGAAAGCTCAGAGCGACCCAGCATCGCGGAAACAGACGCCATGTCTCTCCGCTTCTGGATGGGGGCATCTGCTCCATGGCTTCCAGCCTCTGGAGCCCACTGCCACACTGCCTCAGCCGCCTCAGAGGCAGGACCGCGTGGACTAATTGCGCAATACACAGCAGAGCATTTTGCAGTACCTAAGCCCAAACTGGGCATGCACAAAGGACCCTAGTTTACATAACTATTGCAAATAGAGCATGCTCAAAGGGGCGTGGCTTACACAGCCAAAAGCGAATAAAAACCGAGTGCTGGCACACAGCCAGTGCGAGCTTTGGTAGGACCTAGTCCCTCCAAACCGCCCAGCATCTGTGCTGTTGCCTCTTGGCCTGCCTTCCCTCAAAGCTGAAATCACTTGGTTGTGGGGCAAACGAGCTGGAATCACTAAAGCTGAAATCACTCACTGCTTTTTCTAATAAAATTCAATCATTGCTTTTTTTTATTTTATTCTAATAAATAAAGTTACTCAATACTGTTTTTAATAAATAAATTGAATGCTGATATCACTCATCGCCTCAACGCCTATAACATTGCATCAGATGGGCCATCACAAATGGGTAACCTAGTGCTGCTAAGACTGGTTGACCATGTTACTAAGAGAGAACTTCAATATCAATGAAGCTTTGATTTTCTATAGCAGAAAGAAGGAGATGATGTCCCACAACTTTGAGGAGAATCAGCAGGAGGTAAGTAAGCTGATATATAGCTTTAGAAAATACCAGAAATCTCTGTTTTTTCTCAGAAATCTGTTTTCTGGTTGTCTTGACAAACTCCATATGTAACATGGAACCCTTCTCCAGATCTTCACAGCTAGTTAATGTTGTTGCAGAAAAGATGTGAAAGTTGTGGTAGCTTCTCTAAGCAGCAAACGGTCTTGTATAAAGTAGGCAAATAGGGAACTGCATGCTGGCAGTGAGAGCTGGCCTCTGCTTTGCCTGTCCTGCTCTTTTCCTGTGCACATCACACTATTGCTGCCTGTGCTTGAATTGGCCTTCCCTGAGCTGCCATTCTCCTAGTGGGATTGTAAACCACAAGCTTCAAAGAAACACGGGGAGAAAGGTTTTCAGGGAGATGGGGGCAGCTAGTAAGGGATTCCCCTGTTTGGCTGCCAGAGGAGCCTGGGCTCAGATGAGCAGGATGGTCCCATGACCATGGTGACCATGACCATGGTGACCATGACTGAAGAAGCTGCCACCAACTTGGTTCTTCCCTCAGGTAGGCACCGGCCTGGGTTACTGCCATCAGTTGTATGTTAACGCAGGCTCACAAATAGCATAGTTCAATATTGTATCAGGACACCACTAGCACACTATCCCTCCCCATCCCCTCTCCCTAGCAAACCACTTTTCTCCATACAGAATTTCTAGGAAGAAAGGTGAGGACTTTTGAGTGACAGAGCCATCCCTCGCATAAACTAGTGTCTGTTACTGATGATATAAAGTTGCTGGTATCAGCTGTTCGTATCACACAGTCTGGACTGTCTTTTTCTCCTATGCATGTGTTGTCAGCTCTCCTCTCCTCTTATCTTTGCCTTCCTGCTCTGTTTTTCCCTTTGATATTTCTCCTCTCTTTCTTTTATCCAAGCCAGCTTCTGCATCCAGAGTAAAAATCCCTGGAGGGTTCAGTCTGGGAAATTATATGTACTTTGCGTACCTGTTCAGATAAGGCATATATAGTTAAATAATACTCATAGCTGCTGGAAAGTATTTAACACGGAATTTTTTCCAGGTGCCTTTGCTGAGCTGCCCTTAGGTAAGGTGTGGGGTGATAACCCTGACAAGCTCCTGATGGATTAAGGGAAACACCCTTGGTGCTCCCAGAAATCATTGTCAGAGAACAAAGAGGCTCCACAAGTTTCCTTAGAGTGCTCAAGCCAGGTTGATCAGATCAACAAAGAATGGAGTGTTATGGAGATAACATGGACTTTCTTTGTCAGATCTTATGGAAGGAGAGGAAGCCTATGTCATCTGTCTATCGCCCCAGGAACTATTATTGCCTATAGCCACTCAAACTACCTAAGGAAAAAGTATAAAAAGAGATTGGTCATAAGCAAAAGGGGGAAAAAGAACCACCATCTCTGTGAGGGTAACCACTGAGCTGCCCTGCTTCCTCCCATGCCTTGGACAATGAAGGGGTGAGAAGCCTTTTACGCTGTTTTCTCTTTTTCCTTCCTATTACTTTATGACTTATACCTTTCCATCTGTACCCCATAGCTACTTTTACTGACTAATTTCACCTGGCTAACATCTTTATTTCATAAACACTATATCTTGCCTTACATCTCGTAATCTGTTGGGACTTTATATTGGTTGTGGTGTTCCTTTAAGGTGTGTAATTCCTTTTAACAAGTTTTATTAATGGGAGACAGCTATCTTTATATGGAATTTTCCTCTGTGCTATGGGTACCGGCCGGGTTTAGATTGGTGTTTTAGTTTGTTGTGCTTCTGGTTAGTTTTCTGTTGTTATTTAAGTATTGGTGAGAGAAGATGTTTAATGCTGTATTGAAACTTAGATTGATATGCTGTCTGTAGAGTCTTTGGAGTCCTTTTTGTGTCTGTAGAGTATGTTTTGTGCTGGCTACTTTAGGGTCTTTTGTGTAATCTGTTAAACATAATCATGCAGCTAATGTTATCACCAACAACACGTATTACTAAAAATCGTTTTGGGAACTGCTAGAGTTTAGTCCAGTTTGTTTCTGGTGCTGGCAGCGATATGATGGTTAAGGGGACCTGATGGAAAAGGGTCTCTCTTGCTATTAAGTGTAGTTCTCATTGAAAGTTCCTGTTCAACCAGTGAATCTGTCTTAGCGAATAGTCCCTGTTAGGTGGGACGCAGACAGACTGTGTTGGGTATTTAAAAGGCTTTGAATATACTGAGGACACTTATAGCTAAAAAAAGTATATTAATACAAGTGGGAGTGGGGCAAGAAATCTTTGCATTTGTCTTCCTTTCCCCTTCCCCTCTTTTAATGAGACATAAGAGGAAACAAAAGTATCTCATTTTACAGCTGTAAAAATTCACATGCTCTTAGTCTGGGAACACTTCTAGGATTACTGGTGTATGAAATGTGTATGCTCTTGCAATTGAACTGCACTTATTGGGAGGAGCAGTAGCAGAATTAGCTGTCAGTACTGGGAAGCAATCTATTCAGGTGGGGTCTGATGTGCTCTCTCAGCACAAGTTCATGATGATGCTGTCTTCAAAAAAATATGACCTCTCTCTGCGCTTTTTCCCTTCTGCAAGCAAGGAGAGGGTTTTTAATTTTATTTTATTCTTTTAGTTTCTTTATTTTTGTTGTTGTTTTTTGTTTGGTTAGTTGAGCTTTTTGTGAATTTCCTTTAAGACTAATTTGTTCTCTTCCATTTTTTTAGGACACTGATCTCAAACTCTGTATTGCTGCAGTGAGTAAAGGCTCTGGAAACAGTATTTCTAAGCAGGCATAGTGAGCTCTTTCTTGTTGTAGTTGGTAAATTATAAAATATTTCAGAAGGCTAGACAGCTAATAGTAAATCTTAAAAACCATCTGTCTTTATAGATCCAGTATAAAATTCTCTGTCAGTTTTGGGCTGATTACCTTGTCACTATGCTACACGCAGCCTGTGTCTTACAAAGTCATTCTTCTTGAATAAAAAGATTTCAATTAATGGTAAAGATCATGTCATAACCTGTTCTTATACTTATGCAGCCTCATTTTTGGAAATACCTCTCTTTTACAGTAGCAGATATTCTAGTATAAGCATGGTAGCAATTGTTTTGTGTGCTATGAGTGCCTTCTGAAATGCAGTGATACTCCTTCTGTATTTAAGTCATTAATTCATTTTTTACCTTATTCTTTAAGTCTAGTGATTAAACATGACCTCCCACTTAAATTTCATAAACTATTATTGACAGGTTTCTTTGACTTATTGGAATTGTTTATAGTCAAAAGCACTATATAGTAAATTTCAAAGAGCTAGGAAGACAAGTAGAAGAAGTAAAAGCTTTCTCAGAAAAGGAAATCTGCTTCAGATTGGATCTGTAACCAGTTTTGTTGCCATAGCAATGTAATACCACAGCAAAACTCTCTACAGATACTATTCTAAATATCCTATCTTTGTAGTTTCTCGTGGATGTTGAAAGACCAACCACAATACTTTTCCATGTTAAATCTCAGAGTGTGAGAGTCAGAGAGCAGGGAAAATCCTCTTACATGGCATCTTTTGTTTTTTTCTTTGTAGATTTCTATTAGTTGTTTAAAACATTTTATGACAGGAGATAGCTATATTCATGTTTTGACTTCATCCTACATGGTAAATTGCACTGAAATAAAGTAGAAGACAATAAAACCATGAAAGGAAAATATCTCATATCTCAGATGCAAATAACAGGGAACTGGGATATGATTGTAGACTATGTGAAATGCAGTTAGATTGATCAGAAGGCACTAAAGAAATTCAATGAAAAGTTAAAGTGCTGGCAAGTTCTACCACTTCAAACAAAACATGGCATCAGACCTGATTATTCACCAAAGCCAGGGTCAAAAGACAAAGATCAGATAAAAGGTTAGGAAGCTACTGACAGTTTGGGAGGACTTCTTGGAAAGGGAAGAGAATGTAAAGCAATCTCATCTCAAATGGAAAAAACAAACCTCTATTGCCACAGAGAAAGAGACAAGTTGATGACCTGGTTCGGCTCACTGGCTCTCCAGAACAGGTCAGGCTGGGCTCCAAAAGAGTGTTCTACTTGGAGTGACTTGATCGCAGAGAATTGTCTGTAGTAAAGTTATGTATTGGTGAAAAGAGATGGTTATAAACGGGACTATTTGGAGCCTAGGAAGAACTACAGGATAACAGCTCTGTCATGATTCAATGCCTTTGGCTGAACTTCAGAGCACCTTATGTTAGTCTGAATTTCGTGTTCTGATTTGGTTCAGATGAGAATGCACCCATGTTAGTGAGTCAGTTTATCACAATTAAAGTACCTCTAAGCTTGTAGATGCTGGTCTCAGTATGTTGAACTGCTGTTCCTCTCTGCCAAACTATTACTGAGTTGTCATCTGTACAGCCATTTGTATTCTTGCATTATACTGAAAATTGGTCCTTTGCCTTGATGGAAAAACCTCAATTTTCTAATCTTTCAGCTCATTATTTCGGCTGACCCCATATAAACTAATAATCACCTAGTTCTCTGGAGCTGAGTCATCTTTCACCTTCCATTATTCCCAGCAACCAGACATCAAAGCGTATACTTCAAAAACTCATAGTGGAAATTGCTGACTTTTTGGCTCCAGTGATGCACTTGGAGTTGCCATACATTTCCTTTGCTCTTTCTTTCACCAAGTTGGTCATGTAGATCCAAACAAGCAGTCTGGTTTTTAATGCTTTGAAAATTTGATTTTAAGGTTTAGACATTGTATTTGTGCTAATTTAGGCACTGTATGTGTATTATGATTGTGCTGCTCCTGAATCCACTGAAGTGAATCATTTTGTATTAACAGGTTTTTTTACAGTGTGGTTTGCAAAGAATTTCTGTCATCATTGAGGTATGTGTGATGCAAGGGGCTGGACGCTCAAACAGGTGAAGCTCATGTTCCACAGAGTGTGTGATCTAAATTGCGGGCAGGCAAGCTCTCTTCCTGTTTCCTTACAGAAAACTATGACAATAGTTTTTGAAGTTCCCTAGGGACTACTCTAGGTCATGTACTTATGTCATGTTTCTTCCATCACAGTCAGGGCTCTCTGTTTTTCCTTTATAGACACACCATTAAAAAAGAGAATATGAAACTGCGAGTTAAAAAAGTGGGATTTTTCTGTTTTTAAAATTGTATTTATTTGACATTTCCTAAAATAAAAAAAAAAAAAGAAAAAAGAAATAAAAATCCCAAACCAAACAAATGCCACAACCCACAAACATAACCTACTTGGGTGATAATTTATCCAGCCATAATGTTTTCAGAACTCTCATTGCTGCACTATGGGCTCCCAAGTGTTGGGAAAGACTTCTGCCACCGCACATACAAAACAGAGACAGAGGATTATCCGGACTACACATCATGGAAAAAGGAATCGCTAGAAACAAGACCAGCACTGTAACAACTTCCAAAGGACCAGAGACTTTATAATTCAGCATTACCTATGTCTTTTATGTACGGATTTTCCCGTTTAGATTGTAACCCCTAGAACCCCCTGCACACATGTGAAAACAGTGTTCCTTTCTTCCCGGGGAATCCAGCCCCGCCCCTCTCTCCCGACCTTATTGGATGTATCACCTGTCACTCCCCATTCCTGGGTTTCCACTGGGTTTTGGTCCTCCTGTTCCCTTATTGGCCCCTGTGTCCCCCAAACCACACCACTCCCCCTGAACCCTTACCCAATCACATCCTACCTCCCAAATCCCACCTGAAGATCTTAAATACCCTTGAGTCAAGTAATTAAAGGCTTTTTTCTACGACCTCACTACCTTGGAGTGCTGCATGTCCTTACTCCTGACCACATGGGGATTTTGCAATCCCCTCCATACCCCAAGCCTGGGGAAGTAGATGGAGCTGGCTCCCCCTCACAGCTGTTACCCAGGAGAAGAGCTGGGAACACAATAGTGAAGAATCTTTACATTTCTCTTTTGAGCTCATGTGTGTGCTGCAAGTAGCTCATGTATGTGCAGGTTTGCAGTATCAAACTAGGATAAGATAAAATTTGTAAAACATCATGTAAAGATAGTGTAAGTTTCCATCACTCAGGGGATGTAGGGGATGTGAACATCTATTTTTCTTTTGGGGAAAAAAAAAGTAATGCTTATTTGTGAGACAGAATCTTTTGTTCTTACATGAAAAATAAAATCCATTCATAGCATAGGAGTTGGACTTTCATACTTGCCAGTCTAGTATTCAGACAACACCTGCTCCTACATAAAATTAAATCCATTCATAGCATAGGAGTTGGACTTTCATACTTGCCAGTCTAGTATTCAGACAACACCTGCTCCTACATAAAATTAAATCCATTCATAGCATAGGAGTTGGACTTTCATACTTGCCAGTCTAGTATTCAGACAACACCTGCTCCTACCTGACTGTCATAAAGACAACGCACAAATGATTACGAGTGGGAGGAGTGAATAAAAATAAGCTTTTGACTCCTTACCTAGTTTTAAGCCTTTAGAATATACCAGCTATATGTTTCAAATGCTTCTTCACAACCATGTTATTTAGTCAGGAGGTAGTGAAGCAAGGGAAACCTATTCCTTCCATCTTCTCCTGCCCCTTGTGAAAAAGGTTTCCAAGATTTGGGGCTTCCAAAAATGACACAGGTACTTGGACTTACTTTTTAAGCTATCTTCAACCCACAATGTGTAGAAAGAGAGAAAGGTCTTTTGCTAGAAGAAGCTGACCATTTCCCTTTTTACCTCTTCACTGGGATATTGATCTAGAAATAATACATCAAAAACCTGAACAAGACAGTCCGAAAGTAATAACTTGCTTATTGAAATGCTAAAATTAAAATTAGACTCTCTACATGAAAAAATACATGAAGTATAAATTGGCAAATATTTTAAAACTGTTTGTTTTCTTTCAGTGACCCATGTATTAACCTGTCTACTTTCCCCTGACACCTTTCACTGCTTTGAGTGTGATATTAATAGTACTAACTCTTGCAAGAGAAATGGTGTCAGACTTCATTCTTTATGTTTTACAGTTAAAAAAAAAAGAAAAAAAAAGACCAACAAAAAATCTCTATGTTAGACTGTTACAATACAAGTTGATCTTATAATTCATATCATGCTTAAAACTTACAGCTGGTATCAGGCGCTGAAATGAATGTTTTACTTGCAGGCTTATAAAAAGGATATTGGATTGCTATTAAGACTGTGAAGCTGCCATTGGCTCATCTTCACTTTTAAAAGGATGAAAGTGAGTTGTTATTTTTTAATTGGTTGGGAGTTTGTTTTGTTTGCTTGTTTTTTAGCAAATGATAGTAAATATCCTGAGTTTTAGCTATAAGACCAAGTAAAAAGACTGACTGATCTCAGAGCTGTGTGAAGACCACTATTAGATGCTCAGAGCAACAGCACCCTCTACATCTGATGACTTTAAGTGTGTCTAAATGCATCTCTGGCTCCAAGGTGCACTGTGCCAGGTGATAATATTATCGGTGCAGTTTCTGGTTATCTACTGGCCTTTTAATCAGGCCTCAGTTGCCCTCAAAGATCAAAAGTGAATTATAAACATACTAAATGCATGTTGAACAGAGTAAATACAAGCATGAGTTCACCACCAGAAGCCTGTTACATTTCTTTTGTTCAGTAAAAAATCCTATTTTGCAGGCAAAGGAATTGAGATGTTGCAATTCCAGCTGACTTCAGTAAAAGATTTGGTGTTACGTGTCATGAGAAGTTACTAATTTAATGAAGATAGAAATTAGTGTAGCACTTGGACAAAGGGTCAAAGGAGACACAACAGTGGGTTTTGTTGAAATAAAAATGGATATTGGAAGACAGTTACTTGAAAAATTAACTGTGTACTGTTATTTGCAAGATATGGATGCAGAAGGCATAGAGGGGAAGGCAAATGTAGTGCTAGAGTATGAGATATTATTTCTGCAGAAATACATTACCTTTTTACAAAACATTACTAAAATCTTCTCTGGCATATAGTGTGCAATTATGGTCACTTATCTTTTTTTTAAATAGCAGAGCAAAATCAGACTGGAACAATGAAAGAAAAATGTGTAATGGGAAGAGAGGAAAAATAGCAAACTTTTTCTAAGAGGGGAACAATGATGTCCTAGTTGTCTCAGGTAATTGTTGTTGTCTGTTTGTTTGTTTTTTCTTTTAATAAAAATCTTCAAAGTTTACCAGCAGGTGAACATGGGGAAATTGACTTAATTTTCATTCCCTCTCAATGAAGTTAGTGTTTCACTTACTCTGGTGTATTTTTTGGTGAAAAGAGTAAAGAGCAAAACCTCCTGGTCAGAGAAGGCATAGAAGTTTTCAATTCGTTTTTTGGCCTGCTGATTTTCGTAGTGGTAGTAGAAGAACCCTTCAAACAGAGTAGCTGCAGCTGTTGCCAGTATTTTCTTCTCTGGTGATACCTTTACCATAAGCAGAGCTTTTTAGTGAAGAGTGAACAGCAAGGCTTCCTCTTCTGTAAAGCAATAGTCTGTAACCCATGGTACTCTGAAAAGATCAAGCTCCATAAAAATTATTTGCCCACATTTTCATCTTTGTAAACACAGGTAGATAAGGTAGTAGCCTGTGCTGGTTTTGACTGGGGTAGAGTTAATTTTCTCCACAGTGGCTGGTATAGGGCTATGTTTTGGATTTGTGTTCAACACAGGGCTGATAATATAGAGATGTTTTTATCACTGAGCAGTGGTGCTTATACATAGCCAAGGTCTCTTCTGCTTTTCATACTGCTGTGCTGGCAAGGAAGAAGGGAGTGCAAGAGAGTTTAGGAGGAGGCACAGCCAGGGCAAGTGACCCAAAGTGACCAAAGGGTTATTTCATATCATATAATGTCATGCTCAGTGTATGAAGTGGTGGGAAGAAGGAGGAAGGGGAGGACATTTGAAGTGATGTCATTTGTGTTCCCAGGTAACCATTACGTGTGATGGGGCCCTGCTCTCTTGAAGATGGCTGAACACCTGTGTGCCCATGGGAAGCAGTGAATCAATCCCCTGTTTTACTTTGCTTGTGTGTGAAAATTTTGCTTTCCCTGTTAAACTGGCTTTATCTCAATCTGAAAATTTTCTAGCTTTTACCCTTCCAATTCTCTCCCTGATCCTGCTGGTGGGGGAGTGAGGGAATAGCTGCATGGTGCTTAGTTGCTAGCTGAGTTAAACCATGACATAGGCTTAATGTTCTACTGCTCTAGCCTTGGTATTATTTCACTGGTACATGAGCTTGTGTTGACATAATTTTATTGAACGGGTGTGAGCTGCAGCATTCTAGGGAACTTTTATACTTGTGTATTTGTAGTCACACCAGGGCTTGCCCCAGTATAATTATTTTAATACACAAAATTTCTCTATTTAAACTGCATTTTGGTTATGATGCTCTCTCTGTATGTACAAGGGATGCCGTGGATGTACATTTTATTTATCATGGGCTCTGAAACCGATGTATTGTTCTTGGATTGTAATAGGAGAAGCTGTCAGAAAGGTTTTGTCATTTGGTTCAGAGTTGGTTGTTGATACTGTCAGTGGCTCTACTGCTGTAGGGATGCCCCATTCATTGTGAGGGCAGAGATGCAAGAGTTTTAAAGATCTGGCCATTATTGACAGACTCTGTGGTGAAGGGTTTTGGTAGCACTCACAGTATTTTTTTGCCTATTCAAAATACATAGTTGTAACTTTTTCAGGGTTCATTAATTAGTGCATGATTTCTGAAGGCTATTTCATTATTTTTTGCTGGTTTTTTAAGTTACTTTTATACAGAATATGTATTCTGAATCCAAGGTTCAGCTCCTGTGCTCATTTTGCTAGTCATGCTGTAAGTCTGATCAGTGTGTTTCCAACTATATCTTTACAGACCCTTTAAGTGTGTTTTTAGGGGAAGTTCACAAGGTGGTGCTGTATGATTTTCCATTTCAGAGCTGGGATAACTATTCCATGATACTTTAAATTTCAGTAGTCCAGCTTCTGCCTCCAAGACTCTGCTGCCTTCCTGGGTTTTCCTGATGTTATTAGGGTTTGTTTTAAATTTTATTATTGTTGGAGCAGAAGTGTCAGAAAATTGTTTGTTAGTACAGATCTAAAAGGAAAGGGTTCAGCTCTTTGATAACCTCTAAAGTGGTGTATAAGAAAAATTTAATCAGGTTATGTTTGGGATAAACCCAGAAAATGGCTTTGTTTTCTCATCTGTGGGTATGCCACCAAAAAAAAACTTAGTAACTGCTTGTAAGTGATACTATGAAGAAGACAAGCATTATAATGAATAACTACACAATAGAAATATATAATCCAACAAAACAAAAAGTTACTATCGCATTTGCATGGCTTTAGGGTTGAAATTTTCCAAGGGAAATAAGAGTGGACAGCTTTTAGATTAAAGCCCTATAAACCAAATAAATTAAATGAGGAAGCAAAGAGTTTCGAAGCTTTGACCATTTGGGTCACAGAGAAAACAAGAGCAAAAGATTTAATTTCCTGCAACATATTCCTATTATGAGAAATATTTCCCCTTTCCTTTTCCCTCAGTTAACTACTTGTATTTATTTGTTTCATTCTGTGGATTTCTTTCCAGTTAATTTCTGTCCACTTTAACCTCTTTTGTAATTTTCTGAACACTGCCCCTATGTCCTCCAGCTCACATGATTTGCTGTGTGTTACTGCCTGCTTTGAAAGAGGGTAATTCTAGTACTATGAGTCAGGCACACATCTTGCTTGATATAAAAGGGAAGAGGCCACACATGCTTTCAGATACAGATGACTTTGAAATATACTCGTAATTGTTTATAATTGCTACAGTATTATTATATAGTTATGTTACATCTTATGCCATATTTTACCCTTCCATTTTATGAGGTTAGAGTTATCAATAAATCAGGACAGTGAATTTTAAAACTGTTCATAAAAGGAAGCAGTTTCTGAATATACAAGTAAGAGGAAGGTGTTGAGTGTCTTTTGTTTATTAAAGCAGCAGTGACTGAAAAATGTCCTTCCAGTCTGAAGATGCTGTGTGGCACACGACCTGAGAGGTGAGGGCAGAACTTGTGCATTCACAGTTCTGTTTTTCAACAGAGTAAACAAAATTATTAGATTTAAATTGCATCTTCTTTTGGAATGTCTTCTGTGTACAAAAGTTTTTGGTTCCCCAACTTGGGTGTAGCACCTGCACTTGATCTTGTTAAAGCGCATGAGATTCCCATGGACCTACTTCTTGAACTTGTCCAGGTACCTCTGGATGGCATCCTGTCATTCAGGTGTGTCATCTGCAACACTCAGCTTGGGGTCATCTGCAAACTTGCTGAGGGTGCCTTTGTCCACGTTGTAAATGTAGGTATTAAAATGTACTGTTCTCAATATGGACGCCTGAGGGGCATTGCTTGTCACACACCTCCCCCTGCTCCCCCCCTACTCTAAGGGACACCATAGTCACTTGATGTCCTTCATAACTCTGAGCCATTGACCACTACCCTCTGGATGTGACCATCCAACCAATTTGTTATCCATCTAACAGCCCACTCATCAAATCCATGTCTCTCAAATTTAGAGAGAAGGATGTTGTGAAGGACTGTGTCAAAAAATTTATACAAGTACAGACAGATGACATCTGTAGCCATTCCCTTGCCCACTTCCCTTGGTAGTCATTCCATCATAGAAGGCCATAAAAACCCGCCTGCAGAACACCTGTATTTCTAACAGGTTGCCTAACATGGTTACTATTATGAGGAATGACTTGTCCTGTTGGCTGCTGTGCTTCTGTCTCTTGTCATAAGGAGAAATGCAAGCATAGCTCTGAGAAACCTCCCAACAAGTTTCAGTTTCAAGAACTCCTTTTTCCAAGAATTGGTGAAGTGGCATCCTCCAAAAATGGAGGAAGGAAAAAAAGCCTTTAGGCTTTCAAGGATTTATATTTTTTTTAGCCCTAATTGGTTCTTATAATGGTTTTAAATGCATCACAAAGGCTTTGATGGAGATAAAAGAGGAATTTCAAAATAGTGACTCATTATGGAATTGATTTCAGTTTTCTTTCTCTATTGCCTTGGGGTTTTTTTACCCTCTGTGTTATTTCTCACATAAGGCTTTCTGAGGGATTGTCCAAGACACTTGTTTCTTCACTCTACTCCAGAGACACAGCTCAGTAAGAAAAACAGGGAGGGGAATAAAGCAAGGCAATGGTAAATCAGCTTGCAATCTCTTCTGGAGGCATTGCATTTCTGTGCCGAGCCCTGTTTGGACCACAACACAAATACATCAGTTTGTTTTGAATTAAAGTAAAGAAGTCATCTTTGCATTGGGCTACAATAAATAAATGTTGATTGAATTTTGTCACTAAAACTAAAAACCCCAAAGGAATGTTTTGGGCTCAATAAAAGTTCAGAAGAAATATCCTCTTAAAAATGAATACTCTCTGAGCAAAGTACAGGTTATACTTCATTTTCATACCAAAATTAAGTCTGGAGTGCTTTTTTGGAGTCAGCATTATATAGAGGAGTAGTGCCAGCCAAAAACACATATAAACCACTCATTAGAAAATGAACATGTAATATTGACTGAATATGTTTTCTGTGAAGAATTTCACAGTGGTATCCTCAAGTACTTTGAGCATACTTCAGTAAGAAGAATCAATGGAAACACTAGAATTGCCAACCAAAGGCAAAACACATGAGAAATTAGTACAACTGTTTTTTTATGTGAGGGATCAAAAATTAACTGAAGTTTTTTAAAAAAAAGAAATGGCAAAAGATAAATTTATTTTCAAGGTACCTTGTCTTTAGAAATTGAGCATGACCATAACAAAAGGTGTTTCAACCGTGAAATGACTGAAATTGGTCAAAATACATAGACAACTTCAGTTATTTGTTCTAAATAAGATTCATAAAAATGTATTATTAGTTCTTCAATCTGATTTCCAGTGCAATTTTCTGCTATATTTGTCCTAATATCACTCCCAGAATGGGATAAAATACTTTCACTGAAAGTCCAATCTTCTAAATTTCAATCACAGTCTTTTAAATCAGAAAGTATTTCAGGTTATTTTTTTAAAAAAAAGGAAAAAAGAAAAAAAGCTGAGGAAAATGAATTAATTTCCAAATTTTCTATGAAAAATTAAAAGCAAACCTAACAATAAAGCACTATTATAAAGCCCAGTTTAAAACATATAGAGTTTAGAATTTAGAAATAACCTTTATATTAATACTGCTTTTATTTGACAACCTCATCTTTTCGTTATTCAAAGTAACTGCAATCTTGCACAACTTGAGAAATTCATTATTTTGTGATGTGTAGGTTGCCTGATTTTTGTTTAGTTTTAAGTCTATATCTAAGCATATGTTACACAAAAATCTTATGACCTCTATTGTATTATAGAAAGTGGTTTAACTGCATGGCTTAGTGAGACTGAGTGAGGAATATTTCTGGGTGCAACACACCCTCTAAACATGAAAAGTGTTTCACAATGTCACTTCAGTTTTACTTTTTAAAAAACTAAAGTTGGAAGTATAGTTATATCATCCCAATGTTTAGAATAAAAAGTGTTAAATTACTGTAGTTGTAAGAACTTGTGGGCATAAGCAACTTCTTTAAAATGTTGTATAATTGCTCTTAAATCTCTAAGTACTATGAGTACCACAGCAAAATGTTCAGTTTTTTTCTTGCAGAAATGTTTTATTTTGTAGTTGGTTTATGCCCCTGGTATTACTGCTAAATCTGTATCATTATAAAGCACATTTTTTTAAATTTAGGTTCTGTCTGCATGTTAATAATGGCTTTGACTTGTTTTCAGCAGCTGCTAGGTCTGTGTGCTAATTGAATTGGTTTAATTTATACACCAAGGAGAAAATGCTGTATACTGATGTCCCATGTGCATATCATTTGTAAGCAGGCACTGTTGATCTGTAACAGTGTTCCTGAGGATGTGCTGTCTCTATCACACTTCACTCAATTATAGGCCAATTACTGAATCGCACTATTTAAAACTCCAGAAATGTGTGAATCAATAGTTTAGTGCATCAATGAGAGAGGAGTTCTGTAATATTTTCACTTCTCTGCATGATCCATAGCATCAGCTAGGAAGCTGACTTAGAGGGAGTCACCCTGTGCCCCAGGAACACCCTGGGAATTGAAAAGATGTATCCCTGGAGGAGAAGTGTCCCCAGAGCCCCTCTGATGCCAGCAGCAAGGAATTAGGACAGCTGCTTTCCCTTTGGAGACGCATACACAGAATTAATTGGAAACAGAAAAGTCCCTGGGGTGTCTGTTGAAGCCAGGACAACTTTTAGTTCCTAGTCTACAAGCCATAATTATTTGACTTAATATTACTTGTGTAGTCAAGTCTTGCTATTAATAACTCACTGATGCTTTAAAACATCTAACAATTATTTAACCCTAGACATTATCCTCCTGTATTTATAATGGTGGAGTTTTTCTTTATTTCTTCTGAACACACTGCTCTTCTATTGTTCCAATCTGCACGCTGCTCTGTGTCTTGCTTTTGCTTTTCATTTAGGCAACTAAATTTCTACTTTACTCTTTGATTATTTGGGTATAGAACTTTGTCCATTTTTTTTTGTTTTTTATTCTTCTTCCTTTCCACCTGTCCTCATCCTACAACCCATTTGCAAAACTTTATTCAGTTTCCATAACATTTCCCAGTGCTTATGACAAAAGCTATTTTTCTGAATCAGGTAAATCGTTGTTAGTACTGATCTATCACCCAGATGGGGCAAATGCTTAAATGATGTCAAGAACAGTTCAGCACTCTCCCAAGACTTATTTTGGGTGGCATTGGGTCATTGATTGTGAGTGTATGCTACGGGCACCAATAGTTCTAACTTCCTTCCTTTTGTTTTCCATATTTTAGCCTTTCATTTGATGCTTGTTGTTTGCTTTGTATTGATTTTGAAGTAGCTTGTTATAATGCAGAAACAAGAGCAACTTCCCTTTGGTGATTTATTGAAACAGCATTTCTAGTATCACTTCAAAATTGATTCACTCCTCTTTTTATCAAGGTCATAATTGTATGAAGAGGTTAGATTATTTTATCAAAGCTAGAGTATCATACCTAAGTAATAAAAAGAGTCTTTTATCACCTTTGTGTGTGTGTGTGTGTGATATGCTACTAATGTCACAGTTTTCTGTATGTTAGCATGAAAGGCAATACAGCAAGGTATCTTGTATAGGCTGGATCTGTAGATATGAATCATAACTGAACCCCTATATGTGTGTCACTCAGATGACTTGCTGAAGATTTCAACTTCTTCATTGTAGATTACAAATTTCTAGTCAGAGACTCCTTTTTTTCCCTGCAAATAGGTGTTGAATATTAAATTATACTTATCTGGAGTCACTCTTAGCCCCAGATTAGATACAAAAAGACCAGTAAGGTTTCTAATGGGCTGTCAGTCAAGACAAAGATGGACGTATAGTACATTATATCTGACTGTGTGTCTTTATTTATGTGGGCACTGTTTGCACAAAACAGCAAATGCAATAAATGATATTTTTGCAAGTGTCATGATACCTTCCAAATGAGGTAGTTTAAACCATGAAACCAGATAAGCCCCTGGAAAAGCTCGGTCTTACAGCTAGTTCCAGGTTTGAGGATGCAGGCTGAATACTGTGACATGTAGAGAAAGAGTTTGCCAAGGCTGGCTGTTAAACTGCCTCCCTGGTGCCCTGGTGATGAAGAAGCTCTATGCATGTGAGCCTCAGTCCACACCGAAGACTAAATGAATCCTCTAGAGTGGGGTTTAGGTCTTTATTTTGAACAGCATTGAGTTTCCCATTCTCCCTAAAAATCTGTGCACCAGGCTATCCTAAACTGTGATGGCATGACCACACAGGAAAACCTGCTGCAGAACATGTCACTTTTAACCGTGTGCTCTCTGGATATTTCTGTGCATATATGGGACATTCATCTTATACACAAATCTTAAATACTATCAGGCCATAGGCACGTAGTCATTTTATAGCAACACAAATTGCTGCTGGAGCTGAGGAAGCAGCCTTGCTCAAGTCTTGTCTCTGTCCCAAAAATGAACCCATTCATGGTGTTCTAACCACCCTGTCAGCATTAGGAGCAGAGGGAGCAGTGGGTGGGATTTGGGCATAACTTAGATCAAGCATTTGACATGGTCCACTGCAGAGAGTGCCAGGGCAGTAGTGTTGTGAAAGAAGCTGACAGATCCTGTCACTTTGCAGGGCAGGTGAGACCACACTTTCTAGCTGAAGTATACTGGGGGTGAGTATTGGGTTAGGAGGTAAAGCAACCAGTATGGATACTGTTTGACCTCGTCCAAGGAAGAAGGCAAAAGCTCTGAAAAGCCTCCAAGCATGAAGGAGTCAACTCCTTGGGGTCTAGTAAAAAGACAATATAGATGTAGTTATAATAAGGAGATATCTAAGCAAGGATGATCCTCCTGTGGTCAAGTAGGTTAATTTTAAGTCCTTATAGGGCATTGCACGTAGCTAATCTAGAAGGGAAGATCATGGGAAAAAATTAACTTTTGTAAAATAACAAAGGTGAAGAGTCAATGTCTTCAAAAGCCCTCTTCAGCCCATTTGTTTCATAAAATTAAGGAAAGGGCTAAGATCAGAAAAAGGGCATATCTACTAGTTTACAAGATTTGGTGGACTGTATATTTCCAGTGAGTCAGTAATTACCCTCTTACTGTCCTTGATCTATGTAAAAGAGGAACAGGGAAAAGCATTTCAGAAGCTGTAAAAGCTTTGTCTTTCAATTACTGTTGTTGAGAACATGGAGTGCTCAAAGGAGTTGTTTGAAAGGGAAACACAGCTTTTACAACTTCCAAAATTGTTGTGACAGGCTTTATTGTGGTCCTTATCTTTTTCTGAGGAAATTGAAAGTGAGCAACTGGAGAGCTCCCCTTTGTTCCCCCTCCTCCATGCGATCCGCAAAATGCCCCAGGAAGGAGACACACAGAGACCACCGGAGAGGGTGCAGAGAGAGAGAGGTTTATTCAGTATGGGTCAGGGTATTTAAAGGTTTACCAGCCAATGGGGAAGGGGTTAACTAGGGGGCCAATAGGGGGATTTCACATAGCCTTACAAGGGCAAATTCTTGCATACAAAGTTAGGGAGATAAGGATTCTCTCAAGGGGTTTTGGGAAGAAGAAGGGTGATTCAGGGAAAAAAGACAGGGAATGCATGTTACAATACAGTGAAAACTTATACTTTAAGTCCACTCCCACATCTCGTCCTTTTTTATTTTCTAAAAACCGGATATGCTTTTATTGTTTGGAAACTTTTGGCACAACTGAATAGACCAGACCAGGTTTAGCCAAATGTTTTGTCTGGATAGCATTACTCAATTTGGAATTGGAGGAGATGTGGCAGGGACTTTTGACACTAAGCTTTCTTGATCTGTCGGTGTTATGCTGCACACGAGAAGCAGGATCATCCTGAAGGTGATGCTGATGGGGGATTGCTTCCAGCTGCTGGTGCTGGATCTGAGAGGGAATCTTCCTGGTGGATCTTCACTCATCTGGATGGTACCCATCGTGGACCTGTTCCTGTGGAAACACAAGTGTGGCCCCTTCCCCCTACAATTAGAGGGACAGAACCCAGCCATTCTCCTGTCAGGAGATGTACATACTTACGAATTACAACTCTCCTTTCATCTAAAAACAATGATGCTTGGAAACTATAGTTGTTACAGCTTTCTTAGCATCTCTGAGAAGCCCCACAGCTATGGGGTCCCACACTGGGAGTTGGTTTAGTTGATAAAACACAGGAATTGCTTTTATTACATCTACATCATTTGCAGTATTGCCAATATTGTCCCCTTTGCTCACACAAGAATTGCCTGTGGAAAAAACAAACAGATTAGTAAGAGAAAACTGATATTTTGCATTAATTGGTAAGTTTGAAAATGGATTATTAGAAAGGTCACTGCTAAAAAGCTGAAGTTCTGAGCAGTTTGGCTGGTTCTCAAGTTTCTGTGTGTTCAAGAGCATGCAGTTTGACTCGTCAGAGTTCCAAAGCATAGGAGATATGCTTTGGGTGTCGGTGTCTGCATGATTGGTTTCTCCAGGTGCTGTGCAGTTTGGAGCGGTGCTGGAGCTTCCCTTGTTGCGTGTGATGTTTTGAGCTCGGTCTGTAAAGCTGCTGCTTTCTGGTTCTGTGGCTTCTGGCCATGTGTTGTTTCCAGGGAGCCCCCCACCTCCCCATTCCATGCTGTGCATGGAGCTGCCCCCCCAGGTGCCTTCCTTGTCTCTCATCCCGTGGTGCGGGGGGGGGGCACATTTCAGGCATTCTCCCTGCCAAGGGCAGAGCTGCACAGCTGCGGCCAGAGCAGCTCTGGTTGCGGCGCTGGGGGTGGTCCTGCCCCAAGCTGCTGCCGTGCTGTGGGCTTGCTGGGATGGAGGGGGCTCTCATGCGCGCTACTGGATGCCTGCGGGGAGAGCCCGATGGAGCTGTGTGCAGGGGGCAGCAAGTAGGGGGGCGAACATCCCCCCATCGTCTCCGGCCATGTGGGGCCAGGAGGGACCTCTCTGCAAACAAAACTTTCTGTTTGATCCAAGGCATTTAAAGGAGAAGGGAGTCCCTCTGCCGCTGAATTTTCTTGATTCTCTAATATAGTAAAGATTTGTGTCCGTGCTAAGGTAGCGTCCCTTGCTGCCTCATTCTTAGCTTCTGCAGAAAGCCATAGTTTCTTTCCCAGTTCTTTCCAGCTTTTGGCGGTGAGACAAAAGGGAATTTTATAGTCACTTTTTGCCATAAACCTGGAAAGGCATTTCAAAGCATTTTTATCAGGTTGTTTATCGTTGTTAGCTGAGATGATTTTTAAGCTGCGGTAATTCTCTTTTTCTCTCTTAGAGAGGAAAGTTCCCATTTTAATGAATTTTTTAAAGGGGTTTGGGGAGATATCCAAAGCTGCTACTCACCCCTTCTTGCGAGGTGAGCTGATGTGTGTCCAACAGTTTCTCAACTGCTGACACTCTGGACTGCTGAGCTTTGGGGCTGCCATTGGAACACAGGGCCTCCAGGCCGAACCCTGTGCCTGAATTTCTGTTGAGTTAAAAGACCTCCTTTTCATAGAAGAGACCAGTCAGTTTTCTCACACAGGGGCACCATTTACGGCAGTCGAGTGGAGCGCTCCCCCTCGTCCCCCCTCCTCCATGCGGTCCCCAAAATGCCCCAGGAAGGAGACACACAGAGACCACTGGAGAGGGTGCAGAGAGAGAGAGGTTTATTCAGTATGGGTCAGGGTATTTAAAGGTTTACCAGCCAATGGGGAAGGGGTTAACTAAGGGGCCAATAGGGGGATTTCATATAGCCTTACAAGGACAAATTCTTGCATACTAAGTTAGGGAGATAAGGATTCTCTCAAGGGGTTTTGGGAAGAAGAAGGGTGATTCAGGGAAAAAGACAGGGAATCCATGTTACAATACAGTGAAAACTTATACTGTAAGTCCACTCCCACAAGCAACAACTTTTAAAACATTTTTTTCTGTCCCTCTCCCAGTCTCCCTCCAACATGTTAAATGGGATGTTTGTGCCTCAAGAGTGATATCTAATCTGATGAGTCTTTTGAGCTAAGTGGTTTCCTCCTAACTCTCCAAGTTTCTTCTATACAAATTAATTCAGAGAGCAGAAAGCTTCTTGATGTTATTTTGCATTTATCTTTCAGACATCCAGGTAGGCTAGTGATGAATTACTCATTTTAAGGATGGCAGAATCTCCTAAGCCATGAAGAAAAAGCCTTATACTAGAAGTGAATGAAAGAGGCTTCATACAACCTTAAAATGCTGCCCTGAGAACAGCATATGTTTTCTTTTTTTGTCTGTTTTTCTTTGTCTGTGTTAGAGAGACCAGCTATGTTAATTTTGAAGTATTCTTGTGCTCAGGAGAATTCAAGGCATCCGTTTGCTTGATGTTTTGCATGGGTGTGAAAAGAAAGGGTTGTATAACACCTACCATACCAGCCTAGGACCAGGTGAACTACTGACTATGCTGTCACATCTCTAGGTTGGTGAAGATACTGGCTGAGAGAAGGGATGTAAATGCACTGAAAATTAACTTCACAGAGGAAAATGGAGTAAATCTTTTGAGAGGTTCTTGTCTGGTCTCTTGAAGTGTTGTCAAATTCCAAAAGCAATAGTAAGATCCAAAATTATGTAGCATATTCAGAAAGAATTAGTTGTGTTCTAGATGATGTGACATAATTTCAACTGCTGATAATCTATACAACTATGAAGTTATAACTGCTAAACTTGAAGTCAAACATTTTATAATCTGAGCACCAAAAGTCTTGACATTTAATACTTCCAAGTCCTTTCCCACGTTTGCTTTAAATTCATGTTAGTCATGTTTAAAATTAAATACTAGAATTCATAATGTAATGCAATATTGCTTGCTGAAGAGTACTTGGCTTTTCACATTGTTATAGCTTTGATACTCGTTGGAATTCCTTCCTGGAGGTTTGGAGATAACGCTTTTGTCTGCAGAGACTGGATAACAAAGGAAAACTGCATATTCATGTGATGCCTAGTTTTGGTTTTGTTCTGCTCTCTCCCCAGGTCGGGAGGGGTGGGGGAGGGGGCAGCTCTTTTCTTTCTGCGCAGGTCAGCGAGGGCAGCTACTGCAGCTACCCGCGCGGGGAGTGAGGCAGAGAACACACCGGTGTCCAGAATTCACTGGATAGCTGGGATTCTTCTGCCTTCTCATCCCTGACTAGACCGCTTTTTGGTCATCTGCGGACATCGCAGGAGCTGCCTGGGAGAGGAGAGAGAGAGACTGGCTCCTGTTCCTCCATTTTCCAAGACAGACCTCCTGCTGCTGTTACAGCCATCTCCATCACTGGTGGATCTACAAGNACCTTCTCAAGGAAAGAATAATTAAAATAAATGTGAAGTTCAGAAAGACTTGGTTTCTTGTAATATAAATTTTATATTAGAAGAAATAGCTCAGAGCAAAGTTAACAAAAGTGAAGGTCAATAGTTAAAGTTTAGTAAATTGTAATGGTATTAATTTTTGACAGTCATTGAAGGCAAACATTTCATCTTTAGATTTGTATACATATTTTCTGTTAAAATTAATGGAAATTACGTAGAGCTAGCTGAGGGATGAAATGTTAAAAAGAAAACTCTAAAACCTCCATGTGCAGAATCCACAGGCTTGAAAATACATAAGCAACTTTTGCCCATCATACTTTTTCACTGCACATGCAACAGGGAGTATGTAGGTTACTGTACAGATGTGTACGCATGTAGCAATTGATGCCGACAGATGACATGAAGATGTTCACCTCATTTATTTCTATATAGCAGTGGAGGACTTTTTTCTTACTGCAGTAAAAACATGATAAAGATTGTACCAACTTGCCATTAGTTAATGAATAATATGATGTTTCAGTTCCATTTCACCAATTTATGTTTGGAAAATAAGCTCAAATCTAGAATGGGGCATATCATCAAGACCTACCCCAGCAAGACCTACCACTAAAGCAAAATATACTGGTGTCCCTGTCACTCAGTCTGGATCCCAACACTTCCTTTTTCAACCTGTGGTTTGATGAAATACGGGAAATTTCATGGACTTATTGCTCCAAGGGAGGTAGCTTAGACTCTGGTGAAATAAGCCTTGTGATTTCACTCAGGAATTATCAGAAGGCTCTTAAGTATTGCTAAAATGCTGGATGCTCGAAGGAATCCCTACACATTAGCCCATATAATCTGTTTCATCCACTTTAAAGTGCTATGGCTTTTCCTGAAGACAGATGCTTTTCATGAGAAACCTGGATTTATTTTCTCTTGATCCTGATCGTGAAAGGTTTCTTCTAAAAACATAGATCTCTTACATTCAAACTGCTGTGCCCCTTTGAAACTGTACTTCATTCACCTTTCTTGTTTCCCTGAAGTCCTCTGTAGGACAAGTACTGCTCATAAACTTCTCTTCCTGCAGACAAGGAAAGATGACTCAGGAGAGTGATGTCTTCTGAGAGCTAAAGTTTAGACAAGCAGCCTGCACATGGAGTGGGAGTTTAAGAAAACTGTGAGATACTTTGAAAAAAAAATTATTTGGAGTTCTAGCAAAAAGTTTAAGTAACATGTACTTCCTCTGAAACTTTTGGTGGAAAAACCTCAACTATACTAACCATCTGTAATCTTCAATTACTATGAAGAAGAAATAAAGCCAAAACTTCCTGCAAGAATCAGTTTGTTACTATCTTCCATTCAAAAATTCACACACATACTTAATAAGCCTTATGATGCTGGCATACAAGTATCACTACAAGACAGAAAATAGTTACAGAAGAAATGGAGAGTTTCAGAACAGTTACAGAAAGAAGCTTGAACCTATAAGCTATTATTTGTCTGTGAGTGTAGGAGTATGAAATTATGCCAAATGGAAGAAAGACCATGAAACTGCTTGACAAGACCAAGTGTCAAGAAAGAGAGCTACAAGCAAGAATTGTTTCATATAAGAGAAAGTTTATTGCCATATATCGGGTTGTTACAGGTTTCCTAGTTTATGAAATCACAGTTGTAAAGTTAAATATCATTATTGCATGCTATACAAAATGGAGTTTGGTTTTCTCCCTTATGTTGTCCTCACTCCCTGACTAGTCAGATTCTGCCACAGTGGAGCCTTTCTTTATATGGTTATCTCCACCCTTGTTTACCCTTTATGGTTGTGATCCTCCCCTATCTTTCCTTTCATGTAGGAGGGTTTGCATGCTCCTCCCAAGTTCAACCCCCCTTCCAGAAAGTTCCATGCCGCCCTTATATAAGCTGGTGCTATTTTAATAATTTGGCTATTCCATCATACCCCTACCTGGAGTGTGCCTCTCCTTACCCTCAAAGGGTCTTGTCATGTGGGCATGTTACAAGTTGTACAACCAGTGTAGGAGTCTGCAAAGTTTCCTCTCTTCAGTGAGTTTTCATTTGTTTTGTTGGATTGTTTGTTTGTTTGTTTGTTTTTTAAAAAAGCTACAAGACCCAATATCATTTGACAAATCAATGGGAAAGTAAATATCTAGTAAAGTAATATAGTAAATAAAATATAGTAAATATAAAATATCTAGTAATATAGTAAATAAAATATAGTAAATATAAAATATCTAGAAACCAGTGATATGTGAATGGCAACACACATTTTTTCCATTTTGCACTGAGAAATATGGCTCATTGATAGAGGCAGAAAGGAAAGAAATTGAAACATTCTTTCAAGTCTCCTCTATTCTTCTTTTCATGAATAGGGACTGAAACAGAGCTTTTGACTCAATATAGTCCTTATTTTACATTTATGAAATGCTAATCATACCCCTCAAAAGAAAGTGGCATATATTTCTTTTGATAGCATGCTATTGATTCTTTCCTTCATTAATGTCTAAAATGTAAGTTCTTTCTTTAAAAAAAAGTATTTGCTGCAAAAGGTGTTTTTAATAAATTGCTCCATTGTAATTAGCATTCTGTTTCTATGGTTTAGTGGTAAATAAGCTTCTCTTAATACCTGCCTGAACATTATATCTGGGTATGCTAAAAATTTAGCACCTTGAGAAAAGTATTTCTTATTATATATAAAACTAGATAATAGGCACTTCAAAAAAGTGAAAAGTTACAGGATTCATTAGAGCCCTAAAGACTGAAAGAATTTTAAGACTTTCAAGTTTCATCTTTCATGCTTATGGAACCTCTTCATTTAGTATTTGGTATTTTCGTCATTATACCATCTCAAAAGGCTGGTTGTACATGAAGAGAGATATTTCAGATGCCTCACTCCATTTTCAGCTTCTCTAACCTGTTGCTTTTTTCAGCATCAGTGCTATGTGAGACGAAAAAGTTACTTTCATAGCCAAATGACAGATCCTATCTTTAGCTAGATCAGGTAGTGATCCAATCTCATAGGTATGGAAGTCCTTAAGTTCCTAAAAATGTTTTTTCTTATTCTTCTCTCTCTACCTTCACCCTTATCCTGATCTTATTTCTGCAGATGAAGACATTAATTTTAAACCTAGAGAAGCAAGTAAAATATACATCAGTAGTCCCCAGCAAGATGGGGGAGGAGAGAGAGACTTGCACCAAGAACTTTGAGAATTACTTTTTAAATACCTATGCATCAGGTAAGCCTAAATAAAAAACAAACAAACAAAAACCCTAAAAACAAACGAAGAGAAAACCCAAATCAACCAAACAACTTGTAATTTGTGGGTTTCTATATTTTAAATGTTACTGCAAACACAGCCCTTTTGCCTGTTCCCTCAGGAAAATCTGAGAGTAGCTTCCTGTGGAGCTAGTATGGCAGGGTAGTTAGGAACCACCATCACATCTGAGAGGAGAAAGTGAAGAAATGAAGTACGCTGAGCATGAAAATCCCCTTTCTTGAACCACTTCCTCTGTGTGTTATCATTCTTTGATTCTCTTAGTCTCTTCATCACTGTTATATCTTCTTCCTCTTCAAAACTTATCTAGAAATAAAATTTCTTCTTATCAGGTAAAATTTTAGAGAAGGGTATTTGTTGAGGTTGCTGCCTCACTCAGGCTGAAAACTGATGATTCTGTGGATTCCTAAAACAGTTGTGCAAAGCACTGAGGGAGACTAACTAGGTCATAGAAATCTTTCCCTATCCTCCACTTGTGTCTGTTCCTCTTCCTGTATAAATATGAAGAAATATGTTTTCAGGACCATGTTGAGGGAGAAAGGATGTTCAACTTTGGTAGTCTCCACTTCTTCCTGTGAAAGTACAGTGGTCATTCTGGCAGCCACTTCTGGAGCAATGTGAAGATTTATGGATAAGTTCTCTCTTTTTTGCTGGGAGGCATGCTCTATCATTGCTGCTGGAAGGTGGAGTTTAGCAGCAGTAAACTACTGCGTCCTGGGAATGAGTGCAAAAGAAGCTAACGCTTTGCTTCTCACCTTTCCTCGCCTTACCCATGGGCAGATGGTCACTAAGCAAATGACAAGTCTCTCACAAGTCAGGTGGCACTCTGTGGCACTTCTTATGTCAGAAGCAAGAAGTCCAGCATAATTACAAATGTTGCAAAAATGTTCATGTCTTAAGGTCCTATGTTCTTAACTATTTTTTGATTTTCCTCACTGTTTTGCTACATCCCTGTTCCTGTTTGATTGCCTATGAAATAGCTATACAGGGAGAAACTCAGCATAATATTCATAGCCACTAAAACAGTCTCTGACCAGCCTGGCTGAGCTGTTAAAGCTTAACACTTACTTGCAAGTTCTTATTTTTCCATAGGATTTTACCTGCTAAAAATGCTAAAGACTTCATAGAACAGTTCTTGCTTGAGGTGGTAGAGATTCTCCTCTGCTACATTAAGAGAGTTTGTGAAGGAGAAAATAAAGTCCTGGACTTTCACCACCCCCATCAGCTTCTGGAAGTCTTGAAAGGGTTCAACCTGCAGCTGTCTGAAACACAGAGGGCCCTTGGAAAAAATACTTGCTGAATATGCAGACACCCTGAAATAGGGAGTTAAAGCAGGTAAAGTAGCAAAAACATACATGCCTCATTTGTTACAATTGCTTCATGGATGTTTGAAATACTGATTCACAGATTGGACTAGATTTGTATGAAAAGCTGAGGTTTATCAAATGCATATGTAATTTGTGGCAATTCTGTATTTTCAGTGCTGTTCATAATGTTCTAAAAATGTTTTGTTCTTATAGAAGACATTTGGTGGACAGAGACGTACTACTCTGGTATCAGTTAACAGATCAGAAGAGTTATTTATGCTGTCTTATTAGGGAGCGTCTGCAGGGTTAGTGAAAAAAAGTAGGCTCTGAAATTGGGTACAATAAGTATTACTTCATAACTTAGATACTAAAGTTTGATATGTACATATAAATGCAGGAGAAAAATGCCCCCATTTATGATAATCATAATGTTATTTGAAACAGTAATGCTTTTGCAGATCTGGATTGGTTTTTGCATTGTTCTATTTCCCCTCTCTTAATTATGGCACTGTTTATGACATGCTTGACTGACTTCCCATGTCTTTCCCCCCCCCTCTATTTTCAGCTAACTTCTTTGCTGTATTTACAGAGGCATTAAGCAGAACATAGTCCTTAACTCAGTACAGTCCAGGAAGTAACAGAAAGAAATAAAACCATTTGGTTTTGTTCGATATTTAGGGACATATGAAGTTCTAGCTCTAAATAAAATAGGATGCTTCTGAATATCTGCCAAAATAAATAACTTCAGCAAACGTAGATATTAAATGTAATGATTTTTTTAATGGTGCCTAATGCTTTACAGCCCCCATTATATCTTTTTCTGAGGAATGTATTTTTCCAACATTAGTGTAAAACATGCTCTTTTTTTGTGTTCCATATTGAATTTAACTACTCACTTCACAAAAGATAATAGAGACTGTTCTGAGAAAACTGTGACACAGAATCTGTTTTACTTGTCTATCATTTTAGGACATCCTCATTACTTCAGTTGTTTTTAGTCGTCTGGACCCTACTGCTTTAGCTGGAGAATGGTTCACAGCTACCATGAATGTTAACATGTATGTACTGCAAATACCAACCTTTTGTAGTAAGCGAAGCTGCTGTATCTTGGCCTTTTAGTGCAGATTAACCCAAGGTATGGTCATACATTTGTTTTTCAAACAGTAGTGGACAGCATCTGTGTAAAGCATTCCTTTCCTGACTATATTCCCACTTCGCCCCTGCTCAGCGAGGGGTTTGACAAACCAGTACAGGACAGACCTCAGCTCTGCCAGTGCAGGGCAGTCAGCCATGGCTCCCTCAGCTGAGACTTACTACTTGTATTTGGATTTGAAACTTTACTTGCAAAGAACTGAAAAGACCTAATCCCCTCTGACAGGCTATAGCATAATTTGCAGGGGTAAAAGTGAAATGGTATCATAAAGTTCACAAGCTACCATTTTCATTCCTAATGTTTCAATTAAGTTAAGCATTAATTTGGCTTCTTTGATGATAGCAAAGGCATTGTTTATAATTAATTTGAGCATCATTCTGACAATCTGGCATGCAAATATAGCTTATTACTTATTAGCCTAAATTTCTGCACTCCAGGCAAACTTGGTCATATGAAAAAAATCACAAACAGAAAGTCAAAAAGCCACCCAGTAGTCTGCCTAAAGTTTCAGATTTTTCCTTCCTTGCTTTAAAACATGGCTTCTTATTTGTTGCTTCTTCCTGATGCTACTTGTTAGCTAATGGCTGAGGTTACCCTGGTCTGGTTTTTAGTTCACGTGGTTCACCTGGTGGTGTGATATATTAATCTGGGTTAGATAGATTATAGTGTCTTTAATGTTCTAAGCTAAATTTGCAGGACTGTTGACAGACTTTGGTTTAACTAGAAAACAGCCATGCTTCAGTGCCATTTCCTGGGGTTTAATAGAACTTGTCTTGAAGCAAATGGTGCAGGAATGCTGCTGACGGGCAATGAGGCTGTATTGAATGAATGTATTGTATCAGCTTGGTTGTAGCCATGTACCTTAAAATAACTGAAAGGCAGAAAGTTTATAGGAAAGTTTAATTAAAGGAAAGGTAGAAAATGTTCCCTTGGGCTCTAATACTAGGCAATAGTACATAACTATGCCTTATCATCACCCCTTATAAATCTGTTTTCAGGTAAAAATCTGTATGACTTTGTAATCTAAACAGTCTAAAGCAATATAAACTAAGTAAAACTGATTTTAATTGCAAGTTGTCAAATCATGTAACAATTTTGTATGTTACATAATCTACTTTTGCCAAACCCAGTGCATTGTCCTCTGCATTACAGATGACAGTAAAACAATCTGCAAGCCTTTTCCCCCTGTAACAGCTGTGAGGGGGAGCCAGCTCCATCTACTTCCCCAGGCTTGGGGTATGGAGGGGATTGAGAAATCTCCACGTGGTCAGGAGTAAGGACATGCAGCACTCCAAGGTAGTGAGGTCTTAGAAAAAAGCCTTTAATTACTTGACTCAAGGGTATTTAAGATCTTCAGGTGGGATTTGGGAGGTAGGATGTGATTGGGTAAGGGTTCAAGCAGAGTGGTGTGGTTTGGGGGACACAGGGGCCAATAAGGGAGCAGGAGGACCAAACCCAGTGGAAGCCCAGGAATGGGGAGTGACAGGTGATAAGTCCAATAAGGTTGGGAGGGGGAGCGGGTCTGGATACCCGGGAAGAAAAGAACAGTCTATGTTGATCTGTGTGGGATTCTAGGGGTTACAATCTAAACAGGGGAAAACCTCTACATAAAAGACGCAGGTAATGCTGAATTATAAAGTCTCTGGTCCTTTGGAAGTTGTTACAGTGCTGGTCTTGTTTCTAGCGATTCCTTTTTCCATGATGTGTAGTCCGAATAATCCTCTGTTTCTGTTTCGCATGTGCGGTGGCAGAAGTCTTTCCCAACACCCCTGTAAATACTTGCTGCTGGCTGGGAATTACAGCTGTCTTCAGATTTGTGTGGAGTTGGGTGGTAAAGTGGGCTGGTACTGCACAATAACCTCTGTGTATTAAATGTGCGTTACTAGGTAGTACTGGTTTCCTGTCTGTCTCACAGGCCAACTTTGGTTCAAAAATTTTTAACTTCCTCTACAACACATCAGGTAGCTGTCAAACCCTCTTGCTCCACAAAGCATAAATTGAGAGGACTGCAATTTTACTTTAAATCAGCCTATAATGCATTTGGGTTATTGCAGGCTCACAGAGAAAGTATCAAATGTGGTGGTATAGCACAAAGACTCAGCTACACAGTCGAGTATTAATTTTCAGAAAAAATAACTGAAGCCATGACTCTGAAATGGTGGAATATTTCAGTCCAGGGAACTATAATTCATAGTTTACACATACATTCAGTTTGTTTTGTAGCAAAAATCTGAATGTGATCTACGGTTTATAGATGCTGTAGGTACAGTCACAGACTGTATGATGACCCCTTAACATGTTTGTCTATCAAAAATGCAATCTTTCTCCTCAGTGGAAACACAAATATTAATGTTCTCTGGTGTTGTAAAACCAAGACCTCCATTTGATGGTGTTTCTCATGCATTGTGAAATACTCTTAAAATAAGCTCTTACTTTCCAAAAAAAAACCCAAATGAACAAACAAACAAACAAAAACCAACCAAATACAAAACACCTGCTAATATTGAATTTGATTTTTTTTTTTTTTACAGCACAGACTTACAGAAATTTCAAAAGTAAACTCATTCTTAGCTGAAAGTTGATATGGGATATGAACAAAGAACCAAGTGTAGAAGTCACGGGATTTCTTTTTTCCCCTACTGATAATAAACAACTGCCAAAACTGTCAAATGGTCATGAACCCTGTGGTATCACTAAGTTGTCAAGTATTTTTTATTTCTTCCTTCTAATTTTAAAAAAATAGCCTTTGTTCTAATTTTTATTAAGAGAATCACTCAGTCCTTTGTTACAGAAATGCATAGGGAGTACAGCTCTCTCTTTTACAGGGGCAAAGACAGGATGACTATACGACCAGGTTGCTCCTATTCACAGATGTGTGGCACAAAGTACCCATGATGCATGTAGAGGGCATATGGGTGACATTGCTGTCCTGCAGCCACTTTGGCCAAGTCACTGTGTGCTTGTCATGTCTTGCTGCTGCAATAAACTTTAAAAGAGCCATCATGTGCACTGAAAAGCTTTCTGGGGTTTGATCTCAAGCCAAGGGAGTTAGGTGGATTGTGTGGCAAGTTGATTGGATTTTGCACAGAACTCTTCAGCCTTGATCTTCACTAGAGGTTAAGGAGTAAGTGGTTTGTGAAAGAAAACAAGTAACAAATTCTGGGTGGTTAAAAGCTAACACTAGGGTCTCAACTGCACTGGCAAAACTGACCATTTTTTTCCCAAGTGCAAGAATCTGCCAGGTCGGACTAGGGCAACTCACAGATAGGGGGACAGCCAAGGTGTGCTCTCTTTTCCTGCTTCCCCCACCCTGCTTTCAGCCTTGTCTTGGGAACTCTCTCAGAGCACCCTGGCAATGTAGGTGTGATCAATGTGCCACTTTGTGATGTGGCTGCACATTTATGACTATTTCTCCATAGATTTTGGCTAATGTGTTAAAGCATGATGTATGCTGGGAGCAGTGCCATTAGGTCAAAGTGAGAGCACTGCATAGGCAGGACAGGTGGCCAGAAATAGCTAAAGGGCTGTTATGCAGACATTATCATCAGCAAATTGCTGTCCATAGTCTATGTCTGACAGTTTTGTCAGAATCTACTACCTTCTGGAAATGGTACAGATCAAACTTCCAAGCTGGAATACCAAAAGTATCATCTTACCCTCCAAAACTTTTTAAGGGAATCCCAAAGCACATGGACTGCTGAGGTCTTCATGTTTCTTGTAATAGGTATGTATATGATTTGTACCAGTAGGGAAACAAATGGTTTTATTGCACCCTCATAAAACAATAAAACCAACTGTTGTGAGGTTATCAGTTTCCCTGAACCTTTATCAAGGAATACCTGAATTATGGTGAGAAATTATCGAGACACTGAATTGTATGATGACTCCCCAAATTCCTCTATCACCCCTTTATCAAGGAATACCTGAATTATGGTATGGAGTTATCAAAGTCACTAAATTATAATGTAGTAATTAACCAGTTGTAAAAATAAGGACTTAACTGTATGTGGTGGTTTGACCCTGGATAAATGCCTGGTGTTCAGCAAAACTGTTTCAAGGCCTTTCTCCCCCCCACTTTTCACCTTCCAGAGGGAAGGGGGAAAAAAAACCAGCTAGAAATTTACGGCTAGAGATAACAACCAAAAGAGGAGCTTTGATTAATACCATAGGCAAAGCAGAACTTAGAATAATGCTTAAATTTATTACTAA
>VWZF01000846.1:5678-19211 GCA_013396755.1 Sclerurus mexicanus
GCGGGGAGGCGGCCCGAGGCCGCCCTCGGTGTCCCGGCCCACGCGGGCCGCCGTCCCTCGTCCGCGGGCCCGCGGCCCCTCGGGGCCGACTGACCTCTGTCCCCTCGCCAGGAGGGTGGTACTGCTTCAACAGGGAGAACTGCGATACCCGCTACGACACCATGCGGCGGCTTATGAGTTCCCGGGAATGGCCCGCGACCCGCGTGGGTGAGTCGCCCGATGGGGCAGTCCTGAGGGAGCGGGGCCGGGCCGAGGCAAGTGCCCAGTCGCTGCCTCGTGATGCTCCCGCGCCGCGGGCACAGGCAGGCATTTGGGTGCACAGGTATTGCCTGTACAGAGTGCTGCTCTCTTCACTTTGTCTGCTTATGCTCCAGCTACCTGGATACCCAACCTCCATCGCTCACAAAGATGGTCTAATTGCATATATTGGAATTTACCTGTTAGGATTTGTGTTTTGGAAAAGTACTTAAGTAGGCATTACAGGTCTTTTCTATACTAGAAAAAGCTTCTAGACAGGATTCATCTGTAGCATGAATCAAGTTCTGAATGTAACATCTGCCTAAGGGCAAATTTAGAAATGTTCCTTCCACTTCCCTTACCAATGTTTTTCATCATGGATGTTTGTTTCCTGTGTGGTCAGAGGTCTTGCATGAGGCTCCTATGGTTCCTCTGAAGTCACAGACTGTCATCTGTATGTTTCTTGTTTCTTTGTGCCCATCTGCAGGAACTGGGATCCTGTCCTCGCAGCCAGAAGAAAATCCCCACTGGTGGAATGCAAACATGGTGTAAGGAGGGACAACGGAGGGAAATAACTTTATACTTAAACAGCATCTCCTGCCTTTTAGGCTGGCAAGAATGCTGCAGAGACAGGTTAAAATTAATACTTGGAAGAGGAAATTGTGTGTTTCCTCATTTGTTGTAGTTCAGTTCTTTAACAAGTAGGGCTGACAAGGTCCAGAGAAACATAAGTTCAGTCTCCTTGGAGTTGTGGGGTGATCTAATGGAGCAAAACTGGGCATAACTTAGAGACCCTTCTCAAATGGCTGCAGTGGTGAATCCGTCACAAGAGGTGGGCTGATAGCGTGCTACGCATCTGCCAGTTTGAGAGAAGTGTTTAGCAGTTCTCCCAGTTCAAAGAAGAGAAATGAGGGAAACCAGTTTATATATGCATCTGTACAGAAGGGATGTTAATTTGTCTCCTGCAGGATGGAGACAAAAATGGGAAGATAATTCCTTTAAAAATCTTCAGTGGTTGCAGTCAGCATTTATACTGCACTGACAAGTGTCTTCTCATTTTCCATGTGAAAAATGGAAGCACAGAGTGTTTCACTGTGGCAGATCATCCACTGTACCGGCAGGATACCTAAGAGCAAAATCATGGCCCATTGCTCTGTCTCCTGAGCTCAGTGCTTCAATTACATTCAGGAAAGATGTTATTTATTGACTTAAGTCAGCGAAACTACTAGTGTTCAGGAGAAAATTCAAGACATTTGTAGTTGTCACTTGCTGTAGAGGAAGGTAAGTTGTTAAACTGGACAGAAACTCCTCCCTTTTTTCCCTTCCCAGGGTTTAATTTTCTTCCAGTTAGGTGACCCCATCCTCACCCCACTGTGCATATTGGAGGCACAGCAGGACTCACACAGCTCTCTCTTACAGATTCATCCCATATTGCTCAAGTGATGTTTGGAGTGGTGCCTCTTCCAAGTCTGAGAAAAGTGAGTGTTGCTGATGGGCTGTTGCTGCCCCAGACATCACACATTAAAGGATGTGGCCAGACTTCTGTGAAACCACATGGACGAAGAACAGGCTTTTTCTTGCTGAAGGGCAGGAAAGAAAATCAAGCTACTTCCAGATAAAACATCCTGATCTCTTTAACTCAGGCTGTTTTGACATGCTTCAGAGCCACTGCTTGCAGAGATGTTACACTGATGCTGTATGTGAGGATTAGAGGAACAAAATTCCTTTTAGATGAATCTCCACGTTCTAGCATGCAACAAATTAATTGGTGTAGCTGAGCGACCATGGTCTGTTGCATGTGACTTTGGCATGGCTGACCTGAAAGGAAGGACTCTGAATTTAGTGTCAGACTTTAATCAGGAGGATATTTTTCCTTAGACAGGAGCCATTGTGTGTCAGGCTAAAGCTGTCTGCAGGTTTCTTGGGAATCAGAGAATAGTTCATCTTAATACATGCATTGCCATCAGCTGTCGTTCTGGTGATGTCACAGTCAGGGACCTTGTCACTTCATCCCAGCTCCTTGGAGCTGTTCCTATGGAGCAGTTACACATCAATAACCACATCTGCTGGTGGTGCTGAGGAAGTGGTGTCTGTGTAGGTGTAACATTTTGTGAAGCATTATTTGTCTGAATTGGCTTGATGAATGGGGAAAAAGGGGATGCAGTAAGTTGGAACTGAGATTCCAGGTGGCAGGAAGGTGTGTGCTCCTGTGTGGAGAAAGGGTCGCAGCACCTTCCTTGTTTTCCTTCTCTAAGTTTATCCATTCCTAAGCACTGTTGTAGGAGGGTGCTTGTGTAATTGTGTGTTCGAATCACTGTATTCACTTTTCTTTCAGGGGAACAAGTTTTGTAGGGAGAATCTTGTTAGGTGTGCTTAATACAGGTGGATAAAATGAGCCTGGGTTTAGGTTCATAATCCCTTTGGAAAGTTCTTAAGCATTTTTGGAGAGGAAGTAAAAGTCTGAACCTGAACAGGAAATAGTTTTGTTGACACTGAGCTGTCTCTTCCAGATGAATATGCCTTCATGGGAGCACTGATCATTCAGGAGGTTATAAAGGAGCTGGTGGGAAAAGGTCTGAGCACTGCAAAAGTGTTGCTGCTAGCGGGGAGCAGGTAAGTATCCAAAAGATTCCCTTTGATGAGGACAGGAGATATCTACAGTGGAAAGCTGTTACAGAGGAAGTTGCAGCAGCTCCTGAAACATTTCTTCTAGGACTACAGTGACACTAACACAACAAACCCTGTATCTCTGCTCAATTTTCTCCTGTAAGGGATACAACGGAATGCTACAATATTATTTCCTCAGTTTCTGGTCCAGGTACACTTAGTAGAAAACAGAGAAGATAATAACAAGTCAAAAGCTTGCAAGATAACAAGATAAAAGTTTTGCATTCTTCTCTGCATCAAGAATGCTGGTTCCTGTTGGCCCACATCATGAAACACACCCCTGCTGCAAACTGATTGAGGACACCAAATTAAAAACCAGACTTGCCTCACACAGGTGCTCTAGATTGTCCTGTGTTGCAGAAAGCTCTGGTACACTCAGCATATGTTTCACAGGGGTATAATAGAGAAGCTGCAAGGGGTGAATTTGTCCCACTTCAGATTCTTTCAATCTTTGAGCAGCCAAACATCTTGCAAATGGTACAGAGTGCATGTATCACCCAGAAGAGAGAATAACAACAGGACTTGGTTTCTGAGGTACCATATTGTTACTCAGCATAGTTACTTTATTTCTGAGTGTTTTGCAAAGCAAGAAAATAACGCGGTGTATGGTTGGGTAGCTCTGCTGTGGGTAAATGAAGGCGTCTACAGTATGTCATTGCTGGCCAGGTGTGTAACACCTGTGTGTGCCTCATGACTGCAGTTTTGATGTTGCTGTTGCAGCGCTGGAGGAACAGGAGTGCTCCTGAATGTGGATCGAGTGGCAGAGCAGCTGGAGGAAATGGGTTATCAAGGGATTCAGGTTCGAGGCTTGGCAGACTCTGGATGGTTCCTGGATAACAAACAGTATCGCAGAACTGACTGTATTGATACCATAACATGTGCTCCAACAGAGGCCATCAGAAGAGGGATAAGGTACAGATACCCTAAAGTACACTGCTGTAAGGGTCTAGACTGTGGAGAAGATGTCCTCCTTCTCTGTCTTCCTTTATTTTGGTACTTGAAGAGTATTTTTCTACTACATGGGTGGTTTTTCAGTAACTTTATTGAAAAAGGCAATAGTGTAAAATCTAGACATGCAAAAGAACACATGCAGTTGTAGATGCTCTAAAATGTGTTGATGGGACAATGTAGCCAAGACAGAGGTGTGCTGTCAGCTGAAACTCTAATCAGAACAGAAATAGACTGGGTTATGGAGAGACAGTTGTTAGGATTGCCCTGTGCTTCTCATTCTGTTATTGCTTTGTCTCCTAGATACTGGAATGGCATTGTTCCTGAACGCTGTAAGTTGCAGTTTAAAGAGGGAGAAGAATGGAATTGCTTTTTTGGATATAAGATTTACCCCACTCTTCGATGTAAGTATCAGAGAAGATGTATAAAATTGATTATAAGGTTTCCTCTGTATCCACAACTGACTCAGAGCAATCCCTTTTCCAAATTTTTTGTCTTTCTAGGTCCAGTCTTTGTTGTCCAGTGGCTCTTTGATGAGGCCCAGCTTACTGTAGACAATGTACACCTCACTGGCCAGCCTGTTCAGGAAGGGCAGTGGCTCTACATTCAGAATCTGGGTAGGGAGCTGAGAAACACCTTGAAGGATGTGACGTAAGTGTTTCGTTGAGGAAAACCTGGCACATTTTTTTCTAAGGGACATTCTTATCTGGTGTTCTGGCATCATTTGTCAGATCTTTGCTGAAAAAGGAGTGTTGCAAGTTTGGTAACTATTAGCTCATCCACATCAAGAATCTTACCTTTTTCATTTCTGGGGGAAATTTCACTCTCTCTCTAGTCCAGAAGGTCCTATTCAGCAGGATTTGCCTTGTCCTTCAAGACATAATCCATATTTCCTTTCTTCCTTTAGTGCAAGCTTTGCTCCTGCCTGTTTGTCCCACGAGATCATCACGCGCAAGTGAGTTCTTGTGCAGATCCTCTGAGAGGTGAACGGGGACACGGCTGGGGAACAAGCCCATCCTGGCATCCCGACTCCTCTGATGGGACCTGTATGGTTTGTCTTTTCAGTCACTGGACTGACATTCAGGTGAAGGGGACGTCATTACCCCGTGCCCTGCACTGCTGGGATCGGAGTCTGCATGAGAGCAACAAAAATGGGAAGGCCCCTCTGAAAGGCTGCCCAATTCACCTGATTGACAGCTGTCCGTGGCCTCACTGTAACCCCTCGTGCCCCACGATCAGGGACCAGTTCACAGGACAGGAGATGAATGTGATCCAGTTCCTCATGCATATGGGGTTCGATGTTCAGAAGATGGCACAGCAGCAGGGCCTGGAGCCCAGTAAACTCCTGGGAATGCTCAGCAGTGATAACTAGAGAGGGCTCATCAGAGGGGCAGAGATTAGATCAGGAGGAGAGAGACTCTCAGCCCTTCTCCCACACTTTCTAATCTTCTTTCTTGCACTCCTGCAGGCAGATGCACGCTTACATCCATGCACGCTCACACCTGTGCACACCCACGTGCTCCCTCACTCTTGCACACTTAGGGTGTGTCAAGAACAAAACAAAAAAAGGGCAATTTCTTGCTTACACTGTTTGGCTGGAACTCGTTCCCTCCAAACTCCAGGCCTGAGTTTTGGCCGATTGCATCCTCTTCCTGTGTTACACAAGGCAATCGGATGCAGGGAGTAGCAAAGCCATAAGTAGCAGCGATGTGAACCTTTCCCAGACCTGGAGCGCCTTCCCTTGCCATGAATTTTACATCATAGACTTGATACAAGTGGTGAAAAAAGCAAGCACTGGATTTCTTCTGTCCAACTAGAAGTGAAGGAATGATTACATGACTTCCTGGAGGTCAGCATCTCATGCTGAGTCACAGCATACAGACCCAGGACACGTGCTAGGGATGGACACTCTTGTACTCAGTTTATTCATATTATTTTATAAAATTACTTTTTTATTACTGTTTTTTTAAACTAAGCAAGAAATATAAATGATATTGTTTTGTAACATATTTTTTTTTAAATAATGAAGAAGCCTCTTGCTACTTTGGCAATGTGGACATATTTATTTTGATATGTAAAACGCTATTTATAAGGGCTGACCAGAGAACCATACCTATGTCTTTGTAAAGTTGTATATGCTGCTCATTTGGATGGGTTATCCTGATGGTCAATTGTGCCTGGGAGAGGGCTAAGGGTGATGTTGACAATTTTTTGTTAATTAGACTTCTTTGTTCCACTTGCAGTGTCCCTTGTCATTGTTTCTCTGATTAAGAGGTTGTAATATGAGGTTTAAGTACGGAGATTTTCACCCAGCACCTGATGTTAGCAGACTTGCACAGCATTTTTGGCTTGACTGTGATATCCCAGGTACTCCATGGCACTTCACTGTAAGGGGCAGGGACATCTGGCTTTGCAGCAAAGGCCTGTCTTCTAGTGAGTAAAATGTTTGATCAGACTGTCAGAAGCATTTAGAACAGAAAAGGCAGAGAACACAAGACAAGCACCAACATATTTCTCTTCTTGTAGTCGTTTGAGAACACACCCACCTCAGCACAGAGAATCCCTTTTGATGGTAGTGGGAAGAGAGCAAGAGAGGCATTGGGACTGTGTGACAGGCTGGAGAGGAGACCATTCCTGGGGTGGAAGCTTCCCCCTGCAGCGTACGGTGTGGAGAGACCTGCAGGAGGAGTACAGCTCACTCCCTGCTACACGAGGTCCTGGGACCAACTGTGTGTGCCTGTGCTATTGTATGTGGTTTCACAGTGCGTAGGCTACAGAGAATTTGGGCCTCCTCAGAAAAATTCCCTGCCCTTTCAAGGTGGGCCTTAAAAGGTTGGAGTGGTGGTGCTGTTTATGGAATCTCTTGTCTTGGGTGAATAAACCCCCAAAATTAACCAAACCACAGCCCTTTGGTTCCTTTTTAGGGACTTCAGAAAAAGCTGGGCAGGACCACAGAGGGAATCAGCTGTTCTGCTGTGCATGATGGGATTAGCACACACTGAAGATAAAAAAGTAGCTAAATAGAAAACTAATAGTAGTCCCAGCAGAACTGAAAAACAGGAAAACATTAGTGGACTTTCCTTGTGATCAGTTTGGAGCGTACTGATATCCTTTATGTTTTAATGACTTGGGTATAAAAGTAAAATTGTCCTGATTACATTTTTCATCTGTTTTCTGCTCTGCAGAAGCCAGAGACAAAAGGGCAAGACTGGAATAATTTGGTACCATGTGTTTGTACTCTTAAGATCTTGCAACTAGATGAGGTTCTTTATCTCAGAGGGAAAGTGGCTGTGGTCTGTCTGGTGCACTGCTCTGCTGGTGTGATTTTGGGGATCTTTGCTCCATGCCAGCACTGTCTTCCATGCCAAGGGCTCTCCAGAGGGCACCATTTATTTCTCACGGGCAAGCAGGAATTAGGCAGCAGGACCGGCATCACTGATGGGTCACAATCTGCAGGGCAGGGGGGGATGTGTCCTCAGGTGGGCTGCGACATGGAGTGTCCCTGTGCTCTCTGATGGTCCCTGGGCAGGTAGGAAGTGATGACCACAACGTGCCACAATACAGATGGTAACACACTGCCAAACGAGGCCCGGAAAACTGATAGAGGTGAAGGATTAGCAGAGACTCAGGAAGCGCAGGACTTCTTGGGAGAACCTGTTCACCTGCAGCTCCTCGGCTCTCCTGCTGCATTTCCTGGTTGTTGTGATGTTAATTGTGCATCTTTCACCCCAAATGAATGCAGGGTTTGTACTTTTAGCACTTTCAGTCTTTTTAAGGAAAATGGGAGGGACTTGAGATAGATGGATGAGAGAGACATGGAGGTTACAAGATGACCAAACTGAAGGTAGGCTCATTTTATCCTAACAGCCACAAAATTTGTACTGTTCTCATGTGAACCATTCTGTAAAGTTATCCTGCTTCCACACTGGGATGAGCACTGCAGGTGAGGAGTCAGCAGTGCTGCCGTGGCCTAAGGGAGGAATTTTAACTACTATGTTGCCGTTTTCATTTATCCCATTCTGAAACTACATCAGAAATTTTCTTTGGGATTTTTAAAGTTAGAATTAAGAGACTTCTGGGTAGAGACAAAGTCTTGAGCACTGTATACCAGGAACGGCTGAAAGCTTTGATCCCACAGGAGGGTGCGTTTGACACTGTATGTTGAAATCTGTATTCCAAAACAGAGCTAAGAATATCAAGGCAACTTCTTTTTTTCCTTTTTTTTTTTTTTTAACAATTGTATTTGGTTTTGGCATTCAGAGATACAAGAATAACTGGTTTCCATATAAGTAAAACAGATGACAGATGAGTTTAAGGGAATGGTGAGGACTGGTGCGCTAAACCTTCACAGCCACAAGCTCTCACTAAGGCTCAGAGCACAGTAGGTAAATGTATCACTGCTCCAGATCAACTGCAGCAAAGTGAGTCAGCTTTTATCCAGCCTCTGGCCTAAATCCTTTCTTTTACAGGGATTGTGCTGCCTTTGGGCTTGTGCCCCCACTCAGGGACTCTTGGGTCTGCAGGACTGAGCTCCTGTTCCTGCAGCCTGGCTGGATGACAGCCCATTGCCACAGCCAGCCCCCTCCCCTCAGCATGGGGGGCAGCAGGGGGAATGGCAGCATTCCGGTGACCCCAGAGTTTCTAGAACAGCAGGAGGATAATCAAGAGCCTCTGATGGAGCTCTCAGCTTCAGTGTTAAATAACACCGGCTCCCAACAGCTGAGGGGGGGCAGGACTCATTCCAGAACTATTAATAAAGCCACTATTTATACTCCAGGTTCCTGCAAACGGTGCAGCAGAAAACTACAGCTGCAGAGCTAAAATGGAATAAATGTCAGCTGCCAGGGAAAGCACCATCCTGCAAGAAAAGAGACCACCAAAGGACAGCACAGGGGCAGGTTTCAGACCTGAGGAAAGAGAGCGAGCGGATGGCAGCACCCTGAGTTCACAGCCAGTGGGCAGAGCCAGCCAGTCACCTCCCTGCAGCCGCAGGTCTGTGCAGAGAGCTGCCAGAGACACAGCGTCAGAGGCAGCTCCCACTGATGCCGGCAGAGACCAGTAAGATTCGAGCTGCCACTCCACTGTGTTGGAACCAGGTGTGACTCAGGGCAAAGGAGCAAAAGTCTGAAAGGACATTTCAGCGGGCTTTGTGTGCATTTTCTACAGGACTGGAAAAATGATGGAGAGCACAGGAGGGCCGTATCTGAACCTGGCTGCAGTGACCTCCCCTGTTGGAATAGCTCGATTGCTGCAGATGACCTTTGGATGCACCACATTCAGCCTGGTCGCCCACCAAGCGGGGTTCAGCGCTGCGTATGGCACCTTCTGCATGTTTGTCTGGACCTTCTGCTTTGCCATCACTGTGTTCATCATCGCCTGTGAGTTCACACACCTGCACAGCTGCCTGAGTCTTTCCTGGGGAAACTTCACTGCTGCTTTTGCCATGCTTGCCACACTCATGTCCGTCACAGCCGCAGTGATCTACCCACTCTACTTTGTCCAGCTGGGCTGTTACCCCATCGGCTGCAAGGTGAGAGACTTCCGCATCGCAGCCAGTGTCTTCGCAGGCCTCCTGTTTGTCGCGTACGCTGCCGAGGTGTTCTTAACCAGGGCAAAACCAGGGCAAGTCACCAGCTACATGGCCACCATCTCCGGGCTCCTGAAAATCGTTCAGGCCTTTGTGGCCTGCATCATCTTTGGGGCATTGGTGAATGACAGCCAGTATAGCAAATATGTGGCAACACAGTGGTGTGTGGCTGTCTACAGCTTTTGCTTTGTGGTGACAGTGGTGGTAGTGGCCTTCAGTGTCACAGGTAAGACTGCTTTGCTGTGGTTCCCCTTCGAGCGCTCTGTGGTCATCTACACCTTTGGGGCCGTGCTGCTCTACATGAGCGCTGCAGTCATCTGGCCAGTGTTCTGCTTTGATAGCAAGTATGGCTCCCCACAACGCCCCAGCCTCTGTGCCAAGGGCAAATGCCCTTGGGACAGCCAGCTGGTGATTGCCATCTTCACCTACGTCAACCTGCTGCTCTACGTCCTGGACCTGGCATACTCCCAGCGCATCCGCTTTGTCTCACACCTCTGAAACAGGTTGGAGCTGTCCCAGCGCTCTGGAGCCATTGTGGGTGTGGGGCAGGGAGGCACTGGGCAAAACCATCAGCCAAACTTCAAGATGAAGACTGACTGTACTAACACATTAATGACCTGGAGCAGGTGGGCTGCAGCTGATGCCAGGCACAGCCCACCTCCCCCATGGTTCTGCCTCATCCACCTGGTACACAGCTCTATGTGCATCTGCAGACAGCGGGAATGCTCACAGCCAGGGCTGTAGGCTACTGGATTACTTAGCTAAATATTAGGAAAGACACTGAGGATTTTGAAATGGTTACCAGTGCTTAACGGTAACCAACTGACTACCCAGGAAGTGGGAAAGTTAAATGCTGCATCAAGGAACACCACTTCTGGAGATGAAAAACAATCCCTTGGAGTTTGGGTTAGTTTGGGCTGTGTGGTGAGACATGGAATGCCTGCAAGTGTGGGCAGTTCCAGTCGGGGCATTTCTGAGAAGAACATCATGGCTGTAATAGTATTTTGAAGGTTACCAGTCCTTTCCCTTCCTCTCCTTCACTGTCCAGCACAGAAAAGGAGTAAACTCAAGCATGCACCTTGGAGAAGGCCTGAGTATTATTTAGCAAACACTAACTCACTACAGAAATGAAAATTTGCAAAGCTGGGGCTCTGCTGCTGAGAATCAAGGCATAGAGCAGAGCCAACCTGAAAAGTGACCATGTGTGACCTGCTGTCTTTGCTGCAGAAAGTACCTTGGCATGTACTCTGTCTTGGTTCATGGGCTGCTGTTTCTTTATACTGATGTCATGATTTTTTTTTTTTCTGGAAGCTTAAAGACAAATTCCGGGGAGATAGGAAAGGGAAGGCAGAGACTAACTGATCTGAGAGTGCTGCACAAGAGACCAAACTGGGCAGTGAAGGGGCATGGACAAGACAGGACATGACAGAACTTACACACTGTGGTAACAGACTGGGAGCATTGCTCCAGAGCAGCTCAGGTGCAGGATTCCTGAGCCCTCTGCACCACTGAGGAACTGCATTTCTAGACCCATCCCTGACAAACCACTTTGAAGTCCCACATTGCTCAGCTCGGATTTCAGGCTCAATAGGAATCTTCATTTGTTCCAGGGAGAAGCCAGAATGTCCGAGTGCTTGTGCACCACATGCAGACAGTGCTTTGATTAAAATCTCCAGTAGCTGCCTGTCAGAAGCAAGATTTATTTTTTAATCAAGTTAAAATAAAGTTGAATGGCAGATGTACACATACATCTCCTAAGATCTGTGCTGTCACCCTGCTCTCTATACTTCCATTGCAGCAGATACAGCCCTTCTGCTTTCTGCCCAAAAGCAGAGCTCAGTTTATTTTGATATATGAAGCCAGAACACAGACCCAAAAAAGTACAGACACAGGACAGCAGAGACCTCTGAGTGGATTCTTTGCAGCAGAGTCACTCAGAAAAAAGGAAGGAAACTTACTTTTCATCAGTGCTTTTTGTGGGGTTTAAAAAGCAAAGGGAAAACTTATTGGGACAGATTGTGTTGGATAATTCTGTACAGAACAAGGACCAGCCCTTAGCAGTGGGGAGTATCAGCCAGGAAACAGGGCAAGAATTGGGATCCAGCACAAAGGGAATGCATGGAACAGCCTTCCAAGGGGGTTTTCTCTTCTGCAAGTCCCCATGGAAGGCAGATAATATGGAAGATGTGGTCCAACAGGAGGCTGCTAAGGCAAGACCCAAGACTATCTGCTATAGATATAAACCAGGAGCTTCATTTCTTGCCATCCCAAAAAAAATATGGGTTGTACAAGTACAAAATGCTAATTTGAGAAAGGAAATCCATTTGTTTTGGAGGAGGCAGTTTACAGAGAGCCACTGCACACAAAGGGACCTCAAGCATTTGTGATGTGTTCCTTTTAAACCCATCAATGTGGACAAATTAAACTGTGTCACACTTGAAAGTTACTTAATTTTTGTTATTACAGAGCACTAAAAAGCAAATAGGTACTTGTGAAGCACCGCGGCTTCTGTTATAAAATTCAACCCTGCAAGCACAGGTAGGTTGCTCGAGGAAAGCCCTGTCTTGCAGGCTCTGGTGTGGCTCTGGAAGGCTAGTGGGGTGGGGGAGAGGGTCACCAGTGGCCAGTGCCTGCAGGTGGGGGCTGCTTGCCCCCAGATGTGACATTGTCAATCGCTCGAACTGTGGCAGCTGTTGGAAAGCTCCTCAGCTGGTAGCATGTGGTTCAGCCAGGCACTGCTGGCTTCTTGTTTTAGGAAGACTTTGCACCAAGCAAGAGCAGGAGCAGCAACCCAATAAAATCTGACAAAGACATGAGTTGATGCAACTTACACTGAGCCAGGGACAAAGAAAGGCCAGAGAGAAACAGGTACCTGGGAAAAAATGGAGGTAAAATTGAGTGCCTTCACAATGAGGAGGAAAGAGAATTTAACATGGAAATCAAGATCCCACTGACTGGAGGAGCAAAAGACAAGTCATTGCCAAGAACAATGTGTTCAGATTTAGCTTTCTCATCTGCCAGCCAAAGACTGAGCAAAAAATGTGAGCATGGTCAAAATGGCAAAAAAAGATTGTGTGAACAACAATCCTTTATTTTAGGAGAAAAAAATAATAAAAAAAAAAAATTAAAACCTCGTGCTTCAGTGGTTAAAACACTCCCCAACCATTGGAAACTATGGGATTGCCCAATCCGGGGCAGAGAACATTTGATATCTGCTCAGCAGTTTTTACCAACCAGCTCTGTCATGATTCAGTTCATCAAACCCCCTTCATTTTCAGAGCATATCTACCCCCTTAATTAATAGATGAAGATTAAGTAGCTCACCATGGACTGGGCTTCCTAAGACTCCAACCACTCTGGTAAGCTGATGTCAGGATGTGTGTGTGTTCACTGGGCATTACGGACTGGTGTTTGCAGACAACCTCAACAGCACTCAGAGGATTCCAGCCTGGATAAATTGACATAAAAATCTCGATTGTTATTAGGCTGGGTTTGGTTTGGGTTTTCCCTTCTCTTTTTGAAGCCTTTTGGTTCAGTATCCCCAAAAGACAGCTTTTAGGAAGACTCATCCACAGGAGAAACGCTGAGATTTACTTTTGTCAATAAAGGATCACTAAAAAAGCCACAAAAAACTCAGTGTGGTAAGATGACCTTCAGGAAAGAAGCACCGCCCGACGGCTGGGTTTCACAGGGACGCTTCGGACGGTTCCGGACCCCACAGCGCGGGGGCCGGGCCCGCCTGGGAGCCGGGCGACAGAAACCGCCCCGCAGGTCCCGTGCACAGAAATCCCTCGGGAAACCTAAGAGCAATTCCCAGAGCACGGGGCGCCGCCGCTCCGGGACTAGCGGCCCCCGGGTCGGTCTCGGCGGAGGCGGGCGGCGGGGACCCGCAGGGCGCGGAGCAGCGGGGGCGCACGGGGCCGCGGAGCCGCTTCTGGCGGCCGTGCCCGGGGCGTGCCGCGCTCCNTTCGCAGGGGTCCTGGCTGCGCACAAGATCACGGCGAGCTCCCCGGACACCGACTTGCCCACCGTGAGCGGGCTGCGGGTGAGTGCAGACCGGCGACGAAGTTCGGGCGGCGCTGCCCCCCCCCCCC
>VWZF01000846.1:22667-33644 GCA_013396755.1 Sclerurus mexicanus
CTGCGGACATCGCGGACGCGTCCCGCCCCTCCTGCCCGCGGCCCCCGTGGCGTTTCGGACCGGCTGACCTCAGGCCGAGCCCCGGGCGCCCAGGCCCTCCCGATGCGGGTGCGCCCCGGCTCTCAGGCCCCCTCTGCCCGGGCCGCCCCCCCGCGGGTGCTCCGTGGTCGGTGGCTCTTCTCCCGAGGAGAGCAGGTCCGGGAATGTGAGGAGGCGCCGGGTCGTCTCGTCCGGTTCCGGGGCCACAGGCAGGACAGCCCCGCTCCCCGCTGCCGGGACCCCCTCCNCGCTCCCCGCTGCCGGTACCTCGTCCCCGGGTTGCTCGGTAACTGAGGACCAGCGACTCGGAGGTTCTGGCTCCTGTTACGTGGGGGCTGCCCGGGGCTGCAGCGTCCCCGGAGTGGAGTGGGTTTCCTCTCCCGAGGGAAACAAGCCGCTCCTTTGGGACTGCAGTGCCTGATCGACACGGAGGGTTCAGTGATGTGTGTGCATGGGTTTTTCCTACTGTCCGGAGCTGGGGACATCTCCGGTGGCCTGGGATACATGGGGTTCGAGCTGCCATGGGTCAGAAGGGGGTCTCTCAGAGCTGGTGCTTTCCTTTAGGTGTGTGAGCAGAGTTAAAGTAAGCTAGATGGGCAGATTGTTTGAGGGATGAATTGCTGTCAAAGTGCCCAGGGTTGGATGGGCTCACCAGGGACCCCGAGGGTGGGGGGTCACAGGAGAAGCACTGTCCTAACTTCATAGGTAATTGAGGGAGTCATTGGAGGAGACTTCGTGAGCTAATTTGCCAGAAAGCAATTAAGTGGAGCATGAGATCCACCCTGGGAGGGAGTGTTCCAGTGCACTGTGCCCGAGCACTGTTGGCACACCGCGCTGATCTGCCCACCCGGTGCTATAGAGCCCGTGGGGGAGCACGGCCCTCACTCTGCCCACGGGCCTCGCTGGAGCAGTGACATCACCATGTTTACACGGGCTTGCGGCAGGGTTCTGCTGGCAGCAGTGTGGACAAGGGCCCCGTTGAATCATGCGCGGTGCTGTCAGCTCCCGTGTGCAGCCACTGAGCTGAGGGGAGAATTGGCTGGGCTTGTGCTGAGTTCAGGCCTTTTGAGCTCAGGAGAAATGTGTCGAGGCTGCAGTTTCTTCATTGCAGTCATAGTGTTTGGCACTTTTCAGCGTGATTTTTCTTCAGGAAGCTATCAAAAGCTGAGCCATCAACAGTCTGGAGAGTTATACCAAGTTTGGTCTCTGCCATGGTGCCAATTCTCTCTGCAACCTGCCAAACAGCCTGGTTCAAACAGGACCCAGGAATTAGCCAACAACTCTTTGGGTTGTTCTTCCCATTCTACTGACTGCCTTGTGTGTTGCTGTGTCTCATTTTGTTCCCCTTGGGAAGTGGGATGAGGAGAGGTGGGATCACCAGGTGTTTTTGGGGACAGTTTACAGCTCTGATGGCTGGTGTGGGAGGCTCCTTCCCTCAGAGGGTATTGCATTAAGAGGCAAAGGCAGGAATGAGTTGCTGCCTCTGCCTTATCTGGCTCTGCTAGTGCCTGCTGTTTCCCAGCCTGTCGAGGAGTGCTCTTCCCAGTGCCCTGCCTGATGCAGCATGTGTGTGCCCTGTTTGCTTCCGGTCTGTAATGAAGACAGAGTGATTGCTTGCCAGGCAGCTGGAAATTCCTTAGTGCCACAAAGCAAACATTCCCATGGCCCCGCTGACTGCATTTGCCCTCAGCAACTTCTGCTTACCAGAGGATGGGGCACATTATTGGTCTCCCCAGCTATTCCCTCCCTTCTCCCATTTTCCCAACAGCTGTATTGTTTACCAGGTAGGAACAGAGGAAAGAAACACAGCAATCTGGGGAAGAGGGAAGAATTGATTCTGTGAAGCTGTTGCTCACATGCTGCTTATCCTGCCTCTTTGCAGCTGCCTTCCCTGGGCAGCAAAGTGACCCTGCATGTGCCGGTGCAGTTGGGTGCGGCAGACGCCTTGTCAGAAGGAGCATTGTCCTCTGGGTATAAATAGCCTGGCTCCTGGCAGACCACAGGGTTTGGGAATATCTCTGCTGGTGTTCTGTGGACTTTTCCTGTAGGTGGTAGATGCACTGTGGGGAGCCTGTGCCACCACTGCTGGAAGAGCCCAAAGTCTTATATGCTGATTTATGCATCTGGTTCTGGGCTGCAGCTGGACATCAACACTGCTGGCAGCAAGGCAGGGGCAAAGAAAATTGGTTTTTGCCACCTGAGAGATGAAAGGGACAGAGGTATCTGTAAGCTGCACAGGACCACTTGCCAGGGCTGAGGGGGTGTTTGCCCAGGCTGAGGGCAGGTGTGTGCAGTCTGGGTTATTCAAGGTGCAGTCATGTCTGTCGAGTAGTATCTGCACAGATCAATTCCTTAGTAGAGTGTAGTAGCACTCTGAACTAAAAAGCCTGAGGGGAGGAGGTATGTGGGGAAGAAGCAGGAGCCTGGGTATAAATAAGTCTGTGTAAAAACAGGCCTGGGAATTGCTCTTACAGTTCTGAAATCCTGTATTCTGTAACAGGGAAGGAGTCTGCTCTCATCTGTTTTTCATCACTTTTGATCTTTGTTTTTCTGTGAGCACACTTTGGCTCTGAAGATAACAAGAAGGTAGTTCTGGGCCCTGGCACTGCCAGGGACCAACAGGGACTTTCTCACAGAAAAGACCTGCGACTGTGGTCAACTTTGTGTGACTGGGAGAGGAAGGACTGCTGAGGCATTGGCCTAAATTCCGTGCTCAGGGTGCTCCTTGCCCAGGGTCATGTCTTCTTGAACCATACTGATTGCATCTTGGGGGGGCACCTGGGGTCTGGTAGGACTGGGGAGCTTCTGAGCTGTGGTTGGGAACTATTTGGAAGGGTGTGTTAGGATGACTTGGTCTGCTTGAGAGTGACAAGGATGAGGCTGGGAGCAAGTGGTGCAGAGTGCCAGCCTGCTGAGTCAGCATGACTGGCCTGGAGCAGCCGTGCTCTGGACCCTGCCTGCTGCCTGCCAGGCTATTTTTAAAAATGTGGCTTCTGTGTATTCTGACTCCTCCTAGTTTTTTAATTTCCCCCACCACAAGCGACAAACCAGCATTTCCACAAAGTCTCTGTGGAAGCAGGGGTGTAGAAGGGCAGCAGTTTCTTCTCAGGAACAGAGTCTGCTGCTCGTGAGTCCAGCTCAGCTGGCTGCTTGTCAAGTGTCATGCAGGGAGGGGGAAGTGGGATGTTCAGCAGCATGGGGTGTTGCTGCTGGACCCTGCCAGAGGAATGCTGTGGGCTCTGCTGTGTCCTAGGGGCTAACCTGAAGTTCCTTCCCTTCCAGAACCCAACTTTCAAGGCTCTCGTGTTATGACGACCCCCAACAAAGGAAACAAGGCCTTGAAGGTAATGTGGCGGCTGGAGGAAAGGGGCGTGGGGACAGGCATCGGGGTCTGGCGCAGGTGGCGCAGGTGTCACAGGTGTGTGCTGCTTTCTCTCCCAGGTGAAGCGGGAGCCAGGTGAGAATGGGACCAGCTTGACAGATGAGGAGCTGGTGACAATGTCTGTGCGGGAGCTGAACCAGCATCTACGGGGCCTGTCAAAGGAGGAGATCATCCAGCTGAAGCAGCGTCGGCGCACGCTGAAGAACCGGGGCTACGCAGCCAGCTGCAGAGTCAAGCGTGTTACCCAGAAGGAGGAACTGGAGAAACAGAAGGCAGAGCTGCAGCAAGAAGTGGAGAAGCTGGCCTCTGAGAACGCCAGCATGAAAATGGAACTCGATGCTCTCCGCTCTAAATATGAGGCCCTCCAGAACTTCGCCAGAACCGTGGCCCGGAGCCCCGTGACCCCTGCACGGGGGCCTCTCACCTCCAGTATGGGGCCCCTCATCCCTGGCAAGGTTGCTACTACTAGTGTCATCACAATAGTGAAATCCAAAACGGACGCCCGGTCTTAGTGAAGCGAGTGTGGCCTGAGCTTGTCTGTGCAGGGCAATTAGGCACAAAACCAGCCTGGAATCCCCAAAGCACAAACCCTTTCCACATGGGTCCGGGTTCCTTTGACTTGGCCCAGGACTGGCCTGCTGATAGCTCCACTTTATTTTGTTGTGTCCAGATTGGTATGAGCAGTGGTGATGCGTCCCTTGTCCTGCGCAGACAGAGCCTTCCACCCAGTGGTCTGTAGCCCTTGGGCACCCTGGGGACAGACTGCAAGATTTTGGTTTTCTACCCAAAGAAAGTCTGTGCAGCATGGCTGACGGAAGGGCAGGGGGCTGGCCCAAGGGAGGCTTTCTTCCTGCGGGCTGGGAACCCTAATTTTTGATCACTTCCAAAGGCTTTATTTCATGACTATTCTGGGTGGTGCATCTCGGCACCTGAACCTGCTGCTTTTGTCTCCTTTGGTACCCGTAGTTGCAGTTGGGGTGTTCTGTGTCATAGGTTTTTATTCCTTTCTAGGTGTGCCTCTGTGCCCTAACCGTGGGTTTCCCTCAGACGTCCGTGGCGTTAACTGTGTAAACTGGCAGTGGTAAGAAGGATGACACTGCCGTGCTCTGTGGCTGCAGCCCCGGTGCTGGGGCCCTGCCAGGCCCAGCACCTTGAGGAGGGAGGAAGGGACGGTACCGTGTTGACTACAGGCCGGTTTTGTGCCTAATGTGTTGCACTGAACAAGACCAAAATCACTAGTTGTTCCCGTGTTTTGAGGGTATCAAGTGTCTCTAGTGTGATGGTTTACACAACCAGTTTATGTGGTTAAATAGCCCTTTATTTAAAGAGAGAAACATCATTTTAAGAGTTATTAAATTATCTAAGTTTAAAATCGGACAGAAGAGAGAGCGTATTTATAGTCAGCTTTTTTACCTGAGAAGGAGAGAATATTTGACCATATGAATGGAGAAATATTCTCGGAGACTTTGCTAGTTAAAGTTAATAAATAAATAATTTTAATGTTTCTCATGAACCTCCCGCAAACTGTTTGTGGCTCTGAGGTTAGTTTTTATAAAGAGTTATCAGACTTTATTTATAAAACTTAGAAAAGACAAAAAAAGAGGCAAGTCCTGTTTGATATCTTTTTGCAACTGTACCAAAAGTGACTTATTCTTGACCTTGCTGACTTCTGTCGTGTCCCCTCGGGTTGGGTGCTCTGCTTCTGGAGCTCTCTGCAGCACTGTGCTGGTGCCGGTGCCTTTGCCGTGTGCTGTCATTTCACACTGTCGTTGTTTTCCCTAAACTTGGCTGAGAGATTGAGTTGGAATCTCTCTGAATTCTCCAGAAGGATTCTGGCACACAGGCAAAGGTGCTGCTGGTTTTGAAGGCAAGACTAGCTGGCTGGTGTGGCACTGCCTGCCCAGAGGTGTGCAGTGGAAGCACGGGCAGCTCCTGCTGAGCAGCTGACACCAGGTGACTTGGTTACTTGGATATGGAAATGCTGCACTTTCCTTCCTGCAGCAAAGCTGGCAGAGGAGTAACATGAGGGAGACTTCTCCAGGTTTAGGAGAAGACTGATGGGATTTATCTCCAGAATTAGATCCTGTGGTCAGAATTTGTGTTGCTCTCATGGCTCCCCTGAACAAGAGAGGCAGGTCTACCTACCAGGCAGCATGGGACTGGCTGGTCCCTGGTGTCTGTGTGTTGCTGGCCAGTGAGCAGTGGCAGGGTCACTTATTTCTGGGGCAGCTTCTGCCTGGGGGGTTGGGAGAGTGCTCAGACTCACAGCTGTGACACAGCTGAGAAGCTGTTTGTGGTCAGGCTCCATTTCGACAAACACTTTGACCCCCTTCTCCCTTTCCCAAAGATTTGAGCCGATTTACTGAGTTTTAGAGAAACAGGACATGAGGGTGAAGCCCATGTGATCTCCTGGCTGCTGAGGGTCATCTGAGGGAAGGGGACAGACTGGGATGACACAACTGAAGCTGCAGCTTTGCGGGGAGGCACAGCCATATGGGGTGGGTGCTGGGGATTACTCTTCCATTGCTGAACTGATACTGCTGTCCCCTAGGCTGAGGAGCAGGTCGGCCTGAGAAAAGCCACAGTGTGGTAAGAGAGAAGCAGGTAGTTGACAGAGATTTTCTGCTGGAGGAGATCAGCTTTGCTCTGATTGAGTGGGAGTTTAGGGAGTTGTTTGTGATTCTTTTCCCAGTGAACTTCGTGAATGGGGAGCAGGTTAGAACATTGTCTCCAGACTTCCCCCTTCCGGCCCTGGACTTTCTTTTCTCTGAGCTGAAGTGTTTGACATGCCACTTCCAGCTGCACCACACGGGCCATGCACTGTGCAGCACTCAGCACAGAGCTTTGGGGCTCTGGCCTTTGTCTTCCAGCTGGTGGTGTGGTGCCTGGAAGAAGTGAGATTTTCCAAAATACAGTTTTGGAAAAAAACAGTCCTGGGTTGTCAGTCCCGACCCTGTCCCTCCTGGACCCAGCCTGAGATTGAATCCCAGAGCACTTCAGAACCCAGCTGAGGCCTGCCCTGGGCTGGGAGGAGCGGCCAAGGTGTGTGGGGTTGGTTTGGAGCTGAGCTCCGCAGCCGGAACCTGTGGTGTGAGGGGGGCCCCACCAACACAGCAGGGAACGCTGGGTGACCCTGGGCCATGGAGAGCGTGTTCCCTTTGCGCCCTGCGGCAGGGAGCGTGTCAGTCCTTCCCGTGGTGCTGCTGCTGTGAGGCAGGACAGGGTTGGCAGCAGCGCTGACCGCACCAGGCGTTAATTAATGCTCCTCTCCCCCTGCGCTGTCCCTGCTTGCTCGGAGCCCTGGCCTGCTCCAAGGGGCCCGTGTGTTCGATGAGGACATGCCGTGCGGGAGGAGCAGGTGAAGGCCAGGGCTGAAGGGTGCGGGTGTGGTAAACAAGCTCTGCGGCTGCTGGGCTGGATGTCAGCGAGGCCCTCCTCTCCTCCGCCTGCTGCTCCCCTGTGGTCTCGCTTTTGTTCTCAGTGGAGTGTAGGACCCCGAGCGATGTATTTCTGCAGTGTCCAAGAAGTCTCTCGTCCTGCTCCAGGGACCCGTCCCCTGCCAGCTGGCTTCCTGTGCCCCTGCAAGGTGGCCCTTGCCCGAGCCATCGTGCTGACCGCTCTCTCGTATGTAGTGTTCTGGAGTGTGACAATTCTTGTTCCTGAGGTGCTCGTCCGTTTGGTTTCCTGCTGTGAAGGGTGTCGTGTTTTCTTTCTCCTTTCCCTTGTGCCGTTCCGGCGGGTTGGGGGGGTCCTGCCCCAGCCTGCCAGTGGAGCGTCCCTGGCACCCCCGGGATTTGTGTATCTTGTGAATTGTGTGCAGTCACTCGCGGCCGGAGCCGGGGCTGGCGGACGGCGGGGTCACCCCGGAGGGCCCCTGGCTCGGTGCAGGCAGTATTTATTGCTAAGTTATTGCCGTTATTTATTCTGTACAGTGTCCGCCGTCTTTGTACGCGACAATAAACCGCTTCAACAGCCGCCGCCTGCGCGTCCTTTGGGGGCCGCCCGGCGCCAGGGGGCGCTGCCGCGCGCGGGGGCGGTGCAGGAAGGGGCGCGCGGGCGCTCTGGCCGGAAGGCGGAAGCGGCGGANACGGGGGGAGCGGCCCGGCCGCGGAGAGGAGCTCCGGGCGGGGCCGGAGCCGTCGGGCGGGCTGTGGTGGGGAAGCTCTGCAGCCGCGAGGGGCCTCGGTACCGGGAACGCCCCCGGGGCTGCCTTGGGTTTGTCTCCAGTCAGCCGCGCTCTAGCGGCTGCCAGGCGCGCGTGGCTGTGCGGGCACGTCTCCCGGGAGGGTGGGTCAGCAGGGCTTGCTCCCTAGGTAGCTTTTTCCCGTGATCCTCCATGAAAAAACGCACATGTCCTCTTCATTTGGAAACCACAGCTGGGCATGTGTTGCTTTTCCTGGTTGGGCCAAGCCCATCTTCAAACATCCAGTGATATCCCTGTGCCTTCTGACTCAGCGGTGCAGTGGATCTCCGAACCATGCGAACCTGTGTGTTTTTCAGGTGTGTGATGAACCAGAGGAGCTGAGGAGGAAGGCAGCTGAACTGGCAGCTGCCATGCGGAGCGCCAGGCACCTCGTTATCTACACGGGTGCCGGGATCAGCACGGTGGGTTTTTGGGGGAGTGGCTGGAGCCCCATCAGGGGTTGGTGTTGTCTGGACTGTTCTGTGGTTCCTGAATGTTCATTGAATGGACATCTCTCACAAGTCTGGGATGCTGCATGAGTCCATGGCCAGCACAGTGCCCAGGCTACATCCTGGGGTCATTCCTGCTGTCCAGGAGATCCCATCCTGTGCAGTGCGCATGGCCTGAGCAAGAGGACACTGGTCATACCTCACTCAAGTCCCTTTGGTGACTTTTGTTCTAAAACCTCCAGTCAGTTAGCTCAGGAACATCATGCATTATCAGAGATGTGGGGACAGCTGGAGATTATTGGAATTTATAAGCAGCAGTTTGAAAATCATTTGGTTTCAGTGGCCCAGGGGAAAGCAGAAGTCTGGTTCAGCCTCTTCTGTGACATCTGTCACCTTTGTGTGAGCTCTCAGACTCCAGCCTCTGCTGACATGGAGCATGGCTCAGGGCAGGGGCCGAGTGGTCGTTTCACCCACGTTTGCTAGAGATGCTGAGTGGGCGATACCAGAAATCGTCTGAAGAAAAAAGGCTCAAGAATGGAGTTCTGTGTAGGGAAGTGGGAAGTACCAAGGGTGAAAAAGAGTTATGGAGGGATTCCATAATGGTAAAATTGGAGAAAATCAGTGCTGGAGGTGACAATGAGACTTGTAAGGTAGGAGGAGAGAGAGAGAGAGAAAACACTTGAAAAGGTTTTCCTGTGATTAGGGAACCACAGCACTAGAAAACTTGTAGTGAATGAAAAAGCAGCCATAGATGAGGGGTCTGTCATTGTCATGCTTGAGCCTGGTTTGGCTGTGTTTGTGTGCAAGAGCTGCGACACCCCCTGTCAGGCCTTCTTTTCTCTCCTGGTGACAGGCAGCTTCTATCCCGGACTACAGAGGTCCCAATGGCATTTGGACACTGCTGCAGAAGGGCAGGAGCATCAGGTGAGGAGCCAAATTCTGAGATGTGTGGCAGAAAACTGATACTGGAAGAGGTTAATGGCAATTCCAACTTTTTTTTTTTTTTTTTAACCCTTGCTTCTTGTCAGGGCTGCAGACCTGAGTGAGGCAGAGCCCACGCTCACCCATATGAGTATTGCCTGCCTGCACAAGCACAACCTGGTAAGATATTTTTTCCTCACTCTTCTGCCTAAGAATAATAAATCAAATCCAGGAGGGAAGAAAAATCTCTTTAAGAGATTGCCTGACAATGGTTTTGACTCAAGTGGCTGCACATCCATGTAGGAAAATGCGTCTGAGTCTTTCTTAGTGAGCTCCAGGCTGCAGTCCTGGCAGTTTTTCCCTTGGTGCGTTTTCTTTAACCCATTGTATTTGTACCTGGTTGGGCTGGTCTGGGGACCTGGCCACAAACCAGCCAGCCCTAGAAAAGCTCTGTTTAGCAGGAGGAGACTTTCCATTTTGCTTTCACAAAGGTCTCTTCTCCACTCACTTCTCTGGTGGGTCCTGCTCTGATGTACAGGCTGTTGGTGTGATTTGGGACAGCACATCACCTGTTTGGAGCGATACCTTTGGGGTCTTTGTGAGCTCAGCATTTTGTTCCCTTCAAGGTGCAGCATGTGGTGTCTCAGAACTGCGATGGGCTGCACCTGCGGAGCGGGTTACCCCGAGATGCAATATCTGAGCTTCATGGGAACATGTACATAGAGGTGAGTGGCCAGAGCAGGACAAAGTCACTGTTCACTGGCCTCACAAGAAGAGGATGTAAACTCTTGAAATGTCACAACCTCAGAAGGAATTAGTATAAGGGCTTGACCTCAGTGCAGTTCCCATCTTCAGGCCATCGGGTTTGAGGTGAAGTAGTTAGCAAGCACCAAACCCAACTCTGTAACTTTATCTGTACTTGCTGGAGCCTTCTGTTTCTGACTCCTCTTCCTCAGCCCTGCTCAGCACGTAGCCAAAGGCCACCTGTGGCTCCACTTGCTAGTTGAGGTTTTCCAAGTTAGCATCTGATCCCTGGTGATCCCATCTACATCTTTCAACATGCTGTCCCCAAAAGTGCTTTTCTTCTCAGGGAAGTGGCTGGCTCCTGGCCTCTTGTTGACAGGATGCTGACGATGTGATGGGTTTTCTACTTTTGTCCTACATCAGGTCTGCACTTCGTGTACACCCAACAGAGAGTATGTGCGAGTGTTCGATGTGACGGAGCGCACGGCACTGCACAGGCATCACACGGGCAGGATGTGCCACAAGTGTGGGGCACAGTTGAGAGATACAATCGTCCACTTTGGGGAGAAGGGGACATTGAGACAGCCCCTGAACTGGGAAGCAGCAACAGAAGCTGCAAGCAAAGCAGATGTGATTCTTTGTCTGGGTTCCAGCTTAAAGGTAACTTTAGAGACTCGGTGAAGATTGTTAGCAGCATTCCCTCTTGGTGAAACACCTTGGTGCTGAGCAGTCTCCTCCCAAACAGACAACTGTAAACTCTGGTGTCAGGATTCGCCCACCATCTGTGATAGTCTCTCTTCCTCCCTCTTTCCCCTCCTGGTAATACATTCCTTTTCCTCTCACTGATACGGTTCACAGTTGCGTGTGCCCGTGGCTGTGCTGATCGTCTCTGCTTTGTGGCAGGTTTTGAAAAAATACCCACGGCTCTGGTGCATGAGCAAGCCCCCCCCGCGCCGGCCCAAGCTGTATATCGTGAACCTGCAGGTGAGAGAGAGCCCTTGGCGCTGGGTTTAACAGGTGTGGGCCAAGGGCTGTGGCTGTGCGAGGCCGAGTCCCTGCCTGGCCCTGGGCAGGAGCCCCCGCTGCCACCCCTGGGGAGGTGCCCGCAGCCAGCTCTGCTGTTGCCCGCAGTGGACCCCGAAGGACGACCTGGCCGCCCTGAAGCTGCACGGCCGCTGCGACGACGTGATGCGGCTGCTGATGGCGGAGCTTGGGCTGGAGATCCCGCGCTACGACCGGTGAGCGGCCTGGGCTCCGCG
>VWZF01000846.1:33768-46292 GCA_013396755.1 Sclerurus mexicanus
CTGGCCGCACGGCACCGGAGCCGGCTCTGCGGCGGGAGGGAGCGCGGGCGCTGTCGCTGTCGCGGTGACCGGGCTGTGCCGGTACGGCCCTGCCCGGCAGCAGGGAGACCTCCGGCCCCGGGGCAGGCTGCCCGCGGATCCCGGCGGAGGGCGGACCGGTGTGCTCGGGCTCACCCGGCCCTTCTCGTTCCAGCTATGACATGGTGCACTATGGCCACTCGAACCAGCTGCGCCAGGCACGGGCCATGGGCGATTACCTGATCGTTGGGGTCCATACGGATGGTAAGAGGTTTTTCCAGGTTTCACCCTGTGCAGCCCCTTGAATCACCCAGCAGCGTTAACCCCGAGAGAACAGAGTGCTCCTGATATGGTCAGATTTTTTTCCTGCATCTGTTCCATGAGCAAAAGTGTCCAGGAGAAAAATGTCCCTCCCCTGGGTGAGGGAGTGGAGTTAACCCTGTCATGCTTTCAGAGTGAGGGTTAGGTGGGTCAGACCTTGCAGGCTCTGAGTGGTGGTCTGCATTCTGTGCTGTAAAATCAATTGAACCAGTTGAAAATCAGTCTGGTTTGGCTGGTATAAGCTGCAGAACTGATGTTCCAAAACAAGTTGCTGTGCAGGGAAAAGTCATTTCAAGCCCATCTGGGATTTAAGTGGCAGGAACAAGTTCTTGCATGTGCAGATGTACCTTAAATGGGTTTATGGATGCAGAATTTCTAGCATGAGCCAAGCGCAGTAAGAAGCTACTGTTTAAGAGGGGGATTTCTCCTGGGGAGATGCCAGGGTGCCCAGCTCATCCCCTCAAGAGGAAGTATCTGGGTACTGGGAAGTACTAAGACCTTTTGCCCTCCAAGCAAATTCCAGGGCCCTTGTTACATGCTTAGGAAATGCAACTGAATCAAAATCTTTTCTTATCTGTCTGGGGCTTCCTTCATTACAGACCGATCCCAAGCTGAGGATAATCCTGCAGTGAAGTTCCCCTGCCCATGGAATGAGTGAGGTTGCTGTTGCTGAGAGTCTCTGTAGCTACAGAACGTACTTCTAACTGGGTTTTAACTGGATTTTGTTTCTCCCCCAGAGGAGATTGCCAAGCACAAGGGCCCTCCTGTCTTTACGCAGGAGGAGAGATACAAAATGGTGCAAGCCATCAAGTGGGTGGATGAGATTGCTCCTGGAGCTCCCTATGTCACCACGCTGGAAACTCTGGACAAGTACAGCTGTGACTTCTGTGTGCATGGGGGTGAGTGGTGTCTGAGGCAGTGGCTGTGCTGACAAGGGCCCTTGGGGGCTGCGTGCTCAGGGTGCCTTGCTGCTAACCAAGCAACATCCCGGCCAGTGCTGGGGATCAGGGGATCACACTGTGGTGTGCAGAGCTCTGCCTTTCCTACACATGTATTGGGAAGCACAGCTGCTCCTGATCTGGAGAAACATGTTGGTGGGCTCAGCATCTTGAGAGTGACCAGATCCCTTGGTTTTAACCAGCCCTTTCACTTACCAAGGTGAAATGTTTGACAATTATCCTGAGACGGCCCTCAGCACCAGCAGAAATTTGTGCGATGGGGAAAGTAATTTACAAAACTTAAATGTGAAAAACACTTTAAAAGGTAAGCATGCAGAAATACAATGAAGTTTATATATACTTATCCTGGGAGGAGATCAGATTCGAAAAGCTTCTCTCTTCATCCGACTGATAAGCTGTTCAGGGGCTCAGCTGACCGTGTAGCCAGAGACCTAGTTCTTACTGTGAACGCTTCTTGGTGTACCATTGCTGGAGAGAACCAGTGTTCGGAGGAAACATTCTTGCTATGGGACTCTGTCCCTTCCTGGACTGCCGCTGAAGCTCATTCAGCTTCAGCCCCTCCTCCTTGCCCCTTGGAAAGAATTTTGTTAGTTTGACCAGGAGTAGTCTTTGCACTCATTTTGTGTATCTCTCATCTGATCCCAGCCACCTGCTATCAGTAAGCTAAGTGTTTCATTAAATGTAGATAAAGCCTTAATCTTTACAAGATAGATATGCTTTTTCACGTGGATGGGGTGGCTATAAAATTCCTCATTAACCTCATTCCCTGCCCTGAACGTGTCTGGGGTACATGACCTCTTAGAGGGCTTAGCGAGGGGTTGTGGCAGTAGAGGAGTGCTCATGGTCTCTGCTGCAGCTGCCCTCATTCGTCCCCTCTGCCAAATCATTCTGTATTTCTCTCTGAGCAGTACCCTTGCTCCTGCAGTTTTGCCAGGTTGTGTTTGTGCAAAAGCTGAGTTTGGAAATAGTTGCGCTTACCTGGCAAGGTGACAGCAACCCTGCTGTTTGTGCCTCTGTCCGCACACTCAGAGCTGTGTTGGCAGTGTGTTCCCTCCTGTCTCTGTGACCTGAGGGGAGGGTGTGAGGTTTTGGAACTGAGCAGGACTGAGCCACCTGACTGTGTGGGAGCACTCATGGACTGTCAGGGACTGCTCTGCCCTCCAGCTGGTTTGGCAAAGGGAAGTCAGCTTAGCTTTCACTTGTGAAGGTTTTGTACCATCACCAAAGTAGGTGAGACATGTTTCTGCAGAGGAAGTTTGGAACCATGTGCCAGAGATGAACTGGAATTGCCTCTGTGGAAGGGTCACTGGATGTCACTGAAAGTGCCATCATTAAGGGGAAGAATTTTTTGTTGTATGACTGTTTCATTGACTGAAAACTTGTAACGTGAACCAATGGCTAAAACCAGTCCTAGAGGAGCTAAAAGGTGCTTTTCAGCACCGAGACAGGTGCTGTGTATTTATTGTCATTCAGACAATAATCAACTGTGCCTGCTACTGGATCAGTGCAAGGGTACCTGGCTCAGATCTTCTAGACTCTCTGAAAAGCAGTGGGCCAGATGGGTAATGGCATTTAACATCCAGGAATATCTGTATCTTCACAGACACAGCAGTCTTACAAACTCCTGATGTTTCCCTGGGGCACAGGATGGGTCCCTCATGTATACACAGGAATTTGGATTGCAGAGTTCTAGGCTGACTTTCGAATGGGACCTGCTCAGCTGCTGCCTTTGTGCTGGAGGGCTTGGGGCACAGTTCTGAGGCTTTTCTCTCTCTACAGATGACATCACCTTAACTATTGATGGCAAGGACACCTATGAGGAAGTGAAGACAGCAGGGCGATACAGGTAACTTGTTGCTGCTTACCTTCTTACCCTCCTTTGGGCAGAGTTTCTGTGATTTCTTGCCCTGGAGGGAAGTCAGAAGAAACACAGCTATATTCAGGTCGCACCTGAATTTGGCTAAATGTGTCAGAGCTTCAGTTGCTCCCAGCATTTTGGCTTCAGGAAAGTGGGGCAGCCAGTCCTGCCTGAGGGGGCCATCCAGTTCCTGGCAGATGCTGGTTCTGGTTTTGAAGTCCCACCAGGAGCTGGCTCCATTGAGAAGTCTGGCCGAGGGAAGTGTTCCTCACATGAGCAGTTGCTATGGCATGAGGATGATGCAGGGGCTCAGCAAATGAATGCTATACTTGATACTAGGCGTAGGGAGAAGGATGGCTTTCTCAGGATGGCCCCTGGTTTGGATTTATCAGGTGTCAGAGGTCTTCCTATGCTATTGCTGGGAAGACAGAGCCATACACTCCCGTGGCTTCTACTTCATCCTTTGCTTGTCTCCCACAGGGAATGCAAACGCACCCAAGGTGTGTCCACCACTGACCTTGTTGGCCGCATGCTGCTCATGACTAAAGCTCACCACAGTAACATAGTGAGTAAGAGGGCTTTGGGTAGAAGGTGGAGTCCAGGGCATGCGCCAGCTCTTCCCTTTTGCTGTCCCAAACGGCGGTAGAGCTCCTGGGCCTGGCTCCCAGGTGCATGGAGAATGGGCAAGCTGATTATGGGCAGTGGCAGCAAAACAACCTGCTTATGTTTGCTTAAGCCTGTCTGAGATCACAGTGTGATCTCAGCACGTGCTGCTTTGGGAAGGTGTGGCAGGATAAAGGCTGTGTGGCCTCATGATCAGTGTGGGCTTTGGGAACATGAGGGGAACTGCAGGCCAGCCCACAGCTTCTCCCAGCGTGAAACAGCGCAGTGCAGCCACATTGATCTGTCTGCCCAGGGCTGCCAGAGTTGGAAACTCCTCTGCCTTCCCACTGAGCTTCATCCTTCTGCCTTCTGCTGTCTCTAGTCTGATCAGACCTTTCTTGAGTCTCAGCTCACCCTCTGTTAACCAGGGGAAAGTAAAGGAAGTGGTTTTATGTCAGTTGAATGAGTTGAATTTACTGAGTAATGAAGCAATCCTTGAATGAAATCATCTGGATAACTGCAGGGACAAGACGAGGGACCCATAGGAGAGTTTAGGGGCAGAGGGAGATGTTTTGGTGTGCTGAGCTGTTAGATTGGCTTAGCTGTAACATGTGAGTTCACACCAAGATCTGCCTCATGCTGCTGGCTGCTGCGAAGACCCGAGCTTGCCTCTTGTGAGGGCTTGTCTTTGGCAGGAGGAGGGATGCTGTCCTGTCAGGGGCTCTCCTGGCTGAGGGAGGATGCAGGTGTGCAGCACTGTTGGCACTGCAGGCTGGGCAAGAACCACCTTTGCTGGTGGTGCCAGGCTTGGGATCAGACAAGGACACATTTCCTCTGACTCATGCTGAGGCACAACTCTGGTTTAGGTATTAACCAGTTTGTCAGCATTCAATACCACAGATCCATGTTGTGCAGTTTAAGCCTGGCCTTCCCACACACAAGCATATCTTGGTTGGATGAGCTGTGCGAGTGCTTAAACATTTTGACTCTTTATCTCCCTTCAGGATGAGGACCTAGACTATCGGAAGCACACTGACAACTTTGGGAAGGTAATGTGAGTTTTGGTCATGGATGTCTGGTTGTTGTCCTGCCTGAGGATTCCCAATGTGCTTTCTGGCCTACTGCTGGCTTGGTTGTTCCCCAACATGTAGCAGTAATGTCTTGGTGAATATCTGCTGCCCCCGTAAGGCAGCACCTGCAGTAGGTTCGGTGGGCAGGTGTGGCACAGGGCAGCACGTGAGCTGTCCTTCAGCAGGACCTGCTGAACCTGTGCTGGGTTCCTTCCTTGCTTGTAAATTCCTTCCTGCTGCTTCCCCTGGGACGCATGCGCCTGTGGTTCCAGCCCAGAGACTGCCTCTGTGGATGCTCCTTTCAGTGCTTATGTTGTTTTGGAGGTGTTGCCTTGGGTCTGAGGCGTATTGGTGCAGCAGGCGCATGGCCATACTGTGCTGCAGAGCTCCAGGGTCCAGCACTCAGCTTATGCTGCCTTGAAAGAGCCATCAGCCTTGTTTATTTCCCTAGGAGCTGGATTGTCCCTGGTTAATGAGCTGTGCTTGCAGCTTGAACCAGTCTTTTTTCACTCACAGGGGGTTTGCTGCCTGGCTGAATCATCCTTAGTTCCCCACCACATTGGGTTATTTGAGCAGGTGGTATGGGGCGTGTTGCTCCAGCATGACTGTTTCCTGGGGCTTGGATCTGAGGAGAATGGATCAGGGCACTGGATACCTTGCATGACCCTGAGAGCTGAGCTGTCTGTGTGCTGCCCTTTGCATGGCCTGCCCTGGCCTTAGCTGCAATGTCTGTGTCCTGCCAAGTCCTATGGAGTAGCTTTGGGGAGCAGAGAGGGTGACTTGGTGGCTGTTTGCACAACTGCCATGCGGTGGAGACTGTGGTCTGTCCTTGGAGCTGAGATGATCCCCTTCCAGCCTGGCCAGACAGATGCCCTGAGGCTTGGCAGAGCATAGGTAGGTAGTGTGTGGTTTCCCCGAGCATGCCTTGCCTCTCCTGAAAATCGGAGCCTGCCCTGTTGCCTTCCTCCTTCCTGAGCTTTCTTCTCGGCATCTCCTTTAGCTGGCTGCTGAGGGGATGATTTAGACGGAGCATAAAGGGCTTTTGTGAGATTGCCTAAATATTTGGTGCCAGGAATGTATAAAGTCCAAGCTGCTGGGATTTGTGACAGTTGCCAGAATATTCAGGCGAGCAGATTGCCTGGTGTTGCGCTCTGAGTTGTCCAAGCCCCTTCACAGAGCCTGAAAAGAAACCATGTCTGGTGTGTGTTTCCACAGGGGCCCAAAGGTCACAGTCCCTGGACTGGTGTCTCACAGTTCCTGCAGACATCCCAGAAGATCATCCAGTTTGCATCAGGGAAGGAGCCGCAGCCAGGAGACACCATCATCTATGTGGCTGGAGCTTTCGACCTGTTCCGTATCCTTGACTGTTTTGTTGCAGCGTTGGTCTGTCTTTGATGTTTTCATGTTCGGAGGCACCTGTAGCTGTATGTGAGGGAGGAGGGAGGAGTTAATTCTTCCTGGCAGCTTCTTAGTCACAGGACACTGAGAAGGGAGTTAAAGCACTTCTGTGGAGAGATTTGTGGCTACTGGAGGATTTCAGGAAGGCAGTTAAATACTCTCCATGCTCTAGTGATCGTGGTGCGGACAGGCTGCCATAGAACAAGGCATTGCAAAAGGGCACCTGGAGCTGATGCTCTGTCCCTGGGACAGGCTTTGAGGCTTTGTGCCAGAACACCTGGAACAAGTAGTAATTCTGGACAGAGGCAAAACTGAGTCCATGTAAGGCGGAGCTGAAAAGATCTCTGACTTCTGCCCAGAATCCGTGGAGCCTGAGGAGGGAGGCAGCAACTGTTCTTAGAATACAGGCAATGAGTAGTGCAAGAGTTAAGTCCTTGGGATTCCTGTCTCCTACTGTCATTTTGCAGTGATTGTTCCTGTCTTTCTTTCATTATTTTCTATATGAGCTTCAATTCCTTAAACAGATCTGCAGATGTTGGGCATGTAGATTTTCTGGAGAAGGTTCACCAGTTGGCAGAGAAACCCTACATCATTGCTGGGCTGCACTTTGATCAGGTCTGTGTAGAACCTGTCCAAAGGCAAAGCAGCTTGGCCCTGTTCTCTGAACTAGGCAGGCTGTGTCCCGAGAGACAGGACAGGGATGTATTGGCCAATACAGGAACTTCATTTTGTGAGAGAGTGAGAGGAAAAGAAGTTGCTCTATTTCTCTTCTGACTGTGCCTGGTGCTTTGCCATAGGAGGTGAATCGCTACAAAGGGAAGAACTATCCCATCATGAACATCCACGAGCGAACCCTCAGCGTCCTGGCCTGCAGGGTGAGTGGGTGCCTCTGCACTGTTTGAGAAATTCCCTGGAGCTCAGTGGTGTTCACCTGTGCCCAGTGATCTTGCATGAGTTCCTTGGTGTGCTCTGAGAAGGCAGAGGCGACACAGATTACTTGAGGCTGCCAGAGGTGCTGATGAGCTCTTGGGAGACTGTGCTGAGCTCCTGTGCTGTCCTGGCTGGGCTGCAGGGGCTGGGTGGCTCCATGTGGACAGATGCGCTGCTAGAAAACTCTGCTCCCTGCAGCAGGGGAGAAAATTCCTGAGAGAACTATGGGGAGCCCCAGAAACATGGTGCCCTGAGCAGTTACCTTTTTGGATTTCCTCTATAGGCATAGAAGGAATGTTTTTTAGGGGAACAAAAAAAGCTGCTCTGTGACAAGCAGTGGCTGCTGAACCTATTTCCCTGTTCCCTTATTTGAGTTCCTGACTCTATAGCCAGATGACCTTCTCAGGTCTCTTTAGGAAGCAGGTGGCATTTGGCTTGGGGTTGGTTTTTTGTTTGATTGGGTTTTTTTTTCAAATCTGAGCTCTACCTGGTTCCTTTTCTAGTATGTCTCAGAGGTGGTGATTGGAGCTCCCTATGCTGTCACTGCTGATCTGTTGGATCACTTCAGGGTGAGTCCTTGCATACAGGTGGACATGAAGATGGTGGTGTGCGATGGGCCTGAAGAGGTCAAGTTGTGCAGGATAACACAGGGGTGTAAGAGGGAGGTGTCTTGCTCAGTGGGTTACGAGGGAGCTCCAGGGGCACTGCCAGACTGGTGCAGGAGACTGGTTTTGCTGGTCTCCAAGCTGTCCTTAGTGGGAGCAGTGGCAAGGGAACATCCCTATTGTCTTTTGAATCTTGTCAACAGCTTTATGTCCTTCTCCAGGTAACACTTGTGTGTCATGGTATGACTGAGGTGGTGCCAGACAAGGACGGTTCAGATCCATACGAGGTAAGGTACCAGCTGCTTTGTCAGCATTTGGTAGACACAGCCTGGCTCTGGTTGTGTTCCTGGGCTGAGAAGGTGTATTGCAGAGGATGCTGCCTGGGCAGGGCCTTGGCAGATGATGCTGTTTTTTATCCTCTCTTGAGGGCAGCTTCTTGGAGCAGAGACTGTAAATCATTCCCAACAGCTTCACTCTTACTGGCAGTGTTTTGCTCTGCCTGTTTCTGATGCCTTCATGGCAGGGTGAGAAATCCTATGTGCTTTGCTCTGTGCAAGACCTGAGCAGCTCCCATATACATGTTTGTTCTGTCTCTGAGATCACTGTGCATCCTGCCTGGCTGGGTGCTGCAGGACCTGCAACAGCTTTGCTCATCTGTCACTGATGAGCTGCACACCCGGGTCCCATGTGTTTTCACAGGAACCAAAGCGACGTGGCATTTTCCAGCTGGTGGACAGTGGCAGCAATCTCACCACAGATCTAATTGTGCAAAGAATCATCAAGAACAGGTTGGATTTTTTCATCTCCCAGTTCTGTCACATACTATTCAGTCCAGAGTGTCTGGGGATTGATAAATGGGATCAAACAGGGAGGGAAGGGGTAATCTAAAGGCAGAGAGTCAGGGAACTGGTCCTTCCTCTTCCATAGCTTGGGCAGGCTGTAAGTGTGGATGTACCAGTCTATACAGGGAAAGGAACAGCTGAACTTTGCTGAGTCAGAAAGCACTGAAAGGCACGTTTTTTGTTTTTTCTTTGTTAATGAAAAATTTCCTTGCTGTATCCTGGGGGAAAGAGCATGTTACTTCTTTCAGAGCTTTGCTCTTTTAGGCCTGAGCCCTTCACCTTTAGTGACCTTGGCGCTTGGATCAGTGGTAAATTTGATTTTGGTGTTATGGTACTATGTGATCTGTCCCAGGACAGCCCAAGATCAAAATAGTGGCTTCTGCCACAGAGGGGGAATTAAGTAGTGTGGGACCAGCGTGGGAGCCCAGGGCAACAGCCGGGAGGAGCTCTGGGAGAGGCTGTGGACGAGTTTGGGGCCCCAGGAGGGTTTCTTGGAAACTGCTCTTTGAACAGCAGTGTAGGAAAAGGCAATGCTCTCCTGTTTCAGGTGCTTTTACCTACAAGAGGTATGGATGGATGAGAATCTCATGGTGTTGTGTGATTGATACAGGCTGGAGTTTGAAGCTCGGAACCAGAAGAAGGAAGCGAAAGAGTTGGCTGTACTGGAGGCCATGAGGAGACTGGAGGAGGAGAAGCAGTAGGCTGCAGTGTGGATGTGTGGGCCACAGAGCACCACAGCAGCCTCACCCTCTGCGGGAGCAATAGCTCTTCAGGAAGGGAGCCCTGAAGCAGGGGCAGCGCTGCCAGCACGCACGACGTGCTGTTCTACTCTCTGCTGTCCTAGCTCCTCCTGCACTAATTATGCAGACATAACGAGTTGGGATCCCGCTGCCTAGTTTTATCTCTGTTAATCAGCCCCCGTCCCCTTTCCCTGGAGGAGATTTGAAAAAAAAAAGTGGTTTTAATTATAACTAATGTTTTAACATGTTGATGTGCTTTTACCTTCTGCCATTTCTGGCTCTTAGTAGAAGGGAAGTGGAGCAGCTGCCCAGGCCCCCCTCTCCTGCCAGACTTGGCTTTCCTCACTGGGGTCTACGTTCCAGAGTAGCCCCTTGGGCAGTGGTGGGGGCAGCTTGACAAGACAATGAGTGGCCTCAGATTGGGGGACATGGCCCCCACAGTTCCTCCTGCAGCTTTTACTTAGAGACCTGGGGCTGTCAGTGCTGGCTGCTGGAGGTGCTGGGTCTCCTCAGTTCCTGCCTCTGCACAGACCAAGAGCTACTGGGTTGAGCTGGATAAAGGCAAATAATTTGCTGCTCCAGTGACAGGCAGAAGGGGGCAGGTGGTGCAGGGAACTTCCATTGAGACATTTGTCCACATGAGGCGTGGGAACCCTGGGGGCTTCTCCCAAAGGCTTTTGTGAGGCAGCAGGACCTGGTGCCTTCTGAGGACTGTGCTCAGAGCCCCCTGTGTTGCTGCTGTCAGAGTCCACCTTGTGCTCGATGGGTCACCCGAGGGTGAGACCTAGCCAGGTGAAGTTTCAGGGCTGTTAGTTCTGAGGGCTGACATGCAGCACGTGTGCCCCTGCAGGGCAGTGCAGAGCCTGAGGAGGATGAGTACTGGGCTGAGCCCCTTCTGCCTCTTACATTCCAGGGTGCTGTGGTGGGTGTCCTGAGCTGCTCTCTGCACTGTGCCAGACAGTCCTCCCAGACCCGGTCTGGTGTCCTTGCTCTTGTACACTTCTGTTGCTTATCATTAATAAAATGTTGAAGAGCTGTGTGTTGGTCTCTTTGGAGCTTGAGCCCAAGTAGCAGAAAGGGGGTAAAGGGAACATATGCTGGAACCATGCTGGGGCTGAACATGTTCCCTGTGCAGCTGCCACTGGCTTCCCACAGCTTCCAGTCCTGGGCCTTGCCCCCGGAGCAGCTCTGCCCCCAAGCTGTCACCCCCTTTCTAGGCTCTGCCAGCTGCAGAATGCACAAATTCCCCCTGTGCAGTGCGTGGCCCCCTCCCACAGGCAGTGCAGAGGATTTTGTCCCTAAGGACAAACAGCTCAGCCCCAGTGATGCATCTGCCCCAGGACGAGCATGTTGCTGAGCTGTGCTCAGGACATGGCAGGTACCGCTGGTATTAAAAAATGACAGAAGCACTTTATTGCTGCTGTCACCAGGTGTGTGCTGCTGCTGTAACTGCTGTAGGTGGAGATGTCGGCCTCGCTGGCTCAGCTGGAGCACAGCTTAGCTGCTGTTCTTTGGGGCCTTAGGAGCTGCTGCTGAGATAATGGCACCTTCCTCCAAGTGCCTCTGAAGCTGAGCTGTTTCCTGACAACCCCTGACTCCCAGGGGCACAATTGAGTGTGGAGTTAAAATGAGACAGGGATGTAAGGATGAATTCCAAGTTTGTGATTTTCATTGGTTTCTATGGTTTGTTGGTTGTGGGGTTTTTTTTGTTTTGATTTGTGGGGTTCCCTTCCTACCTCCCTCAGGTGCAGATCAAGACTGGTTCCTGCACCATCCCAGGGGAGCCCCCCTTGGATGCAGATTGCAGTGAGTATTCCTTCAAGTGCTTGTAGCCAGTGCCCATAAGCACAGCCCTGACCCTGTTGAGGGGAGGGGCAGCTTTGGCCCAGACTCCCCCCCAAGCAGGGCTGCAGGTCATCCCCAGCATTTGCACATGCCGGGATCCAGGCAGGAGCTCAGCACTGGGACTGGCTGAAGTCAACTCAGTGTTACTGCTCAGCTCAGCACCATGCTGACCTTCCCACAGCAGGGACGCTGAGCCATGTCCCCTGCAGCTGTTGGTGGCCCTAGTGCCCACCAAGGTTCCTGCGCAGGCACAGCACCAGCAGAGCCTCCACCTGGGCTGGACTGTGCCAAGGATGGTGCAGTACATCTGGGCCCTGGTGGGTCAGGTTTGTCGCTGTGAGGCAAGGGGGATTCCTTGGCTCCTTCCCTAATGAGCACGGTGGCCACTGGGGTCAGGCACAGCCTTGGGGACCCTCCCAGGGCCAGGGACTGGGAAGGAGGTGGCCGTCCTGGGTGGCTTTGTGAGGAGACCTGCTCTCATCACTGAGCCCATGTGCTGGAGCTGCCCCAGGGTCTCCTGCAGTGCAGGAGGGGGGCGTGTTCAGTGCAGGGTCAGCAGTGCCTTTCTGTCCAGGGGGTCAGGGACAGGAGCACCATGCCTGTGGTCACTCTCTGGCCAGCACAGCCTCTCCACCCCTGCTGTCCCCACACTGTGCCCTCAGGGCTCAGGGATTTTGTTCGGCCGGGTGTCTGAGCAGCCTTGGCACCTGGCCCAGAGCTACCCAGATCCCCGCCCCACAGCATCTCCCTACCTTGCAAGGATAGACACGACAGAGCCAGCCCAAGCATGTTTATTGTCTCCCCGGAGCCCTCAGTGCCAGCTCAGGCAGCCACACACTTCCCGGGCTCCGAGGACACAGTCACATTCGCCCTGTACTGCAGAGACGCGAGGATTGCCGGCAGTGCCCGGCAGCTCCGCAGCTCGGGGTCCACATCCGTCCCGCACAGCACCTGCGGGGGACACGGGTACAAGCGCGGGGCTGGCGGGAGCTGGCAGAGCACCGCGGGAGCGGGGGGGCCCCGGTACCCGCAGCGGGAGCACAAACGGCGCCCAGCGTCCCGCAGGGAGCAGCCCGAGCGGAGCCGTCGGTGTCGGAGCGGCGGGTGTGCGATGGGCGGCGGAGGCTGGAGAGCAGCCCCGAGGCTCTGCCTACAGAGCAGAGGCGGGGCCGGGCCGCCTGCCGGTACCGGGGCTCGGCGGGGCGGGACAGGACGAGCAGCGCTCAGGGCCGCCACCGCCTTTACAGCCGGGCGGGGGTCCCGCAGCGGTGCGACCCGCTCTCCGGGACGGCAGAGCCTCCGTGCGCCCCACAGGGCCGCCTGCCGCCCCCGCCC
>VWZF01000846.1:60226-72340 GCA_013396755.1 Sclerurus mexicanus
CGGGGCGCTGAGCGGGGCTCCGGGAGGGCTCGGCCGGCGCTGACGGCCCGTCCCGCAGACGCCCCGTGGTGCGGGCACTGCAAGGCGCTGGCGCCCGAGTACGCGAAGGCGGCGGCGAAGCTGAAGGCGGAGGGCTCGGAGATCCGGCTGGCCAAGGTGGACGCCACGGAGGAGTCGGAGCTGGCGCAGCAGTTCGGCGTGCGCGGGTACCCCACCATCAAGTTCTTCAAGAACGGTGACAAGGCCGCGCCCAAGGAGTACACGGGTGAGCGGGGCCGCACACGGGGAGCGGGAGCCGCCCGGGGGCAGAGGGCAGCGGCGGGGCGCGGGGGCCCCGCGCTCGGGCTGTGCTGCTGCGGCTGGACAAGGTCCACTGCGACAGCAGCCCCGGGAGCAGCGCTGGGCTGGCGAGGAATGGGCCAGCCCTTAATGGGCTCCCTCACCGGAACCTGAGGTGGTCCCTCATGTGGGCTGGAGCAGGTGGAATTGCTTTTGCATAGGAAAGCAAAGTGATCTGAGCTTGGTTTCTTCTGTGGCTTGACTTGATTTGAGCAGTGGAGTGCCCAGAACTGGAAACGTGCCCGGGCCATTGGGTGAGGGGCCTAACAGGAGTGAGAGAGAGCTGCAAGGAAGGCCACTACAGAATTCAGCTCAGCTAGGACACGCAGTGCTGGACACTGAGGGTAACATCCAGAATAGTAATCAGGGAACGTAAGGGTGATATATTTGCATGAGTAATACAAGTGCGGCATTGCTGGTCAAAGTTTAAGGACTTGGGCTAGAGGTGAGAGAAGAATGAATTCCTGGGAGCCCCTTGTACCTTGACTTATCAATTAGGGATTAGCTTAATTACCCCAGGAGTGAAAGGGAAAGAGTTGCATAAATGATATCTTGATTCCTGCTGACCTCTCGACCAGCTGCTGAAAGGTCTCTGAAAGCTGGAGGGTTTCGTGGTCCTGAACTTAGTCAGGAGGGAAAGTGACTTGCTGTTATCTCCCTGTAGCTGGCAGGGAGGCAGATGACATCGTCAGCTGGCTGAAGAAACGCACGGGCCCAGCTGCTGCCACCCTGAGTGATGCGGCTGCGGCGGCAGCGCTGGTGGACTCCAGTGAAGTGGTGGTGATTGGCTTCTTCAAGGTAGAGTTTGTGCTTCTGTTGGAGCTGCTCTGGAGGGTGTTAGGGGCCTTCCTGCCAGCTGGGAAAGGCCCTGTGCCTTGTGCAACACTTGCTGTCCTGCCTTTCTTGATCTTCCAGTTCTCTGGGCTGAACCCTGAGATGTGAATGCTTCAGGTGATGTGGCCTGTGTGAGATACCTTTCTTTACTCTCCAGGATTTGACTTCAGAGGCTGCAAAGGAGTTCCTGTTGGCAGCAGAAGCTGTTGATGATATTCCTTTTGGGATTTCCTCCAGTGCTGATGTCTTCTCCAAGTACCAGCTTAGCAAGGATGGTGTTGTCCTCTTCAAGAAGGTACTGGCTGGTTCCAAGCTTGAGCACCACGCTGGGGTCTGCTGCCTCTCCCTTTCTCTCTAATTAGTCAGACTCGGATGAGGGCAGCCCTGGAGAAAAGAGCAAAGGACCTGTGCTGTCAGTGTGGCTGTGTTCCTGAGCCTCAGAGCCTGGGGGGAAGAGCAGAGCCCTTTTGTGGGGTTGGGGAGCCCCAGGGACATGAAGAGTGCAGCCATGTCAATCTCCCAGCCCTCTGCTGCCCTCCCAGAGCTGCTGGGCTTTGGGTCCAGGCTGTTCACTCACTTCTCTGTTCCTCAGCTCCCTGCAATCCAGCAAAACAGTCACACAGTTTTTAAAGCACTTGTGGCAGTAACTGAGGAGGCCCCTGTGCCCCCGGGGCTTGGACAGGCCCAGGAGAACAGCAGCCAAGCCCTCAGGCTACCATGGTACTGTTTGGTTGTGGCTTAGAGGGTTGCTCTTTCCTGCTCACTGTTGGCCTGTGCTGTCAGTCCCCACTGTGTCCGGGAGCTGCTCTATCTCAGTGTTGCAGGCTCTGCAGCACAGGGATTCCAGGGAAACTCCTAAAATGATCTGCACTTCCAGCTGACTAGGCTGGTGCAGTGGATTGTGTGCAGAGGGATGCTGACTACCTACAGAATCATAAATAATTGTATTCTTAAGGCATGGGGAGATCCCGTCACTGGAATGAAATTCCAGATCTGAGCAGATATGGAGAGGCTCCTTAGGCTTGGTGACTCTGTAATCCGAGGTGCTGTGGGGCAGGACAAAGCTGCTTTGAGTTCAGATTTATTAAAACTGTAATCTCATCAGTCATCACTCTGCCTAGCCTGACCTAAGACAGCCTCAAGACTTCTTCATTCTTTGTTCAGGTGAAACAGTGTTTTATTTCACTACATCTCTGACATTGTAGTTATGGTGTGGTTTTATGGTGCTGGAAGCTTGTAGACTTAAATTCTGAGTCAGAGGCACTTTGGGTCACTGTGGCTAAGGATGCAAGTAAATGATCTGCCTAACAAGCTGAAAATGCATAGCAAAACCAGGAGGGAAGGGAATAGTATTTTGTTCTTGGCTCACTTGGTACCAGTGCCTCACTCCTATCATGTGAGCAGCTTTATGTGTCATCTTTGTGTGCCCCACTCTGCGTAGTGCTGGGCTGGGCAGAGTTCTGGGCCTGGCAGCCTGTCAGGCATGTTGGGAGCAGGAGTGACTATGCTGTGCCAAGCTGGGATGGGGCAGGAGTGCTGGGCTCTGGGGAAAGAGCAGCTGAGATCTGTCCACCCTGAGGAGGTTCCTTCCTGCTCCAGTGCATTGGCACAGCAGTGCCATGGGAGCTCTTGGACGTGACCACTCCAAACCGAGGAGAAAAAGAGCACCCACAGTAACCAAACACTGGGGCAGAAGAATCTGATGGCTTATTTTGTCAACAGTTTTGTTTCTGGGCTTTAGCTAAGCTCCCTGCAGTTTGTTGTATCTAAACTGAGAAGGTTGGGCTTGTTGTTCTCCTCTTATTCCATGTTAGTTGTCCAGACTCACACAGGCCCTCACACAGCTGTCCTGAAGGCACTGGGGTGACCTGCAATGCTCCTCAAAGTGTTTATAAAGTTATTTTCCAATGCTAAGTGTTTTCCTCAGCTTTTCCACTGAGGCTGGTGTGCTTCACCTTACAAAGTTATCTGAGTCCACTCTCCTGCTTCTGCCAGCAACGCAAGCATGGCCCTGCCAGTACCCTACTGCACATCCTCTCTCTAACCTTGAAACCTCTACAGCTGTTCCTGTTCCAGGCTGCCAGAGCGTTCTGGGAATCCTGGTCAGGGATATGGGTGATGATCCCATATTAAACAGGACCTGTCCTCTCCAGTGCGATGTGCAGTGTGTGCTATTACCTCTAACAACAGAGACTGGAATGACTCCTCAGAGCTGAGGAAATCACTGTTTGCTGCAGGCTTTGCCAGCAGATGTTCCCAGCACTGGCTGCAATGTCTGCTCTGTGCTGCAGGGCTGCAGGTGGCTGCTAAGGGTTTTTCTTGGTGACCTGCTTCATGAATGGTTTCACAGTGCAGAGCAAGGCTGAGATTGAAGCTGGCTGTTGTTGCTGCTCACCTTTTCCTGCTGCGGGATGATTTAAGACTTTGCTTGCCAGGAGGGTGGACACCTTAATCTGGATTTTATGTGGACCTTGTTGAGATGGAAGTCTGCTCTGAATGAGTGCAGCTGATATCCCTTGGGACAGTGACTGGTGTGAAGGCTTTGAGAGATTTGTGTGGGAAGTGTTCTAATAAAGAATGTCTGTTCTTGCAGTTCGACGAAGGCCAAAACAATTTTGAAGGGGATCTCACAAAAGATAGTCTGCTGAATTTCATCAAGTCTAATTCTTTGCCTCTGGTCATAGAGTTCACTGAGCAGGTGGGTCTTTAAATACCTGGTAAGGCTGCTGCAAGAATATAGCAAAACTCCAGTTGTAGGTTCCATGGCCATGTTTTATTGTGGAGCTGACACTAGTTTGGGGGTATGGAGGAGTGGGAAGGACACAGGGTAAAGGAGGTGTGAGCTTGCTGTACAGAACAGTCCTGCAGTATTGGAGGCTTCTGTGGGTTGCTCAGAATAGCAGAGTCAAACTGGTCTGGACACTGATTTGCCTCTCTTCCAAAAATAAATTTTATTTTCTACTTCTCAGACTGCTCCTAAAATCTTTGGAGGAGAGATAAAGACTCATATTCTGCTGTTCCTACCAAAAAGTGTGTCTGACTATCAAGGGAAGCTGGACAACTTCAAGAGTGCAGCTGAGAACTTCAAAGGGAAGGTGAGATGGATTTCTTGGATCATGAGCTGAGACTGCCTCCTGCAGAGGATATAACAGTGTCTGTATAGGGAGCAGCTGTGGAGGGGGACTTGCAGCCAGCTCTGTATGCTGGGACAGGGGAGGAAGAGAACCCTGTTCAACTACAGTTGTATGACTGAGTTTGTGAAGTTTTGATAGCCATGAGGTACTCGTGTTCACCTCCTGTCTTTCATTTCTTTTTCTTCTCAAGATCCTGTTCATCTTCATAGACAGTGACCACAGTGACAACCAGAGGATTTTGGAGTTCTTTGGCCTAAAGAAGGAAGAGTGCCCAGCTGTACGTCTGATCACCCTGGAGGAAGAGATGACCAAATACAAACCTGAATCTGATGAGCTTACAGCAGACAAGATCAAAGAGTTCTGTAACAAGTTCCTAGAGGGCAAGATCAAGGTATGTGGGTAAATGGTGCCAGGGGTGAATGGACTAGCTGAGAAGAAGCAGAAAAGCTCTCTGTGAGGGGCTGTGCAAGTCAGAGAAGCTCCTGTCTGCTTGCATGGAATATTGCATGGGCTTTGTGCCGAGGAATGGAAGGCAAAGCTACTGGGGCATGGAGGCTGTAGGAGAGCAACCCAGGTACTGGCACTTTGGCACAGCTGAGCTCCTGTGCTCTGCCCATGGGGACTGTGCTGTTTATCCAGTTGGTCTTTCTGCCAACAGCCCGTGGAAGGTGTGAATTCTGTGGCACTGTAAAGAACTGTCTACTCCTGTCCACCGGAGGGGCTGTGGGGGTGCAGCAAAGCCCAGTGCCCTGGGAACGGGGCTGTCAGCAGTGCTGCTTCTTTCCTGCAATGCTCCATTGCCATTCTCTCTGCACAACAGCACCTGCTATTCCCACTGGGCCAGGGTGGGAAGGAGACTTTGTGGGAGAAGAGGAAGTGATTGATTCATCTGGTTGCTCACAGCCTGTGACTGAAGCGCCAGGAGGGTGGTTAAACCTGAGTGTTCTGGGATATGTGATCACATGTTCAGTCCAAGCAGCTGTGTAGCAAACAATATATCTGAATTTCACTTCTTATTCCAGCCCCATCTGATGAGTCAGGATCTTCCTGAAGACTGGGATAAGCAGCCTGTCAAAGTTCTGGTTGGGAAGAACTTTGAAGAAGTTGCTTTTGATGAGAAAAAGAATGTCTTTGTAGAGTTCTGTGAGTATCTTCCTACAGCTGATTCCAGGTAACTGGTGTGAAAGAAGTGCCAAAATGCTGCATGACCAGGATTAGGGAGAAAGCCTTTTGCAGAGTCTGGGCCCCAAAGGCAGTGCCTTAGTTGTGAAGATACGTATGAACCGTCTGGCTGGGAAGGGGTGGTACCTTGTTAGATTGCTGGTGCAGTTCTGTCTCTGTAATTAACAGATGCCCCATGGTGTGGTCACTGCAAGCAGCTGGCTCCGATCTGGGACAAGCTGGGAGAGACCTACAGGGACCATGAGAACATTGTCATTGCCAAGATGGACTCGACAGCTAATGAAGTGGAGGCAGTGAAAATCCACAGCTTCCCCACACTCAAGTTCTTCCCTGCAGGCTCTGGCAGAAATGTAAGTGGGAGCCAGGCTCGTGTGAGCGTGTGGCCAGGGAGCGTGGGAATGCTCAGCTGCCTGCTTAAAAGTTGTTTTGGAGAAGCCCTTTGGGAGGGCTTTGCATTCTGTTGGGATAGAACACATCAAGTCTACAGGACACCCAAGACCCTTTGTGGGGGCTGTGCTGTAGGAAAGATTTGGGGGGGGGGGTTGGGAAGTGGGAATGGGGAGAAGAGGGAGCATAGAGGACAGTGTGCTCATCTGCAGGCTATTCTTTCCTCGCAGTGATCTCTGAAGTCTAGTGGCTGAGCTGTTTTCCTTCGTCTCATATGGGTGAAGGTGAATTTTTAAATTCCCTTTTGCTTGGCATGTTCACTGTTGCTCAGAAAGAGAATTCTCCTCTCCAGGGGCGTGGGTCTGTAGTGCCCATAACCAGTATCCTCATGTTTTCTCTCTGTAGGTAATTGACTATAATGGGGAGAGGACATTAGAAGGCTTCAAAAAATTCCTGGAGAGCGGAGGTCAGGATGGGGCAGCAGCTGATGATGTGAGTAATGTGAATGGAGCACTCTGGTCCTTGGAAACACTGAGTATGGGTCATATCCGGTGCTGTGCCTGAATCCTCAGTCCTAAGTAAGATCCTGGGTTATTATGCGGCAGGAGAGGATATTGCTGGTGAATAAAAATGCCCATATCAGTGTGACCTGCTCAGGTGCAGCCTGTCTGGCTGTGGGCCTGCAATGGGCTCCTTTTTCATAGAGCACCCAGTGGGTGTGAAGCAGCAGTGCTGAGGTTGTGCACTGCTGGGGCACTGAGGGCTTCTTCCCTAGGGAACTCCTGCTCAGCACCTGGAACTGGGCTGTGGGATCAGTGCTACATACCTGTGTATCTAGCTGGAAGCTCCTCACCTGCTGGGCTGTTAAGAGGTGCAGGTACCAGCTTCCAAGGTTTGCTAATCCTTAATGTCCTGAATATGAAGCTCTGGGTAGAAGTCTGTGGATGTTTTGTTAACATGGCAGCAGAGAGCAGTGACCAGATCAGAGCTGCTGTGCTTGTGCTTGGTTCTGGATCTGCCTCATGTGACAGAAACCAGTAGCTCTCCGTAACCTCCACAGGATCTGGAAGACCTGGAGACAGACGAAGAGACGGACCTTGAGGAAGGTGATGAGGATGAGCAGAAACTCCAAAAGGATGAATTGTAAAGAGAAGACTGATGTACATTGCCCAAAAAATCAGACACTAAATTGGCTGCTGTGATGCAGCCCAGTGAGTCAGAAACCCATTAAGATTTAAAGCAGAAGGTGAATGACTGGAAATCCAGGGATTGGCTTTTAAAGTAACACTTTACCCTCACTTGTCTGTACACTTGACTTTTCTTTCTTTTGGCTTTTGAGAAGGGAGCTATCACTAGGGAGCCAGCCCAGCCAGCTGGGCTCTTTTTTATTGTGATGTACTTTTTTGTACACAGCTTTTGTCTGAAGTGTTCTGTTCTTCTGGGCAGCAGGAGGTTGTGAGGTGTTACCAGGAGTTCAGTGGTCTGACAGTCTGGAGCCCTGCCACTAACATCTTCCAAGAAAGCTTTTTTTCTTTTTTTTCTTTTAAAACTAAAGCCCATAATTGATTTCTGCACCTAGCAGGGTCCTTAATGGTCTCAGCTGTTCTTCCCTGGGGTTGGCCTTCAGTATATGTAGAGCCAGAGGCAGAGGGCTGATGGCTTCCTGGGGAAAGGTGTATGTGAAGGTGCTTCTCTTCATGTGGGACAGATGTTCCTTTCCCCTCTGCTTTAAGACACTTGGAGATGACTATTCCAAACACCTGGAAGGGTGGAATACTGTGTGCACTGGCTGTGGCAGGCTCTGAGGGTGGAGGTGGCTGCTGGCTCAACAGCGGTGTCTCCATCTTTTTGATCAAAGGCAAGACTTGCAATCCCTTTCCATTAATTATTTAGGGTGGGTTGACCTGGCAGGTGGGTGGTGGGGGAGGGCCTCATAAACAGATCAAACAGGACATTTGCAATGACTGGGTTTTGGGAACATGACTGGGGGAGTGCCTCAAAGGCCTGAGCTGCATCAGCCTGGTTCTTAGCATTCTGCTACAATAACATTGGTACTGAATTTGACGGCCAAATAAAGTTGAGATTTTAATACTACTCTGTCTCTTTGTCTATATCAGAATATAAAATATTCAAACCTGCCCTGAAAGGGGATCAGAATTGTAGGGTGATTCTTGAGGAACTCTGCTACAAGGGGCCGTATGTCAGCTTTCTCCACATAATAGATAAGTTAAAAAACCTTTCCCATTCCCTGTCCAGATTCTGTGGGCTTGTGCAGGTGCTCTGTTAGGGGTGAGTTGGCTCTGGGACTATGTGGCCCCTGGGCCAGCTGGCTAGCATGAGGGGACCTTGCTCTGGACCAGTGAACCAGGGCATGATGAGGCTGCTGTGGCTCTGCCAGCTGGGCTCACATGACCCTGTGAGCCACACTGCTATTTCCAAACCTGCTGCTTGCTGCTGAAGGTATTTTGGTTAGAAAATGCTATAAATGTCACAGGGGAGGGCACAGTAAGGCTAGAGGGCAACTGGGGGAGCTACTAGTACCTGTCACTAAGAGCTGCACTGGGGGCAGTGGCAGAGGGGTGTTGGACAGCACTTGTCTCTCCAGCTCCAGCCTCCTTCTCTGGCTCCCCTGGAGCTAAGCCCTGTCAGAGTCCTGGTGTAGTATCCTCAGGGCTGGGGCTCAGCAGGTACCTGTTGACTGAGGGATCAGGAAGGGTGGTCCAAACAGCAGCCAAGTGCGTGTGTGTGACCGGTGTCTGTGGTTACTGACAGGGGAATCTTTGCAGACATGTCCCTCCAGGGCTGTGACCCTGCATGACTGAATCTGGGCAGGGGTCCAGCTTCCATTGCTGCACCCCAGCAAAGTAGGCAGTGCTGGTGGCCTGGGCTGGTTGGTGACAGCTGCCTTGTGTGTTGGGGAGGGGAGCAAAGCAGCCCCACTAGTGAGAAGTTCCACTGGAAGGTGTTGTCTAGGAGTCAGCTCAAAAAGATCGACTTTGTGGAGCCAGTTGAAATGTAACCAAGACTGAGCTCTGCAGTGATTGTCTTCTTTTCCTGAGTTGAGACCTGCTGTGCTTGGCTCAGAGGAGGGGCCTCTTCCCCTAGCCCAAGGCTCTTTGTGGTGGAGCAGTACTTCAGCAGCCATCTCATGTATGTGGCTAATTGCTGTTCCAAGAAAGCAGGCTGGAAGTGTTCTGTCCCCAGCACTGTGTTCTGGCTGATGTAATCCTGAGCACACAATCGACCAAGAGATCGACGTGTTTGCCAGCAGATAAAGAAGGGCAGGAGTTCTCAGGTGTGCAGCTCACCATGCTGCCAGGGTTGAGGCAATGGTCTGCTGCTGCAGGAGGGGCAGAGTGAATCACTGACCTCTAAAGCAGCACAGGGATTTTTCCTGACACATCTGCTTGGATCATCTCCATCAGCACAACTCAGAGCACAAAATGCCCGTGTGTCCAACATGCCCAAACTTTAATGGGAAAAAGCAGTAGCTGCTTGAATGCTTGATGGACCTGAGTAACTCCTATGTGGCAGATGGTCTGTTTCAGGCCTGTGGGAGCATAGCTGGAGAGTACTGAAGACAGGAATTGTCTGGTGGTGGTGCTATTCTTCCACTGTTCCTCTGAGGCTGCTTGGAAGCAGCCTGCCCTCACCAGCAGCTGCTTCCCACTCTGAAGTAGGACACAGAACACCAGGGACCAGCAGTGTAGACTTCTGGTTCTGCACCTACCTCGGGAACATCAGTAGCACATCTGTCCTTACAAAAGCAGAGGGGACACCTGATTCACTGGTTACGTTCTCCATGCTGGGCTGTGTGCACTCGCAGTCGTGCTGGGCAGCACTGCTCCTCCTGCTTCTTTCAATTCGTCCCATGCAGCTACAGAAGAGCGATGACACTGGATGCATTTGGCACCACCACAGCCCTGGCATGTCCACATCCACTTCCCTGTGTTGATGATTGTGCCTGTGCCCCTTTCCCCAGAAGGGCTTGCTGCTGGGAAGTTCCTTCCAGGCTCCCCTGAAGGGCTATCCATGCAAGAGTAGATTTGACCCCTTGGATGGGCACATCAACAGGTGGGTGGTAAGATGAGACACCAACTTCTGCCCAAAAGTGGGAGGCTGCAGGCCTGGGCGGCTCAATTACGAAGCATCATGGCAAATAGCATGAGCTGCATGTGCCCAAAATAGCCCAGGGCAGCCTTTATAAAGCAGTGCCTCCAGAGAACCATCAGCCCTGGACCAAGGACCTGCATGTGAGCTGCAAGTGCCAGGTGTCACCTCCTGCACGCGACTTGGGAGTGAAGGAGAGCACAGCAGCTGCCACTTCCCTGCAGTGAGAGGACTTGTGCCTTCAGGGGACACAAATACGGCCACGGTGGGAGCGCAGCAGTGCAGGGGCCAGCACAGCTCTGCAGCAAGGAGGGCCCTGACAGGCAGAAGAGGAGAGAGCAGGGCAGCAAGGGGTTGGGGTGAGCACTGAGCACCCCCAGTGCCACTGTGCCTGCAGGCTGCTGTCAGCATGAGGGACTATTGCCCTGTGTCGGTGCCCCGGTATGGCAGGTACACCCCACGCCTGAGGGCCTCACGCACTGTGCACTTCCCCAACGACGTCATCTTTCAGGACCACATCAAGCAGGGGGACCTGGAACAGGTGGGCAGGTTCATACGAGCCAGGAAGGTCACACTGGACACCATCTACCCTTCTGGTGAGTGCTACCAGGGTTGGCAGAGCTGGGACAGAGTGGCGGCACAGCTCGGTGGGGCCAAGAGGGACATGGGATCCAGGCCATGGGCCACCTTCAGCATAGCTGAAGTTAACTGGGTCCCTCCCTAGTGAGGAGCAGTGCCTCCAGGAGGGCCCAAGTGCCCTGGGCGGGGACCCCATCTCCCTTCAACAGCATGGTCAGTACATGCTGTGGGAAGAGGGGAGTTTGGCCTCCAGGTCCCTCCAAGGCCCAACAGAGCACCTGTAGTGTGGTGAGACTTTGAAGAGCAGCAAAGAGCATGGCCTGGTCTGTGAGCTCCGGGCAGGACCCTGGCTCCTGCCTTTCACCCCAGCTTGGGGAAAAGCAGGGACAGGCTGTGCATTTGATCCTGGCTCTGCCCCTGTCTCACAGACACCGCTCCCCCTTGCTTGCATGTCTGGCTCCAGGGATTCCTGGGGAAGGCTTTGTGTTCTGTTTGCACCCAACTTCACCAGCAACAGTTTATGGAATGCCTTGATCCATACGGGGCTGGTGCAGAGCCCAGATTTGTCCTTTTCTTGTGCTTGGCTTCAGCTTTTCTTGTCACATGGCCACAGAGCCAGGGGCTCAAATGACCCCGGGATTCCTCCTGTCCATACTGATTCTTCATTAGTGAGGACCTTCTGAAACTCAGTGAGAGCAGGACCCTGGAGACTCTTCTCATGTCTCCGTGTGAGTCTCAGCCAGGACACGGGGCAGCTGCGCGGAGTATGGGGCAACTCCTTCACCCTCCCTCTGTCCTGCCTGGCCAGGGCAGTGGGTGCTGCATCATCCCAGAGAGGGTTATTTATGCTGCACAAGGGGAACAGGAATCCACAGCACCTCCTTTGCCTTTCTCAGTCTTTGTTTCTTTCCCTGCAGTCTTCTCCCTGACAAGGAGGGTTCCTGGCCCCCCTTTCCAGGGCCGTGCACAACCTGCACTTGTGAGCTCAGGCTCGCAAGTGCTTCCTCATGCCAGGACTAACACCTCCTGTCCCTGCAGGCATGGCAGCCCTCCATGAAGCTGTGCTGACAGGAAACCTGGACTGTGTCAAGCTCCTGGTGAAGTACGGTGCTGACATCCACCAGAGAGACGAGAACGGCTGGACGCCCCTGCACATGGCCTGCAGCGATGGCTACGCTGACATAGCCAGGTGAGGGGCTGGGAAGGTCCCGCCGCTGTAGAGCCCACGAACCGACAGCGCCGGGACGGAAGGGGGTCTGGGCGGCTCCCGCGGGGGATGCCCGGTCCCTGCGCTGCCCCGGGCTGTCCGGGCCGTGCTGCTGCCGGCGCGGGGGCTGCGGCACTGCCCGGGCCCGGCGGCTCAGCTCCGTGTGCCGCAGGTACCTCCTGTCCCTCGGGGCCAGCCTGGAGGCCACCACCGACGACGGCGAGAAGCCCTCAGACCTCATCGACCCCGAGTACGAGGACCTGGTGCAGCTCTTCGGAGCCGCCGCGCTGCGCTAGGGCGGGCGCGGCGAGGAGCGGCCCCGGGGCCTCGCGGCCGGGGCGG
>VWZF01000846.1:77434-88100 GCA_013396755.1 Sclerurus mexicanus
AGACAGCGTGGCTCCTGCTGCCCCTCAGGCTGGCTGGCGTGGGCGGCGTGGCCGTGGCTGTGGCCATGGGGGGCGAGTGATACTGGGACAGGGTGGGACTGAGCTACTGTTTACTGTGTGGGGCTGCTGGGACACAAGTCCAACTCTCGCCCCCGGCACTGGGCTGCACATGGGGCCTGGAACCATAATGCGGTCAGGGTCAGGTGTGGCAGTGTCATGGGTGATGGGCAGTGCCCGTGCCCAGGGCTGCAGGCAGTGGGCGTCACAGCAGGGCAGCTGTCCATCCCACTGCCACCCTCAGGCACAGTGACCCCAGCAAGGGAGCAGCACCTGCCTAATCCCCACACACCAGGCGATTGTGGTGCCCAAAGCTGTGGCATCCGGGCTTAGCGCTCATGTGCACGGCACAAGCCTCTTAGGGCACCACTGTGCCCCCTCCCTGCCCTGGCCAGCCTGGCCCGCCAGCATAGGGGTCCCACAACCCCGCACCCCACGGCTGCTTACAGTGCTCAGTGCTGCTGGCAGCTGCTGCCCGGCTGTGGCCTGGGCCAGCTCCTGGGAGAATGGGGGTACCGTGAGCAGAGCCAAATGATTTAATTAAAGGCTCCTGGCAGCGAGAGGACAGAGCCGATTAACAGCCAGAGGAGAGCGCGTGCTGGGGGAGCTGGAGCCTCAGCCAGCAGTGCTGCAGTGGCTGCTGCTGCATGTCTGCCCTGCTCATCTGTGCAGGGCCACGGGGCGGGCAACGGGGTGGAGGGCAGGCAGAGGGGCAGGCAGGTCTCTCTTCTGCTGCAGCTCATCCCTGTCAGGTGGCCCAGCTCCCTGTCCAAGGCTGTGCCCATCACCTGCGTATGCTAGCGGGAGCACATGTCCCCACATGTCTGACATCCCTGATGTTCCCAGTCCCCACACCCCACAGAGAGGCACACACAGAGCTGGCCCTGCAGCCCAGCATGGGCCCACACCTATTTACAGATACGAGACAGATAAATTACAGCACTATGCACAGGGACTCAAAGGCGCACAAGGGCAGCACCACAGGATGAACTCCCAGCCCTGCATCCCCAGCCCCACAGATCCCACTCCAGAGATCCAGGTCCAACTTGCCTGCCTCATTGTGTCCATTGTCTGAGTGCCCAGTGCAGCACCCTCACCAGGGCAGTAAGTCCCAGTGCCTGCCAGCACCCAGGGAGGACAGCGCAAGGGATGGCAACACACCAGTGGCTCAGCATGGCTCTCTCACCTGGCCATGGGCTCAGAAGTGGCTCTCGGCTGTGGTTTCAGGGAACTCGTAGCAGTGGTGGTGGTCTCCCAGAGTGAGGTGCTCAGAGGTGTTGCGCCCACTTCTCTCGGGGCAGTGGGAGCTGGGGTGAGGGGCCAGGCTGCGCCCCAGTCCATTGGTGCAGCCACTCACCAGCTGGTGCTTCTCGCAGGCACTGCCGGCGCCGTTGCGGGCACTGGGCGCATGGCTGTAGGTGTGCTTGTACTCCTCAGCCAAGTCCTTCCCCAGCTTCCAGCGCTGCCACCGCTTCAACAGCTCTGCCTGCACCTGCCAGTAGCAGCCATCAGTGTAACCCCGTGCCCCTGCTGCCCCTGTCCCCGCTGTCCCACTCACCTCCTTGTTGACGAAGCAGTAGAGAATGGCCACCAGCATCCCCTGGGTGGAGGGAGGAGAGGTGTGAGGCACACGGCCAGACGCCAATCTGACCCCTCCTGAGACTGAGAGTCCCCACGGAGGGCTGGTCCGTGAGGATGAAGCTCACCTGGAAGGAACTCAAGAAGAGGTCGAAGAAGAGTTTGACATAGCGCAGTGTGCCTTGGGCATGCTCATCCGTGACGAAGGCGAAGACCACCTCATGGATGCCCAGCAGCGGGATCAGCGTCAGTGTGGACTTGGCCAGCCTGCAGGACAGGGGTCACGAGGTGGATGCACACACATGTGTACTGCAGGCATGCAGGGTGGGCCGTGCTCAGCACCCACCTGAACTTGTAGTCAGTGTAGCGCATCTGGTGGGCACGAAGCTTGGAGACAAGGATCTGGATGATGCGGATGAAGATGAAGAAGTTGATCTGCAATGGAATGGAATGCCCCCGCCATGAGGGGCAGGGGCTGGGGCAGGCAGGACAGCTCTGTCCCCCTGCCACAGGCAGCCCCTCTCACAGCTGTCTCAGGGCCTGCAAGAGACATGCCAAGATGCCAAGCGAGGGGCTGTGGTGGGCTCACCAGGATGGCCAGGAACACAGGGAACCGAAGGATCCACCAGAAGCCCATGTTGTTGTTAGTGGACCAGCACCTGCAGAGGGGAGGGATGGGGACTGCCAGGAAGCCCCTTGACGAGGTGGCTACCTGCGTCTGGCATGGCACTGGCAGCCCTGGGGGAGCAAGCACCATGGCCAGGCACCCTGCCCCTTGTATGGGCAACAATGTGAAGCCTCACCAGGGGCATCACAATGTCCCCATGACCCTACAGCCACTGTTCCCTGTGCCCCATGCCCCTCAGCCAGCAGCAGAGACTGATACTCACTGGATGTTTTCATAGAGAAACTTCACAGTGACCCAGGGGATGAGGAACAGCACAGGTGCCCCTGAGGGGAGGCAGGCAGGGAGCAGGTGAGGCACAGCAGGGGACATGGTCAGGGGGGCCAGCCCACCCAAACTCACCCCAGCCGATGCACAGGTAGAGGGTGAAGTAGCTCCTCTCTGAGAAGACTGCCACCACCAGCAGGTTGTGCAGGTAGATGCCCTCCACCAGCAGCCAGCAGTAGTTGGCCACAATGCCGTACTGCATGAAGACCGTGGCTGCACGGCAGCCCGCAGCTGCCTGCAGGCAGGGGTCAGGGCTACAGCACTGACTGTGTGTGTGCCTGTGCCCCCAGCCCTGTCAGTGCCACAGTCCCCAGCCCCACCAGTGCCACCCCCCAGCCTCACCAGCGCCACCAGATCCCAGCCTGGCCGGTTCCCCCAGATCTGTGAGCCCCAACCCCACCAGCACCACCAGCCCCTGCCCCCACCAGCACGGTGCTGACCTCGTCACTGAGCCAGACTTGCACGTTGTAGCCATCGATCTTGTCGCTGTAGTGGGTCTTGAGCAGGGCATCAATGACCAGCACGGAGACGCCCTTCAAGATGAAGGAGGCGAAGAGGTTCATGTGGATGTAGTTCCTCATGCAGTGCAGCTTGCTGTAGATGCGGGAGCTGTCATCAGTGCCCATGCACAAACCCTTGGCCTCCACATGCCCACTCTGTGGACAACCACGCCCATGTACCCACCTGAAGCCCAGCAGCAGGGCCAAGGCGAGCAGTAGCGCACACAGGGACATGGAGTAGCCTACAGTGTACATCACCTTGAAACTGCCGTAGGTCTTGGCAATTTTTTCCTGGAAGAGGAGGGAGCAAGTGAGGGCATGGACCAGCAAGGGGGACAGGTAGGGACCCCTGTACCTGTGCCACCCAGCTCTGCCCACCTGCGCCTTTAGGTCCTCATCGTCCTGCTCACACTGTGTGGCATTACGCAAAGATTGTCCCCGCGGCCCCGTCACCCACTGCCCGTCCGGCCCACAGGTCTTGAAGACATGTCCATGCTTCACTGTGAGGGGAGGGGTTGGTGGGGTGTGCTGGCCCCAGAGCCCCCACGGGCACCATGCACCAGCACAGGCATGAGCACGTGTAGCAGCACATGCGTACATGCATGTGCACACACCACACAGGTGCACATGCCTGCCGACTGTTACCTTTCTGGTACCAGGGCAGGAACCAGGGGCAGGGCACGCTGGCCGTGCTGTTGGGTGCGGTGTCAGGCCAGCACGAGTACTTGTCAAAGGTGCGGTTACAGACCAGCTCTGTGGAAGGACAGGAGCTCGTGGCGTCTTGGCCTCACCCTCCCTGGGTGCCAGGAGCCCCCACTGTCCCCCTTGCTCTGTTCCTGTCCTGCTGGGACCCTGTGCTGGCCCTTCTGCCCCATCCCCATCCTAGTGGGACTTCCACCAGCCCCTGTTTCGATCCCATCAGGACCCCGCTGGACCTCTGTTGTTGCTGACCTGTGGGTGCGGGCAGCTGGCTCATGTTGCGCTGGCACTCCTCGCTGTACTCCTTCCATCTCTCAAAGAGGATATCCGTGATTTGGGCAGAGGGGCCCTGGGGACACCAGGAAGTGCCTCCTGTCACCTGTGTCCTGCCCACAGGGGCTGCCCTGCTGTGACAGGCAGTGACCCTGGCTTGGGGGCAGGCACAAGTGAGTGCAGGCTAACATGCCGTGCCATGACATGCCATGTCGTGTGGATGGCAGGGCAGGCAGGAAGGGGCATCAGCTGCTGCACTGCACACCATGGTCAGGGGCTGCAGTTGGCAGGCATGGATTGGTGGCAGCCCAGAGCAGGCAGTGAAGTGGGCATGGGGCAGAGCACTGTTGTCTGGGACAGCCCATCCTTACCTGGCAGCAGAGCAGCAGCAGCAGGAGGGTGAGGAGACGTGGCTGGGACATCCCTCCTCTGGGCCACGTGCATGGGGCACAGTGTGGGGTGTCCAGCTTCCTACCAGCCCTCAGCAGCTCCTCTATGCTGGCGGTGATGGCCCTGGCGTGTGGGCAATCCTGTGTGAGACACCCAGTCATGGGGGCTCTCAGGGCAGAGCTGGGGCACATGGGGCTGGGCACAGGCAGGGTGGGAGCGGTCCACCCCAGCACAGAGCTCGCCCTGGTCACTGCACCATACGCCTTTCCCAGTCCTCACTGAACCCTGTCTAGCATTCACATTCAGCTGCTTGTTTCTGCATTTTTCCACCAAGCACCTGCTTTTTGCTCATAGGATGACACTGGGACAATGGCCATGTGGCCTCTCTGTCAAGCCAACCCCAACCCCTGTGCAGCCAAAGCGCAGCCACATGTGGGACATCACAAGCTCTGAGCAGGGTAGACTCTCATGCCCTCTGGCAGCACTGCCTCCAGACCCCCAGGGAAGACCCAGGCTGGTGCCACCCCACACTGGTGCTGGTGGCCTGGCTGTGTGTTTGTGCTGAGCCTTGAGAGTGCAGGATGCCCATAGCAGAAGGGACCCCCCCTCACACCTGAGCATGCTGTCAGGTGGGGGCTGGCACCTGGGCTCCCCTCTCCCCATCGACTCTCATGTCACAGGGTGGCCCTTGGGCCTTGCAGCAGGACTGCTTGGGGATGACAATGGGCAGGGAGCGACCAACAGGACAGAGCCAGGCAGGGATGGAGACAGAGGTTGGCTGTTAACCCACTGTGATCCTGGCTTGTGGGGCTGCCTTGACTCTGAGAATAGCTCAGCTGGGCTGTGCTACTGTGGCTTCATTGCCCCCAGCTCCAGCCAGCGATGTGACGCCTCGTCTGACACAGCACCCAAGTGCTCTGCACAGACCTCGGTTCACGAGGTGCTGTAATTCTCTCCATCCCTCTAAGCCGGTTATGGGGCTCCTGAGCATGATTTCTGCTCTTCCCACAAGGGGCCATTCTGGCAGCAGCCCCATGGCATGGCACGTCTTTGTGGGGGGAGGGCAGTCGAGATGGGGGAGACGGGAGGGACAGCATTTCCAGTGCCACTGCAGACACTATGGCATGGCCCCCTGGTCCCAGGGCTCCCCCCGGGCACCAGCCAGAGCGTCGCGCTCCCCAGCCAGCCCCGCTCCCAGGGCTCGTGGCTCTGCCTGTGCCTATTTTTATCCCTGGGAAAGTCGTGTTTCCTCCATCAGTGCAGACCCACTCACCACGTCACAAGTGGTTGCTGGAGTAGCTCATTAATCAGCACATGGGGCTCCAGATTCAGCTTGGGGAGCAGGACCTGCAATGGCCTTATTTAGGCAGTCCCAGGACAGAGGGAACTGTCTCCTGGGACAGTCCTCACTGGGTGGGCTCTGGGAACAGGGACTTTTGGTGGGTGCTCACTGACCACTTGACCATGCCAGCATCCCTGTCCATGTGTCACCCTCCCCAGCCCCAACCCAGCAACCCTGTCCCCATACCAGCATCCCTGCCCTAGTCCTCCCATCCCCACCCTAGGATCCCTGTTCCTTTCCCCCAGGCCAGCATCCCTGTTCTTGTCCCCCTGCCAGCTCCACAGCATCATCCCCACCTGCCCCATCCCGCCACTGCCCACATCTCGACCCTATGGAATGGTCCTGATGCCCACCCCTGGCCAAGCATCCCTCCCTGTCCCGGCTGGGAACACTTCTCCAGGCACGTGGGTTACAGCAACTCACTGCCAGCCCCTCTGTGTGGCCGGGGAGCAGCTTTGGGGCAGAGGTGTCGCTATTTTTAGCAGCTGCAGTGGGATTTAGCAGTGGGGAGGCCTCTGCCCTGGACTACCCTGGCTGGCAGCCGTTCCCCGGCCCCCGGCCCTGCCATGGCCAAGCCGGGCAGACTCCACTGGGTGAGGGGTCCTGGCACGAGGGCCAGTCACACTCCTCTCCCCAGCATGGGGCTCCCCCCTCACCCTGCTCAGGCCCTTTGCCCCAGCTGTACATAGCACTGTGCAGCCACAACACCATGCTGGACCCCTACTCCCTGCAGGATGAGGGGCTCCACTGCCCTGCAGGGAGCACAGACAGGGGCTGTGTCCAGAAGAGACATGGATGTGCAGGACTAGCCGTAGAGCAGCTGTCCTGGTGCTGTGCCGATGGGCAGTGGCAGGGAGGGATCAGTAGCTCCGTGTGGTGGAACAGCAGGGTGTAGGGTGGCCAGGAGCACTGGCAGCACCAAGCGCTTCCTGGGACCGGGCACTGCCCAGGACATGCCATTGCCAGAGGCCACTCTCCACCACATTCTGGGTGCCAGAGGCAGCACTGTCGGAGGGACCTGGCCCTATGTCAGCTGCCACGTTCCCTCACCCTGCTATGCCCAGCTGAGTCTCAGTGACACATTCCCTGCCCTGGCACCTCATCCCCAGCCAGGGCCAGGCATTGGGGGACTCCCCACCACACTGAGCCATGGGTGCTGGGTGAAGGGTGCCTGGCCTGTGAGTGGGTGCCTCTGAGGGACTGCAACACACGGCAGCACGTGTCCAAGGGACTTTCACCCCACACTGATGTTGGACAATGTGGCATGTTCCCATGTCATGGCTCTGCGGCTGCTGACCCCTGTGGAGTCTGGGCTGCAAGCACCCGGCAGGGCTCCACTGCCGCAGCCACCAAGGAGAGATCTCCTGGCCACGACAGCAGAGCAGGAACAAGGACCCAACCCCGGGACAGCTGAGCATAGGCTGGGGAGGGGCCAATGCCGACAGTCCCAGGGCTGGGGGCCAGAGGGGTCAGACACAGGCACCATCAGCTGCCATCAGGCTGTGGGGAGTGGGGCTGTTAGCGGTGTCTGTGCTTGTGCACTGAGCCCTTCCCCAGCCAGCAGTGCCAACCCCTGCCAGTTGCAGGGGCAAAGCAAGGACTCCCTTTCCCTTTAACTGGTGTTCTTGTGGCCCCTGGCTGACCTGCAGCTCATGGTGGCCACCATCAGCCCTGGGGTACTCAGTAGGCAGGGGCCAGGATGTGCAGCCTGGGCAGGGTATGAGGCAAGTTGACGACCTGGGTGCACTGCTGCCATGGCATTACATCAAAATGTAGGGAATGGATAGGAAAAGGGGCTTGTGTTGGGATTTTGCTCCCCACTGGTGGACGGGCAGTCCCCACACTGCCCTGAAGCAGCTCTGTACCAGCATGGACTCCATCGGCTGGCTGAGTGCCCAGCCCTGCCTTGGGAGGGACTCTCATCTTGTTCCACCCTGGTCAGCTTCCCCTGAGATTTTGTCCCCCAGCCCCTCCGGTGCTGCTGCCATTGCACGTGTGAGGGAACAAGCTCCACATCTGGGATCACTGTGGCCTATTGCTACATGGATCAGTGGCTCAGTGAAGCCACTGTGGGATACTCATGGGCATTGGCAACGTGACTCGGGAGCACTTCGGCACAACCACAGCCCCGCACAAGCACTGTGGGGCTGGCACAGCCCCCCAAAGCCTGGTCCTCCCAAGGGGCTCTTGCCTCTCCAGTGAGATGGGCACCTGGATTCCCCACGACTGCAGTCCTGTGCCCAGCACAGCCCCGCTGTCTTGGAGGCAGTGATGGGGGCTGTGTGCCCTCCGGACACAGGGATTAGCCCCCTGCGTGTTAATGCAGCACTTTCCACGGCTGGCTTGGCTTTGAGCTTGGAGCTACACGCCAGCACGGCAGGGGCTTCGGCACTTGGCAGGGGAGGGGACGGTGCTGGGCCAGAGCTGATGCAATGCCAGTACCAGCCTGTCCCTGCAGATGCTGCTCCACTTTCTACACAAGACCATGGCAAGTGGCGGCCAGTGCAGGGAGGCCTGTGAGATCTGAGCTGCACTGTTCCTGCCTGTGTCCCTACCCCAAGCTCAGGGATGTCTCCCAATCTCCTGCTCCAGTGCTTCCCCAAGAACTGAACACCAGGAACTTTGGCAGCAGAGGAGCAGCTGAGCTGCCTGGAGCAGCCCTTGTGCTGCAAGACTTTGGCTTGTTTGCACAGAGCTACATGATTGTGGAAGCGCTGAGCAGCAGCACATGGAGAAAGCCAACGTCACCAGGCACCAGTGATGCCCAATTCTGTGTCATCTTGGACCAAGAAAACCCAAACCAGTCCTGACAGTGTTTTCGTCAACAGCAGTACAGGATGTAAACAGGACAAACACTCTTGGCATCACCTTCAGGACCACCCACCTGCCTCCAGGCATGGTCAGGGGCACCTGCACTGCTGCCTGGTACCAAAGAAGGACTGTGGTCTTCAGGCACAGATGGGCAGCAGCCAAATGACCTCTCTGCCCAGCTGGGTCTGACAAGGGGATGCTAAGCCACACAGCAGCTCATCTCTGGCTCAGGAAACGGGGTGATTTTGTTCATCACGTTGCATAAAAATCCATGAAAACACAGAAGGAAAGCATGAGAGACACGGCATGACAAGTACACTTAGCATGTCACAGGGGAGGCAAGGGGCTGGGAAAAGTCTAGGAAAAGGTCAGTGCAGACAGGCATGTGCACACGCTCTCCTGCACTGCGAGCTCCACACCCACCTTCCTAGACCAGCTCGTGGCATGAATGAACATTGTGGCCACTGAAGACCTGGGGACAACCTTCCAGCACCTCTCCAAAGAGTGAGCTCAGGCCCTGTGCTGCTGAGGCACAGATGCACAAGAAACACCACAGCCCATCTGGGAAGGGATCCCAGCAGACTCTGTCTCTGTCCTGAGGCACCTGCAGCCCTGAGCACAGCCAACCACCAACTCCAGTGAGGTCACGGATGCTGCGGGGGGCACATGTGCTCAGCCATTCGCTGGTGCCTGTTGTGCACAGCCATGTGCCCCAGGGGCCGTGGGGGCTGAAGGACAGAGCAGGATGCAGTGGAGGAGCACAGGGGGACAGAGCTGAGCTGCCATCCCATCTCCCCTGTGTCTGGCTTTCCCTCTCCCTGCCCCTGCCTGGCACAGTATGGGGAGATTGTGCTCAGTGGCTGTGCTGCGGCTCAGGGCTTGTGGTCACATTTTTTCATTAACTATTTTTAATCCACATTTTGCCTATTCTCCGTTCAGTCTTTTCTCTTCTCCCCTCTCCAGGCAACAGAAAAAAAAATCTGCACCGCAGTGTGCAGAAAGAACAGGATTGGTGGGAAGCGCAGGAGCTGGTAGTCGGGGCGGCACTAACATGCCGAGGAGGGGTCCTGCGGGCCCTGAATTTTCCTGCTGATGCACAGAAAAAATCACAGGAGCAACCACTGAATTTGGCGTGGGTCAGGACACGCGCGGGAGGCGCTGCATGGGGCGCGGCACTGCCCTGCGGGGTGCATGGCGAGGGCTGGGCAGAGAGGATGCTCTGTCCTCTGCCTGTCCAGCGTGAGGGGAGCCAGGCTGACCGCCGCGGCCCCTGCTCCCCTCATCGCCCCGAGGAAAGTGCAGCGCCGGGCAGAGGGGACCTGCAGCAACTTTGGAGATGCACTTGCAACCAGGAGGACAGCAAGGTCACATACCCGAAATGTCCTGGTTAAACAAAGCCATTTACCAACACCGTGTTGACACAGCAGAGCTCGGGACAGAGTCACAAAGGGCACTCACACCGGGCCCCTGCAGCACCCGGAGAGCTTGGGGAGAGCTGGGAAGGGGCAAAAGTGTCCCCTGCTTTTGTCCCTTGACGAGAGACCCACGGGCACTGCTGTGCCCATAGCGGTGAGATCCCGCGCGTCCCACCCCGACGAGGGGCTGCTCCGGGAGATACTCCCAGCACGCCGGAGTCCGGCTGGTTTTGCTGACCGAAGGCTCTCCACAGCCAGGGCAGCGTCCAGGGGTGACGTGAGCCGGAGAGGAGCGACCCTGGCAAGGAACGCCAGCGGCAGCGGCTCGGGCGGGGAGCGGGCACAGCCCCGCTGGGACCCCCAACCCAGGACACCCCTCGCCGAGGGGCTCATCACTCCCGAAGCCGGCGCCCAGCACCAGGGCGGCTCCGGGAGCAGCTGCTCTTATCTCTCGAGGCTCAACTCGTGGCCCCGGGGATGCGCAGCCGTCACCCGAGTTCACATCCACGCGACGGGGCGTGCGGCATCCCGATCCCCGAGACCGCAGCGATGGGCGCTCCCCTCTCTCCTCCCCGCCTTCCCCGTACCTGTTGGGCCTGGGCTCGCGGCGGCTCCCGGACGCATCTCGGGGCGGGCGGGGACCGGGACC
>VWZF01000855.1:0-17722 GCA_013396755.1 Sclerurus mexicanus
CGACTGGCGGTCTCCCCCAACAGTGCAGTGGCTATAAAAACTAAGCTTATAGGGTGAAAGCTACAAATCTTTAATGTACTGTATGGACACAATCTGCAGAACAATAGATTATGCTTTTTTTTTTTTTTTTGGCTATAGTCTGGAACAGTTGGTGGACCTGTTGTTTTGGCTGTGTGGGTCTTTGTAATCCAGTCTAAATCTGACTTAAATCATCACCATTTTATCTGAGTTGCTGGCTGGGCTCTGCATTTTGCCATCATTTTCTTCCAAACAAAAAATATTATAATTTATTTTGGCTTCATAAAATGACTGTATATAAATCACAGTTGCGTTCAGTGATGGCTTTTTTGACTATTAATTTTAATGTGGATTGCGTATTTCTTTCTGGAAAGTCATCAGCACACACTTCTATTTAACTCTGGTGATCTAAGTGCAAACAAGTATTTTTATAATTGCACACATAGCAGTAAGATGCAAGTAATATTCTCCAAATATTAATATGTCTGTGGCATTCCTTTAAAAACTTCATGTCTCTTTTTTTCAGTCAACACAAAACCCAATGCAGAACTCAGCAGGTCTGAAGCTACAGAAGGCAAAACCAAGGTTTGAAATCTCTCCATTATATTCTGCCAATCAAAACCAAAGACTGCTTTACTCTATTAAAAAGACCATGCAACTCAGATTTCCTTCCAGACTCACAAGAACCTGAACACTCTCTAATTCTAGTGAGAAAACCAGAGTTGCCTGTGCAGGAATCCTTGTAATGAAGACAATTAGAAAATACTTAGCCTTATTATGTCTAGAAGGGTTTTCTTGACAAAATGAGAGTTGTTTTTTTTCTTTTTGTTTTTCTTCAGAAGTTGTTATTTTGTTGAATATCTAATCAAGTTACAGATAACTATAAAACTCAGTAATTTAGAGTTTTGGATATTAGGTGCAATTTGCAATAGTTTGACATGGATGTCTGGCATTTTGTTTGCTATTTGCAGGTTTTTCATAACATGTATTTTACCACACAAGACAAGATAAGTAGAATGCTCAGTAATTCTTTAGAAATAGTAAGGACATTTTGAACTTTGACCTGTTTTTTTTGTTTGTTTGTTTGGTTTTTTGTTTTTTTGTTGTTTGTTTGTTTGTTTGTTTACTTTTTTGTTGTTTTTTTTTTCCTGAAGTGAAAGATGGACTATGAAAGCTGGTTTTGTTTAAACAACTTGAAGAAACAGCATGGATCATAGACGCAAATTAGTAAAAATTAAAAAGTGTGTTTTGTATTTTCATGTGCCATTGAAAATCACATTGTGCACTGAAATAATTTAACCTGTAATGGATACCTTCTACTGGACTAGAGTTCAGGGATCTCTCAGTTTCTGCTGTAGAACAGACTCTGAAGTCTTTATCTTCCCAAATGAAAGTGTCTCCAGTAGTATTTAAGATGTTCTTTTTCTTTTTTTTTCCTCCCAAGAAAATATTTACTTCAGTAAACACAAAACACTTGATTAATGTAGAAATTATTGAAGTATTTATGTTTGTTTTAAATTGTTTATCCTTTCTCCCCTCTTCCTTTTTGTGTGTGTGTTTATGTTTTTTTTCCTGAGTAAAAATTGTTCGAAGAAATTGATTTCCATTTCAGAAAAGCAGTCAGTTCCTTGGAAATTCTACTATTCAGCAAATGCAATAATAAAACTAAACTAAATGACCTGCCTTTGCACAGAATTAAATAAGGTGAGAATTTGGCCAAGAGCCCATGAAGGCTTCTGTGATGTTATCTTCTTTCAGCTGACAGATGCATACTTTCAGCTGTATCTAGTGATCATCAAATAATTTGAGCCTGTGGAACTCATTAACAGTCTTTGATATTCTTTTTACTGTAAACCTATACTGGTGATAATTAGTACTGGCAAACTATCTGACTATTAACACATTTAGTTTTCAATGACAGACAAATCACTTTGATGCACACTTAAACAGTAACTGGTGAGACTTATGGGGTCTGATAAGCTCCTTAACACTCAGGTGCTTTTCATAGTATTTTTTTCTGATGAAACTGCTGTTTTTCAGCTCAGCAAAAATATTTTAAAAATATTACTGAGCCTAGAAATGTTTCTGGTTTTTATTAGGCTTTAGATACCATAATTACAATACTTTTTATAGCTCTGCAGCTCTTCTGCTTTTCAGGATGCAGCAGGATCATGAATAAGGAGCAAAATGATATCAGACAAATTCACAGGAGTTGGTTAAAAACAAAATATCTTTGGATGAATATTGCTTTTATTTTGCTCAAGGTGCAATGTATGGTAGTACATTTGTGTGACTTTTTATTAAAAATTTGAGGAAAGCTTCTTAAGTTAAAAAGTATTTTCAATTCTCTGAAAAAATACATTGTCAAATCTGTTTTCTTGAGTTATAGAGCTGATATGAAAATATGATAAAGTACCCTGTTGCAAGAACAGGGAGAGAAGAATGGCATAAACTACCAGTGGAATGGCAAACTGCACACTGTCTTTCTCTGCATAGGAAATTGGTGCCTTGAATCTTTTAATTTTCTTGTCATACCTTTCTACTCTAATAACACTCATTGTTATGATCTCAGACTCTTCAGATGCTGAATATCTCCATGGTTCTTTAAGACTAGCAGAAGCAACAAATGCTTCTTTGATAAACAGTCCAGCAGTGGGCCACAGCAGCTAACTACAGCAATTATGAAATATTTGTTTGGCTGCTCTCTCTCCTGGCTCCAGGGCAGTCTAACTCTTCTATGACTTACCTAAGAGGTCTCTTCAGCCTTATGGAAGTGGATTTCTTTCAACTGTGTTGCAGCTGGTCACTAGATTCCTTGTTTCAAACTTCTAACTCTTACTGTGTCATTGGGATCTGAGTTGCAGAGGTGAATCCTGACAAAGTGTACCTTTCACTGGATTGTTTAAGATTGTATCTGAAATATATGCTGGTGTATAATAAAACTATTTCTGTGGCAATTTAGTGTCAGTAAAAACCAGCATGTGCCAATTGACAGTGTCCTTTCTTCCCGTCTACTAGTGATTGTATGTCAAGATAATGATGCATGCGGTGTGTGTAGTGAGCAGAATAAGCATTACTGGCAAGCTGTTACAAATGTGTAATATAACGGTTCTGCTATAAAATCTTTAATGCATTATCCTCACCACACTAGTTACTCTTCTGGGTGTGCTTGAAAAAATTCAGCTTGTGGTGCATTATGGATGCTGTTCAAATGCATATCTGTCAAATTGCTGAGTAAGTACTGAAGGTGGAGGGAGTGTGAAGAAGGCCTGTTATGTTTGCAACAAACACATCCAAACAGTTGAGCCTTTATAATTTTTAATTAGCTCTGAGGTTAGTCATATTAGGGCTCATGATTCTTAGACAATTCTTCCCATTTTAGAGTTGTTTACACTTTATCTCCCCATTACGTGAGACTGTACAACAGCTGTCAGAAAGGGTCCTCGTGCCATACAAGTGTATGTATCATAGTTGCACCTGCAGCTAGCTCAAAAGAAAAAAGTGCTAATTAACCTTGGAAAAAGGTAGGACATGGAAGACAAGGTACAGCCTGAACTGACACTTCAATGTGCTACAGAGGGCCTGGGCCAGACTTTTCACCAGCACAGTACAGTACAGCACAGTGCTGTACAGCAGTGCACCAGATCTTTCCACCCTACCTCAGAATACTGCATGCCATGTTCTGCAATACAAGATAGACCTGGCCCAAGTCATGGTGCATCCTGGCAAACCATCCCAACCAGCAGAGGAGGCTGGCCTGGCTTCAGCCCTTTTTCAGTAAAGCACTGCTGATTTCCTAAAAGACTGCATCACAAAATGCTGCTGCAGGGTTTTTTTTTTGGTTTTTTTTGAGGTTTTTATGCTCATAGGCACCTACACTAGTGGGAAAGGGATGCATTTACATAATTTGAATATGTCTAATGAGGATAAAATAGTAAGAATTCTGAGAATTCATTCAAAGTATACACTAAATGTCAGTGGGAAATAAATTCAAAACTCTCAATTTTGTACTCTAGAAATGTCACTCTGCTTTCAGTCCACTTTGTACGGGTGAAATCCTGATGAAGACATTGAAAAATGATGAAAGTGAGGAGACAAACTAATATTTTATGTTTCCCAGAAATAGAAAAGCATCTGCTTTCTGTAAAATAAAAACTATCTAGGGTTTTCAAGTTTAATGGAAACATTGTTACATGTTTGTGGAAACCTATAGCAGACTGTGATAATTTTAGGCACCAGATGTGGGAAGAAACCCAAGAATGATTCTAGAGTTATAGAAGTTCCAACTTCTCCCTTGTCTGCTGAGTCTGTCTTTTTAAATACTTCTAGCTATAGTGGAGAGTATGAAAGGATTAATCTTAACACCTGGTCTTGGGAAAATATATAATGTGACAGAATTTTACTTCTGGCACAGCATGCTTTGAGGTTAGTTAGAAGTAGGAGATCTGCTTCTCTTCTACCTTGTTAAGGATAATTTCTATTAAACTGTACTGGTTTTCTGTGCACTTTATTTGATTTCATTCCTGTTAAAATGGCAATGGTTGCAGAATAGTGTGAAATTAATTGGTCTGCCTTTTGTCTATGTTTAATGAATGCCGTAGTAAATGATTTGTGTAATTTTAGTTTAAGGAGTATCTTAGATGCTCTATACTTTGCAACTTGATTTTATTACTTATGAATACTACTTTCCAAGAGCTTGGAACTTTGGAATACTCAGCTTTATGGAGAGTAACATGACTAGTGAAAAAATGGTCCATGGTAAAAGATGTTCCATCAATCTCAAACCAGCCCTTGGAGACAGATAGCTCAATGAAGAAGCTTCCTGGCACTGTAAGACATCTGTTCAGAGCAGTTCTGAAGGGTTATGGAGAAATGTCTTATCTCACAAGGGACCTGATACAGTTTTTCAGCTTCAGTACTTGCAGTTTCTGTCTGAAATCACCATTTCTTGGTTGCAACATTGTTGTTGTTTTCTTGATCTGAGCACTTTCATATAAGAAACTATTAATTTTATTCATGTATCTGCAGCTAAATGATTGGCAATTGTAATTAAACCAGTACAGATTTTTTTTTTATTTTTAAATTTCCCCCCTCCTCCCAGCATTTATTCTGCAGGATTCCAGAAGGTTGACTAGTTTGCTATTTCTAGTGTACTGCAGAAAGTCTGCTTCATCTGCCCTTGGATAGTCACAGATGGTAGATCACGACCTGGAGGGTTTGGAGGAGCTTGGTGAGGCTTGTCCTTTAAGATCAGGGACTTAAACATCTTCATTCTGTGCCAAGTGAGGGAATATCCTATCATGTAAATGGAAGACAGATCTTGATCCACGCCACATTTCATTTCCAGTTGTTGACAGTTAATTTTCAGTTTTTCTTTGAACCACAGGTTAGCCACCTAGTTTATTGATGTGTAATCACAAGGAAGAAACTTAATTCATTTGTAACAACCTTGTAATAGGTTATCCATCACTGAATCCAGATATGGGAGGTAGGTGTTTTATGTGAGGAAAAATAAAATTCTTATAAAATGTGAGAGAAGTGCAGCAAGAATTCAGGCTGCGGAGGGACCTATTGCTCCCAGCCGGAGTTTAGGGCGCATGTCTATAGGCTGCAGTAAGATTACAATATATTCTTGTAAATAAGTTCCTTCTAATATTCTATTGTCAATAAAAGTACTGTCTTTTCCCTTTGTTTCTAACATGACAACTAAGGTCTTATAACACAAATGATAAATATTGACACAAATTTATCTATTCCAGAAGAGCTGAACCAATTTGTACTCTCTGGAAGAATGACCTTTTATACATGGATACATCACATCTTGCAAAATTTTATTACTGGCATTTTGGTTCCTGTAACAAATGAGCATCTTGGATTTGACCTTTTTCATGAAGCAAAACTCCACATGTCACCATTTTCCCCCCCCCGCATTTTTAGCTATTGTCTTACGTTTCTCCTACTCATACTTGTTGCAAGAAAAAATCCCTTTTGTAGAATCATTGAATCATTAAGGCTGGAAAAGACCTCTGAGATCATCGAGACCAACTGTTAACTCAGCACCACTGCATAGAAGTGAATAATCCAGAGGTCACAAAACGGATTCCTTTAGGTGTTAGGCACTGTTCATCCAAAGAGAAATGTTAACATTTCCAGAAAATCTCAGCATTGTTATCATAAATGGGACCAGGACTTGATTCGAATAGACAAATGTACAGATTCACCTGCTGATAAGCAGCATTTATGCTTCTAGCCTCTGCTCCCATAGAAGTCAATCTAGCCTCAAAGTTTATGTTGGTAAAACTGCTTAATTCCTGGGATTGGAACAAAATAAATGTATCTTTTTACAAGTCAGTAACAGTTGTTTCTTGATTCAGCAATGAGATTTCACTCTGGATCAACTCATTACCAGTTATGACTCTTTGAATACAGAACTGCATTTCCAGTTATCCTTCAAACATGACTTTGTCATCTTCAGTGCAGAATGAAGTTAATTCCTTTATGTGTTACAAAGGAGAAGGCAAAAAATTTGAAAAGTCAGTTGGTGCTCTTCCTACACACTCCTGCCAAGCCATGAGTATTAACTCATCAGTAAGTATCTCTTATGCTACAAAGGTGAATTCATTGTCAGTCCCTCTATCTGACTGACTTGGATGTGAGATGAAATAAAAGTGTGACAATTAAAACAGGCAATCTGATTTGCTGAGACATAGGGGCAACTTTGGCAAAGGAGTCATAATCTGAATTTGAGACTCTGTATCATAAATTGCTGGGATATTTATAGAACATGAAATATTTTATTTCACGAGTTTAAATGGCTTTATTTTATTAGTTAAGGTGGAAGATTCATGTATTGTTATGTCTTAAAATGTAGGAGGATATTGTTCAAGACAGGGCTGGCAGACAACAGCTCTATACATTACTATCCTGTCGAAGCAAAGAGTTCAGAGACAAGCCACGGGTGATTAAATGGAATTATGCATCAACAAGACAAGCTTAATTTAAAAATTCTGTTGTTCACCAAAATTACAAAAACAGCTGTACAGGGAAGGACATCTATTACCCACTGTCCTGTCATCTGTTTAATAACTTTTATCATAAAACCTGAGTACTCCCCATTATATTTTGAAGTTGTAACATGGAAAAAGAAAAAAAAAATCTATAGCTCTTCAAGCTTTGGCAACTTCATTCAACTCTGGATAGTCTGTGAATTCTTTTCACTTTATTTTTTTTCAGATGATACATATTGTTAGGGCAAACAGTCTATGCCAGCCTGTGCATACAAATAAATGAGCATGCAGCCCTTTCCTTCTCTTTACTGAATGCCAGCTTTATAATGCTTTGTGTTGCAAACTCTAACTACTTCTTCAGTTGGGCCGATCTGAAGGGACTGTATGGGAATTCAGAGAAGTGCTCTCCATGTCCTAGGGCATGCCTGCTTTTATCACTGCGCCCATGCAAAGCAGAAAGGTACTGGAGTTTTTGTCTAAATTTTCTCAGCCTGTATATCTGGGACCAAGATGACAAAACAAAGTCTGTAAGCAGTTTACTTCATATTGTGTCTGTGAGGGTGTATTTCTTGCTGTTCCTGTTTGCCTGTGTGCTAAGGCCAAGGCATGTAAATCAGTGCAATGGCACTCCATCAGTCCTGGGTATAAATCAGTGATTATAGAACCATAGAATTATATCAGTTAGACAAGACCTGTAAAATCAGCAAGTCCAACTGTAAATACAACATAGACTGGTCATCCAACAGGATCCAGCATGGGCAAGGGACAGTCATGAAAGGTATTAGAGACCCTCAACTAACATTTGGGCCAGGGAAGTTTCAGGACTGTTTCTAATCTTGTTTTGATGCCTTCCTGGTTTTGCGGAGTGTCACAGTGTCGCTAATTACACAGATGCAAAGGGAATATAATCCTGGATTAGGCCTCCCCTGCCTTTTCTTGTTTTTTCCTATAACAATACTGGCTCCTTTGGAGAGAGAGAGAAGAATGCAAAGGTGGGAGAAGTTGTCTCCAGATAAACTTTGTGTTTCTGCAATTCAGTGATTGAGTTGCTGCAGAGAGAATTATATATGTTGAGGTAATACACTTTCCATATTCTTATAAGGGTTTTGTGATCATATTACTTCCTTAGAATGCAACTTCATTTTTAATCCAGCTTCATTACATGATTAGCTTATTTGTTTGCTGTTGCTTAGTTCTGCTCTATCACGTCTTTATTCAGAATTTTAAAGCATGCATGCTGATTGAATTGATGGATATCCCTACCAAAAAAAAATAAAAATAAAAAGGACACATTTGTTTCTGAGGAGATTTTTTGTCTAATACTTCTTGTGCAAAGTCAACAGTATGCTCTGCTGAACTGAGCTTATTAATTTCTGATTCTACAGGACTACCAGTTCTCTGTCATTCTCCTAAACAGCTTAGTCATTAGGAGAGTACTTCTACCTCCTCTGGTCACTCAGTCTGGTGAGTTTGTGAACACTTCTTTAACATTTCAGGAACTTTTGGTGTAAGAATTAGTATGGTCATACACTGCAGAATCAGACTCTAGGTTTTATTTATATTCCTGTTTTGTATAGACTGTGATTAAACCACCAGTAAGGACTCTGTAGACAGTTGCATTAGGTCTTTCTCTAATAACAGTAATGGTTCATTTTCTGAGCTTACACAACCCTATGTAAAGCTGAAGCAGAATGCGAGTTTGTTCCTGAGTAAAGGGAAGGTTTGTCAATGACCATATCTTCAGAAGTATTTAAAGAAAATTCATGTAAAGCTAGTAGAAAAATAACTGCTGTGAGTGTAGACTTTTTAGACAGTTACCAACTACTGATTTCTAACTGCTGGGAATCATTCAATTTTCTGTAAGTTTAGAGGCAACATACTAACTGTGGGTTTAACATTTGGGTTATTGAAGAAAAATATGTGTCTTAATGTAAACTTGGAATACAGAAAGGTATAGGATACATGGTTCATCTGTTATTTCCCTAGTCTTTTACTTATTAGCAAAAAACAGTGAACACATGGATCTTCAAAATGTATGAATGGTTGCTGCTGGGCTCCTGTGTAGGAGCTAGACAGAAAGCCAATGGGTTTGAGGAGGGCAAAGAATCATCATGCTTAATTTTGAGAGTAACCTGTAATTGATAATTTTAAGTTGGCAAATCCTCTCTTTAAAATAAATATTAACTTTAAAATAAAAAAAAAAAAAGAGAAAAGTCAAGAGCCAGTGACAGTAAGTAGGGTTTATTTTTTTGGGGAGTTTTTTTGTGAGAGGTGTTGCTGGTATTCCCAGCTATCATGTATGTCTTCCATTTATGCAGATAACTCCAAAACGAAATATAAAGCAAGAAACAATAAAATTGACAACAGCAAAACCAAACCCTTAATATGTCTATTGATTTAACTGGTATTAACACAGAAATTTCTACTTTATTTTGAAATTTCTGTATCAACTTCTTTTAAGTGTTCATACCAGAATAAAACAGGTGAAGGAACAATGTCCAATCACATAGATAGGAAGAAGAAGAGCAAGAAAGGGGAAGAGGAAGGGGAAGGGAAAGGCGAAGGGGAAGGGGAAAGGGAAGGGGAATGGGAAAGGAAAGGGAAAGAGGAACAGGAAGGGGAAGGGAAACAGGAACAGGAAGGGGAAGAGAAAGGGGAAGGGAAATGGGAAACAGAAGGGGAAGGAGATCGAGAAGAGGAAGGGAAAAGACTGGAAAGAGGGAAAATGAACTGAGTCAAATGCCAGGTCTGTGAAAGCTGTCCCTCTCCTGTGATTTACCTGAAATTACCTTAGTTATTTGCCACAAAGATACCCCTTGTTATCTCTTCTTGGAAATGAGAGATCTTGAAAGAAAAAGACTTTCTTGGAAACATGCTTACTTCTGTTACTTTCCTTTGTTTTTTTTTTTTTTCATCAAGAAGCATAACATTTAACTGTGATCCCTTTGGCAGCCATGTCATTGGAAGACAAGCTTCTGGCATGAAAGAGGAGGACATTTAGAGTGATATGGATGAGGCCAAAACCAGCTGTTTAATTTCTACCTGTCAATGACAGACAGCCTTGATCTGAATTAACTTTCTTGTCTGACTTTCTGTCTTTTCTCTTAGGTGGTATATTGGAATGCTCCTGCTTGGAATAAGGACTCATTTCCTTGAGTGTCTGAGCACATCATAGATATTCCCACAGTATGTTGGTTTTGGGTAAAGGTCCTGTGAAACTAATATAACTTTATTTTTACAATTTTCTGTATCTTTTCCAGTGGTGATCTTAAGTGGTTTCTGTCTACTTTCCTATAGAAACACAGAAAAGTGGCCTTATTATATTTTTTGAGTTTTTTTGTTTTGCTTTTCTTCGTGGTAAAAATGTTTATTTTGTTAAGACTGCTGTTGCACCATTGTATAGTACTTTTGGTGCCTTAGTATTTGTGAAGCTATGAGACTTCCCTTTGCAACTCTGAAGCATACCTTTTCACTTCTGTCTTTCATCTACACACCCAGAGGTTTCCTGGCAGTGCTTTTATCTTCCCTGGCCACTGCTCCTCTGAACCCTTGGTGGCTCTTGTTTCTTGTGGATAGTGATTGCCAATGATGTTTAAANCTGAAGCATACCTTTTCACTTCTGTCTTTCATCTACACACCCAGAGGTTTCCTGGCAGTGCTTTTATCTTCCCTGGCCACTGCTCCTCTGAACCCTTGCTGGCTCTTGTTTCTTGTGGATAGTGATTGCCAATGATGTTTAAACCATCCTGCTCTTTCATTGACTTTTTACTTTTTTCTTTCAAGATTCTTGTTCACAACTGTACACAAATTCCTTTACCTTTTGCCTCATAACTTTTCATCTATAAATTCATATTAGGGAATGTTGGGAAAGACTTCTGCCACAGCACATGGGAAACAGAGACAGAGGATCATCCAGACTACACATCGTGGAAAAAGAAACCACTAGAAACAAGACCAGCACTGTAACAACTTCCAAACAACTTTATAATTCAAGATTACCTGTGCCTTTAATGTACAGTTTTTCCCTGTTTAGATTGTACCACTAGAATCCCCAGCACCCATGTGACTTTCTGAGGAAAAGAGTGTTCCCTTCTTCCCTGGTATCCAGCCCCACCCCCCTCCCGACCTTACTGGATGTATCACCTGTCATTCCCTATTCCCAGGTTTCCACTGGGTTTTGGTCCTTCTGCTCCCTTATTGGTCCCTGTGCCCCCCAAGCCGCACCACTCCCCCTGAACCCTTACCCAATCATATCCTACCTCTCAAACCCTACCCTCAAAATGCTTAAATACCTTTTTCACAAGTAATTAAAGGCTTTTCTATGACCTACTTACTCCAGAGTGCTGCATCACTTTACTCCTGACCACGTAGGGATTTCACAATCCCCCCCAGACGCTGGGGGGCCTGGGGAAATAGGGGAGCCAGTTTCCCTCACAGCTGTTAATGGAATAGAGTGCTTAGTAGGTAGGAAATGAATAATCATATCATTTTTCAGAAAAAAATTATCTAATAGTTAGATGCCTACTTACCTACATACCTACCTACCTATAATTTAGATAATATTTAGTATTTAACTATATTTAATGATACTAATGTCACTAGTAATGTCATAAGTGGAAACTACCAGTTTGGTCATTGTGTTAGTCTCAGTGAAAACTGTAATTATACTAGAAAAGAATGAACAAAGGTTCATTTTCATCCTCTTCCTCATTTTCATCACCTCCTTTACTGGAGAGAAGGATGCTTGTCACAAGATACTACTGCTAATTTCTAACCAGTGGCTCACTGTGTGAAAATCTTTTTCCACACCTTCTCCTTTCTGTTCTGTATTTGTTTTCTGTTGTTGTTTTGGTTTTTTTAAATGCCTGAGGCAACTTTGAAGTTGATGCATGCGCTCTCTTAATCTAGCATTTCTTTTTCCCCTATGCAAGAGGTGGTAAGTGTGGATAAGTGGGAGTTCATCTGCACAAATTAATGCTTGTTTAGCTTTGTTTAGTCTTTAATTTGTTGCTCTTACAAAAGCTTTATATCAAATTACAGAAAGAGGCCTTTCTAATATTTTCTACTTGGAATATAATTTAAATTACATTTTGCTAACACTAAATTAACTCTTATATCCCTTCGTGGTTGTATAACCTGTGCTGACAAGCTTTGGATTAAATAATGCTTCACATTTAAAAAAAATCCTTCTTTCTAATTTTAGACCTTGAAGTTTTTGAAAATCATTGGTTTTCTTTAGTTGGGTATGAAGATTGACAGCAACCAATTTTTTCTAAAGTGTACTTTATATACAAATCCTTTTGGGCAGGTATAGACCTGAAGAAGAACTGAAAGAAACAACTATAAGGGTAGGTTCGGTTCTATTTTTCACTTTGACCTTGAAAAAGACAGACGTGAGATTTTGTGAGGCCTCTGGCAGAAGGGTGGTGCTGTCAATTTTCACAATAGCACTTGAACGCAAGGTCACCCCCATCAGCCATTAGGTAGAGTGGGAGAAATAAAGGCCTTTTCCATCTTCATCTCCAGACATCTACAGCCACAGATGATAGTCCATGCTGCTGGTGACTTTGGTCTGAATTAACACAGGGGGACTGTAAACTCAGTAGGCAAAAGGTGGAGCCCCAAGAGGGACCTGCCTTCCTAAAGGACGCTTCTGCACCTGAAGACATTAAGGGATAAAGACCAAAAAGGACACAAAGGGGCACTCAGTTTAGAGGTTGGTCAGTTCCTCAACATGAATTTGCTTTTTCCTTATTTGCCCTGAAAATGTGATGTTAAAATCTGCTCCAGTTTTCCACTCACTAGAAAGACAGTGTTCTGGCACATATAACAGAATGTGCAATTTCAGGTTTTCTGTGGGTAACTGTTGAGTTTGCTTTGTGTTATCTTAATTTTTTTGCTTTGGTACAAAGAATATGAAGCTATCTTACTGTCAATAAGGAATTGTATTTGTTGATTTATGGAGAAACCTGTGCTATCTGTAATATTTTTTGTTACCTTAAACCAGCTGTTTAAATAAAATTGCAGGCTATTAAAAGAATCCAGTAATACAAGAACAGAAAATGGCTGTTTGCTCTATTACAGTAATGGCTGTTACTGTTACAAATTTATTGGCCTGGCATACAATAAAAGCCACAATGGTTTGCTTAAAAATGTCATCCAAAGAACTGTTAATACATTAAAATATGAATATTTTATGCAGGTCATTAACCTTGATAATTTACCTTAAAATAACTTTGAACTGGCTTGATTTTGATTAGTTTCTAATGGAGCTTGAATCATCTAGATGTTAATCTTCCCTGTGTGGCTGACAGGTTGCTGAGTTAGTATCAGACTGATAATTATGCTGCTTTCATTACCTTTATAAGCTTTCTTTATATATTTAGTAACAGAATCAAGGAATAGTAGAGTTAAAGGAGAACTCCAGAAACTTGACTGTTTGTCACAATCACTTGTGACATACTCAAAGGAAAGAATAATTGTGCCCATGCTACACTTTTTTCCTATGATTCTTTTTTTTTTGTCCTGCTTTTAAAAATATCCAGTTCAAGCAAGTCTGTCAGGTTCCCAAGCAGCATAACTTCCCTTGGAGCTTGCCTATCGCTGAGAGCAGGGAGCTTCTCCAAATTTCTAACATTTCTCCTGTGGCATTGAATTGGTTTATCTTCATACTGTGTAAAACAAATGAAGGAAACAGACTGGTCCCTTCCTTCCATTTTTTTTTTTAAATAGATTTATGTGTTTTTGAATATTGCAATGAAATTAGATTTGCTCTCCTGCCTGTCTTCTGGTCTTTACTTTGAAATTGTTTCTCTCACAGAACAGCCTTTCTCACAGAATCTAGAATCCAAGCCACTCTTACAAAGTAGTCATGTATGCTTTGGGATTTGAGTAATGAAGGACAGAGGAATTAGCTTTAGCAAGTACTGGGAGAAAGGAAAATATGTTGGATGGGAGACTTACGGTCCTGTACAGCAACCTCCTGTCTCCAAGACATTCAGGATATGCTCTGAGTTTGTTTGACTTCTATGTTTTTTGTTAGCTTTGATAACAGGATTTTGTGGCTTAAAAAATAGGTCATCCACTCTCATTTTCTAGTAAAAAGAACATGGAAAATTCAGCACTCTGAAGGAAGTTTTAAATGCATGGGAAGAGTTACAGCTCTGCAAATCAAGGACAGGAACCCAGTTAAAGGGATAAGAAGGTCCTAGAAGAAAAAAGAGGAGGCTGGAGGAAGCAGGATGGAGACACTGATAAATGAGATGTAATTGACATAATAGCACCAGTTATCACAGATAATCTTGTATCTGAGTCCAGTCAGGTTGTGAGAAATGCTTTGTGACACCCTGTTCCTGGATGGGTTTCTTTCTGTGGGACTGGAATGTATACAGTATTCAATTAGGTATGCAATAGTAAAATGTGCAATATATTTGTTTTCAAGGGGGAACAGTAACTAGAGAATAACATAAGAGCTAGAATTTAAAAGGGATTTGGACATGCAATTTTTGATTACCGAGAACCTCATGTACCTATTGATGAGGAAGTAAATTATTGTCAATAATATCAGACAAACACCTTCAGAAAGAGGTAGGTATATTGTTTTACTCCTAAATCTCCTAACCCCTTGACTGCCTATATAACACCTTATGTAATCTCAAAAATATGGATAAAACCATTTTTTATCCACTAAGATTTGTCTTTCAAAGCAGAAAATAAGAAAGGAAAAGTATAATTTTAAAGTAATTTATTTTTTGTTTGACTGCCCAACTAGTTTGCACTGAAACTGAAAAATTCAGTCCAGGGCTTTCAGATCCCAAAACAGTGACTTAATTCTATCTAACTTCTAGCCTTCAAGAAGATTAACTGACAGCTGAAAGGTTAAAAAAATTGCATTTTGTTAGAAAGGTCCCCATAAGCAAGGTCTGTAAGCTACATTTCAGAGTGGTTATTTCTTTTAGTTACATTCAGTTTAGGAAGATAGTTTTAATGAATTTCTTGTATTTTCCTCCCTTTTGCAGAAGCCTCTCTTTGATCCCCAGCATGTCTTTCTAAGACTCTATATTATGCTTTCCCTTTCTTCCACCATTTTGTTCATTTAAGAACAGTGGATCTAGCTGACACTAGGTGGTATTGGAGTTTTTTTATTCTCGTGAGTGATTTGAATTGTATTGTTATCACAGCATTTCATTCATGTATATCCAATTTAAGAATAGACGTATGAACTAAAATTATTTATCATCTTTCTTTAAAGAATACAGTCCACTCAGTCCATTGTAGTTTACCAACTCTTTCACCATGCAGTAGGCTTGAACATTCAATGACTTATCTATGACCCCGACAGTCATTTTAGCCATATGAGCATTGTTGGAAAAACAATGAAGAAGGAGAAGAAGGAGATGGAATATTAGATGGAGACAATACAACACTTGAAGATGGCTGTGTTTATAAATTAATGAAGAGTGAGAGGGAAAGACTGAAGCACAAAAGAGTAGGTAGTAGTTGTTCCTTTCTGATAGGAGTATTCTCTCCATGTTTTCTACACGTAGTTTCAGAAATATTTCCTGACTGTTGTTTGAAGAATAAAATAAAGGACCAGCCAGGGAAATCATAGGCTAAACATTCAGAGCACTGCCTTGGGTTGCTGTTGGTTTTGTTTGCCAGGGTGCATGGTAAAATGAGATCTTTGCAACTGGTGATCATGATTTATATTAATAATTGAACTTCATGGGATAGTTCAGTAGGCTATCATGACAAAACTTCAACATGACATTCTCACTGTGCTTAAGTGTTGAAGATGAGTGTTCTTTGTGCTGTTAACATGATTTCTTCTAATTGCTATATACCTTATTTCTCCTAAAATCAATTCAAAACATGTATGACATTAATAAAAGCCTGTTCAGAATTAACTGTTACTTTAGAAAAATCTGATTTCCTCCATATAGTGATGTTAAAATAACATATTCTTTAAGCACCCAAAATATCTGATAAGCAGAAAAAAACTGCATTCAAAGGCTTTTAACTTACTGGTTCAGTTTCATGTTTATAAAAGTGTAAGAGAGAATAAAGAGAATGAAAAGATGGTTTATATTTCTGAACATCATTCCTAAAGCCTGAGATATTTCCCATTACCATCTCAGTGATTGGATTTTCTTTGTTTAAACTTTCTTTTATTGATTTGTAACACATTGATTTACATTACAAAGTATAGTGATGAAACCAGAGAAGTAATACTGAAGTGACCAGCTTTCTGTATTAAAGCACAGTGAAAAAAAATGTCTGAAATTTGCTAAACATGCATTGCTGACTATGTAACCCCCTGTGTTTATCAGATAATTTTGTCAATGATGTTATATTTCTTGAACATGAATTGTCATGCTTGTCATGAGCAATTTTTATGCTTGCAGACATACTTACGGAACATTTTCTTTTTTCCTTTTCAACTAGTTTCATTTTTTTCCAATCTAATGCAAGTGACGATTCAATGTAATCTCTTTTGTTCTTTGCCTTTTTGAAAAATCTCCAAATCCCACCATGAAATAAGGAGACACCCTGGTCTCCTGTTAATGTTCTTGGGAATAATCCTTTTCCCAGAAAATATCACTTAACCAAGACATTTTACTAAGATTTGGCACAAAAAATCAGCAAAAAAGTGACCATGGACACATGAATTCATGCACATACGAAAAAAAAGCACATATCACCTCCACAGCCCCCAAAGCTACTTATGGATCTGTTCTCCTCACTGGTTTAAAGGCTTTTAATTTTTGTTATTGGTTGTTTTTTTTTTTTGGTTTTTTTTTTCAAATTACCTTGGCCTCTCTATTTTTTAGTATGCATTTGCTTTCACTGAAGTCTTTCTTGCTGTCTGTTTTTTTTTGTGAAGTCCCTGTTGTAACTTGGAAAATCTCTACTATTTCTTCATGAAAAGCTTTGCATGTGACTACCCTTTCAACTGTAAGTAAAACCACATTTATTTACTTTGCATTTTGCATGAGAGTTTCTTGAAACACAAGTTTTTCCTTTCTGTCTGTTCATAAAAATGGCTGTCTTTTAGTATGAGAAATATAGAATAATGACAATATGCAGTGACATAGTGAAACTGTACTTGATTTGTGGACTGGAACTTACCCTTTTTCAGGGAAAATTATTAAGTTTGCCATATTGTAGCACTTGATAAGTTCCATATTTAAAGTTGGTTTCAAAAGGAGAGTTATTACACCTCAATGATGTATATCTTGCTGGAACTGTGACTGGTTACAGACAAGATTTTTCAGTTCTCTGAGATTTGTTTCTGATGCTATAATCAAGTAAAGCTTTAAAAAAGAAAATATGCTGGTATTTAGATAAAACAGAAAATTTCCTTCTGTCAGACCTCAGACTCTAAGCATACTCTTAGTTGCAAACATGCCTTCAGAACAGTCCTCAGCAGAAGATATTTTCCAGTCTGAATGAATGAAGCAGAATTTGAATCCCCATACTTTGATACTTAGACACTTGCTTTTTTTGCCATTGATAACAGATGAATACTCATATTGAATCAAGAGCTATCTTTCTAATTGTAGTACGGCTTAACTCTATAATTTATAGAAAGGGATTTTCCTTTTGTCTGTGTACCGTATACTGGTGTTTTTCTTTCTCATGGTCATGTCATTCTAACATATACCAAGCTGGATTCGAGTCAGCAGTGCCCTGGCAGC
>VWZF01000861.1:12323-32779 GCA_013396755.1 Sclerurus mexicanus
CCGGGGGTCGCGGCCGGACGCCTGGGGAGGGTCCGGGTCCGGGTCCGGGTCCGGGTCCGGGTCCGGGTCCGGGTCCGGGTCCGGGTCCCAGGTCCGTGTCCGGGTCCGAGTCCGGGTCCGGGCAGGCAGGGGCCGGGGAGCTGTCGGGGTGAAGGGAGTGCGGCTCGAAGGGGGCCGAGGATGCCGATGGCGCGGCGGATGAAGCGGCGGGGCTGCCGTGCGGGGAGAGCGGGGGGCGCGGGGGCGGCCGCGGAGCCGTGGTTGGAATTTGGGATGTGGCGGACAGGGGGCCGTGAGTGTCCTCCGGAGGGTTTGGGGCCGCTGTTCGCGGGTGGGTGCCCACCCTGGAGTGCGGGGCTGTTGGAGAGCGGCCGGACACGTGTTCTGGCGAACGGGGGGGCCGGAGCTGGGGTTTGCGGGAGAGGTGCGTGGGATGGGGGCCATGGCTTGCGTTGGGATGTCGGCACTTCAGAGCGGGAGCTGTGGTGGGAACTGGGGTGCCGGTGCTGGGAGTACGAGCTGTGATGTGCCTTGCGGCGCCTGGGCTCGGAAGTGAGGGCTGTGGCTGGAGCTGGAGGCTGTTTTGGGGGCTAAGGGCTGGGGTTTGCAGTGAGCTGGATGTGCCTGGGGGTAGTGCCGTGGTTTGCTGGGAAGCAGGGACCATGGGCTGGGGGGGAGGTACTGGGGAACGGGAGCCCTGCTTTCCAGCAGCAGGCAGAGTGAACGCTGGAGGATAGAGGCTGCTCCAGAACACTTAGGCAGGCAGGGGGACTTCTGAAGAAGGCCTGGCATTGCTTTTGTAACTTCCCTATTTATGGTCCTTGTGTGCCTGTGCATAATTGAGTGTATCTGCCCGCGGGGCTTTGCACATACCCGTGCACGATGCTCAGCGCTGCTTTCCTTTGCGCTCTTGCTCTCTGTGTGAGCACAAGTTGTGTAGAGAGTTATCTCCACCCAGGCTGTCACGGATAACAAGCTCTTCTCTGGGCTCGGGCTGTGCTGGATGATCCTGTGCTTGGGATTTGAGTGGTTGTGCTCTTGTGCCTGGGCCTTGGCTTGCAAATTCGTCCCTGGACAACTGCTGGAGAAGTGAGTCTGCCACTCTCCTGCTCTTCTGAAACAGGATCTAGGGACCAGGAGACTCCAGAGCTGGGTTTGGCTGCACAGGTGCTGGTACCCACGAGTGCCTCTGGATGCTTGTGTAAGTCAGGCTGCCAGCGGGATGGATTTAAGCAAACAGGATCTAAGCAGGAGCTGTGCCTGCTGTTTCTTGGTGTCTCTGGACAGGGATCCTAACAAGCTGTGATGTCAGGGTTACAGCTGGAACTGAGGACTTGTGCACTGCCTCCTGCAGGGCTCTGGTCTTCTCTCGGCTCTCCTGGCAGGGACCTTTGCCCAGAACTGCTCTGGGACACTGTGTGGGCTGGCTCAGCGATGTTGTTGCAGCCCTGGTGGATGTGGCACGAGACTCTGTGCTTGGAGAGTGAGAGTGGGAGCTGGAGACCTTGGGATGTTGGGACTGTGCGTGGAGTGCGGGGCTTAATGGAAGTTTGGGGCTCCACTCCCTGGGAGCGGCGTGGGGCAGGGATGATTCCTACCCTGGGCCACCACAGGGTCTTTTCCCACTAAGAACTTCCTAAGCTTCACTGGAAATTTGTGTTCTCATTCTGTCTCGATAGTGACATGTGGGTAATAGAGACGACACATGGTAAATGTCCATAATTTCTTTTTATACCTGCATTTAAACACCTTGCAAACTTCTGCTGCGTTTTGCACCTGCACAGTAGCCCTTGATGGAGATTGTGCTGACTCTGGTGCGTGGCAAGAGGGGCTGAGAGCAGAAAAGGGCACAAAGAATAGTTCAAGGGCCTTTTTTAAAGTTAATAATCATAGAAAGGTTGGAAAGGAGCTTAAAACTCATCTTTTTTCACCACCCTTCCATGGGCAGGGACACCTTCCACTATCCGAGGTTGCTCCAAGCCCTGTCCAGCCTGGCCTTGGACACTCTCAGGGATGGGGCATAACCGTTGTTTGTTGTTGCTGCAGCACAGCATTGTAATACCTAAATATTCATACAACACCTGAATATTCTTGATATTGTTAGATTTATGGCATGAATAATGCAGAGCTGAGCGGGTTGTGTTTTGTGCCGCGCAGTTCACTTGGACCAGAGTTGTGCTCTGGAGGTGCCCACACACACGCACACACACACACACACACACACACACCACAGACACAAACACACACACAAACACACATACACACGCAAACCATACACAAACACACTCACAAGCAGCCCACTACAGAATATTCTGTCGAGATTTCCACCGGCTAAAAATTCCCACTGCTGCCTCCGCACGGCAGCGCGTAAGTGCACGTGCGAGTGGAGAGGCACGTGTGTGCCAGTGGTGCTGGGCAGAGTACGGCACCGGGGGGGACTCTGGGGTGGGCAGGTGGTTGGGGGGCAGCCTGGGCTCCCCTTCCCCTCTCTGTGTTCCAGAGGGGCAGCCTGAGCTCCCCTTCCCCTCTCTGTGTTCCAAAGGGGCAACTTGGGCTCTCCTTCCCCTCTCTGTGTTCCAGAGGGGCAGCCTGAGCTCCCCTTCCCCTCTTTCAGTGTTCCAGGGGGCATCCTGGGCTCCCCTTCCCCTCTTTCAGTGTTCCAGGGGGCATCCTGGGCTCCCCTTCCCCTCTCTCAATATTCCAGGAAGGAAGCCTGGGCTCCCCTTCCCCACCTTCAGTGTTCCAGGGGGGCAACCTGGGCTCCCTTTCCCCTCTTGCCATGTTCCAGGGGAACATCCTGGGCTTCTCTTCCCCTCTCCCAGTGTTCCAAGGAGGCAGCCTGGCTCCACTTCCTTGGGCCATTCCCTACCTCGCTCCAGCCTCCTCTGCCCACCTCCATCCTCAGCCCCGAGGTGAGATGTGGTGGTCCAGCCCTGCCCACGGCACCAGGGCCACGAGGAGCAGGAGCTGTGGGGTGCAGTGGGGGCTCAGCAGCCTCGTGGGGTGGAATCCCCTCTGCCATGGCAGAGCTGGAGCAGGGGGAGGCCGTGCAGCTAAAACGAGTACAAAGAGTAAATTGCCATCCCACTCCTGAACGCAGCTGAGCTGCTGTAACTGTGACAACAGGCAAAAGCTCTGGTTCATGGGTGTCTTGGCTCCCGTTGGCAGCGTGGGAAGGGGAGGCAGCGCTGGCTTTGTGGAAGTCTCTCAAGGATCAGCCCAGACGCGGGGAGGGGGTGCCAGTGCCGCAGTCTGGCCGCCTGTGCCGTGGGGAGTGGAAGGAGTGGGGACTTTGGAAACCCGAGAAGGAGGTCGATCAGCAGACTCTTCTATCATTAAATATTGAAAGACCTTCCCTCGCTGACAGCAGCTTTCTGAGGCTGAGGCTCTGGATGTTTTGTGGCCTTGGCGGGGGCTGCGCCGAGACTTTGGGTGGGGACACGGAGAGAGGGAAAGGGGAGCCCAGGCTGCCCCTCTGGAACATGTGAGAGGGAAAGGGGAGCCCAGGCTGCCCCTCTGGAACACACAGAGAGGGAAAGGGGAGCTCAGGCTGCCCCTCTGGAACACTGAGAGAGGGGAGGGGAGCCCAGGCTGCCCCCCAGCCCTCTCCTCACCCCACACCCCCCCTCCTCTGCAGCCCCCTGGACTTGGGCGTGATTTGTGCCCCACAAACAGCCTCCTGCAGCCTCCACGTGCTGCACTCCAGCCTAAGATGTTGGGAAGGGCAGGTGCTTTGGGTTGCTCTTTCATGGAATCCCAGGATCCCTGAGGCTGGCAAAGCCCCGTCAGCCCACGGAGCCCACCCTGTGTCCCATGCCCACCTTGTCCCCCAGCCCAGAGCACTGAGTGCCACGGCCACTCCTGCCTTGGGCACCTCCAGGGTGGGCACTCCAACCCTCCCTGGGCAGCCCCTGCCAGTGCTTGACTTGGAATGTTCCTGCCAAGGTGGGTGATTCGCAAGCTCCAGATGAGCAGAGAGACCTCGGTGGGCAGGGCTGGGTTTGGTGGCCGGGCACCAAGAAACCCGAGGGTGCAGTTTGGGTCAGGGCTGTGCTGCTGCCCAGGCAGAACGGGGGTCCTGGGCTGGGTCCCACCTCCCTGCAGCTGCCTCCCCTGGGAGAGGCTGGCATTCCTGGCTTATTTGAGGAGTGATTTAGACTTCCAGGTCTGGATTCTTCTGCTTTTTATAGACATCCTCAGGGGAGTGCAAAGAATGGCAGGAAGCGCAGTGGCCCGGCCAGCGCCGGGCCGGCCGCTATTGTTCGGCGCTGACGGAAGCTGCTCACAGGCACGGCCGTCCAGGGACTTTCCCCTGCCCCAGGAGCCTCAGCCGTGGCCTTGCAGCCTCCCGGGATGTTTCCTGGCCTTGGTGGAACGGGACTGCGGCTCCCGGTGTGCGTGGGGGTACGGGATGTTGCCTCCTGGGCTGTACCCCGACCGCGACGTCTGCTGCTGCTCTGGATCCCTGGAGGATCCCTGGAGGATCCCTGGAGGATCCCTGGAGCGTGCCGGGACACGATGGCCACGCTGCAGCTCACCTCGACTGTCCGCTCACCTCCAGCCTGAGTCCCACGGGCCCGTGGCCCTGGCAGTGCCAGGCAGCGGTTTGGCAGGACCAGTGGCTGGGTTTGGTCTCGCACAGTGTCCTGCCCGTGGCACCGCAGCCCTGGGCCTGGGACCGTGGGTGCCCTATTGCCAGGGAAGGCTTTGTCTGCGGTCCTCACCCAGAGCTGCCGGGGCAGATTCCTTGTGGTGTTGTCCCTTTGTGGGATCAAGCCCCTGGAAACCTCAGGGGTCGGAAATGGGCACGTCCCCTCTGTACCAACCCCAGTGCCAGGCATCTGTGCGTGCCCCTTCTGCCACAGCATAACCCCACCAGCATCCCCCTGTGCATTCCCACAACCTTCCTGAGACGGAGAGGAGCCTCCAGATGCTTCCCAGCTCTTCCTGGGGACACTTTTACTTGGACTGACGTGTCATTTCTGATCATGTCATGTCTGTGAGGTCTCTGGGGACCAGCTGCTGTGGTACTGGGAGCCTGCAGTTGTTGCCTCGTGTCCCGGAAAGGGAAGAATCTCTACAAGAAACAGGGAATTTGGACACGGGCGAGAAAAGAGTCAGACTCAGGCAAGCAAAAGGCAGAATTGCCATTGATGAACAAGAGGAATAAGAGTCTCCCTGGAGCTCTCCCTGCTAGTCTGAACAAGGCCCCTCTGGCTCCACAGACGGCAGGATCCTCAGGGACTGTGAGGGTTGGGATCCTGGCGCTGTGCAAGCTGCAGTCTAAATACATCGCAGATCATCTGCATAATTTATTCTTCTGTGAAGAGTTTAATTTATCGGGTCCAATAATAAACTCATAAATCTTCTTCGCCTGTTAGCAGGGTTGGGAGAAGATGCTCATATCATAAGCATTTAATTTATCTCCTGAGCCACTTCCCATGCACATCTGTGCCTTGGAGTTGCTGGATGTGTGTTCCCATGGCTGACATTCCAGTGGATCCTCTGGAGATGGTGTTGGAGGGGTCCAGTGCAAGAGGGCCCAGGAGGTTGTTGTGCTGCTCTGGGGCTCAGGGTGGGATGGAGACAGACCCAGGAGGAAGAGCCATCCCGTGAGGCTGCTGCCCATGCCGGGGTCACTCTGGGAGCATTCCGAGCCACCCTTCGGTGTCCTCACCACAAAAACCTCTGGATCAGCCTGGGAATTCACACCTTTCCGGCCCTCAGGGCTTCCTATGGCAGAGAGCTGCGCCATCTCCTTAAGGGTGACGCGGAGAAGTATTTCCTCTCCTTAGTGTGAGATCCCACGACATTTTCTGCTCCCCTCACGCTGCCAGATGAAAAGAGCAGAAGCATCATCTCCTTTCTGCAGCCTGTTCAGGATGTTACAGCCTTTGACCTCTGTCCCCTCTTATTTGCTTCCTTCAAAGGCAGCAATCCGTGCTCTTTCCTCTCTTCCTCTGACAGTTTTTCTTGCCCTTTGGTCGTTCCTGCCTCCCGTTTTGGAGTCCCCTTGGATCTGTGTGTCCGTGGGGAGCCCTGGTGCTCAGTTCTGCACCCATTAGGGGTGGGCTTGGTCCCAGATCTGGCTTCCGATATTCTTGCTCTGTGCTATAATGAGGGATTTTGGGTGCATGGGTGGGAGGGAGGCTGTGTAGGTGTCCAGCCTGTGCAGCCGTAGGTGCTTTCCCTCATCCCTAAGCCCCATAGAGCTGTGCTCATGGAGGTTTGGTGTCCCTGCAGGCACAGCCCCTGTCCCACCTCCTGCCCTGCTCCACGTTCCCAGTACCAAAGGACAGGAGAGCGACCCAGTGTCCCCGCGGTCACCGAACGTCCGAGCAGGACACACTCGCGCCTCGAGCTGTTTTGTTCGGGTCCTGCGTAAACAGCTGTGCTCGGTTTCCTCTGTTTTCAAGGCACAGGTGTCCTGTGAGGTTTCCTCTGGAGGGGAGTCAGCAGGATGGTGGCAGCTGTGTCCGGAGCATCCTGCTCCGGCCCCTCGGGGACCTGGGCAGCGTCATTTTACAGAGCCGCACAATAGGCTGAGTTTTCCAGGTGCATCTGCGATCCCTCTGCCCGCGGAGGATGGAGGCTACCTTATGAAATGTTTAAAGGCTGATGGCACCCACGTGGGCATGCCGCGAGCTCTCTGCAAAAACGGGACCCTTGCCACGGCCCCTTCGCTCCCCCCAGCTGCGGCACAACAGCCGCGCTCCGAGAAATCCCAAGTCATACATTTTTAATTTTCTACAACAGAGCAGCCATTTCAGCCACTCACCCAGAAAGGATCTTTAATGAGAAGCGAGGAGAGAGAGCATGCCCGTTTGCAGCACGCAGGAGAGCAGAGGCATGATGGATACACTTTTCTCTTTGCCTGGCTGCCTGTAGCTGTTCCTGAATTTAGCCCGGGGCGCTTGCGGTGTCGTCTGCTGGAGGTGGGCTCAACTGGGCACTGTTTCCTGTGCCAAAGGAGGGAGTAAGAGGGTCGACCCTGTGTGGGAACTGACCCTTAGGACTGCTGGTACTTGCTGGAGCCTGACCCTGCTCTGGGGCTGCGTCCCGGCCAGGGCTCTGCTTGGGAGTGGATGAGACGGGGTGGAAGAGGTGCTGGAGGACCCCCATCAGTCCAGGGTGGGACAGGTGCTGGAGGAGCCCGCTGACCCAAGACGGGAGAGATGCTGGAGAATCTCACTGACCCAGGGTGGGAAAGGTGCTGGAGGACCCCTGTTGATCTAGGGTGGGAGAGATGCTTGGACCCCACTAATACAGGGTAGGAGAAGCACACGAGGTTCCCCCTGCCCCGGGGTGGCTGCATCCGTCTTCCCTGGCTTTCCTGCCCAGGTCATTCCCTTGGAGGTGGCATTTCCCTCACACATGGTCTGACCAATCTGTGCTGTGGGGACAGTGGGGACAGGGGGCTGCCAGCCCTCCAGCCTGCCTGGGCAAGGGGCAGAGCCCCTCCGGGGAGCAGCCCATGGAGTGAGGATGGGCTTGTGTGGGCAGGAGGGCTTGGGACAAGGATGGGCTTGTGTGAGCAGGAGGGCTTGGGTAAGGACGGGCTCGAGCAGGCAGGAGTGCTCAGGACAAGGATGGGCTCGAGCAGGCAGGAGGATTTGGGGCACAGTGTTTCACCTTGGCTCGGGTCTGGGATGTGCTGCTGCTGTGGGTTGGCAGGTGTTGATGCAAGCCATAGGTGAGCTTCCCTGTCCCTGCTGTCCTGCAGCAGGTTTGCTCTGGGGATGCTCTCATGCCCACCCCGGTGGGTTCCACCTCCCTGCTGTCCCGAGGTGAGTGCACTGATCCTGTCCCTGCTCTCTCTTATCCACAGGTTGATGAAGAAGGAGTGCTGTGACCCCCTGCCCTTGACAGTCATTTCAGGTAAGTCCTTTTCTCCTGACAGGAGGAGTGGGAGAGATGGGCTGATGGGGCCCCTGCAGCCTTATCCCAGCACAGGGGGGCCTGCCTGGGACCCGGTTTGGTGCTCAGGGGTGCCTGTGTGGAGAGCTGAGAGCAGGAGTGGGGCTTGGGAGGGCTGGCAAAGGCTGGCAGGGCTCAGGCTGGAGGGCACAGGACATGTCAGGTGTCTGCAAGTGATGCGGGAGCAGTTATGAGTCAGGGGCAGGTCATTGCTGCGTGATGTGCTTTGAGGAGGCATCAGGAGGAGAGGGCTCGATGGGGACCATCTAACCAGGTCCCTTCAGGCTCGAACATCTGGAGTTCGGGATCTCTGCCTGGGACAAGCACCGCTGGTCTTGGAGAACAGGAGGGGCCTTGGACATCACACTGGTGTGGCTGCTTCTCCCAGCCCTGGCTGCTGGGTTGCTGCCTCGTGCAGTGGGGCATTTTCCTGCCCTGCCTGGAGACACGGGACCCTTTGGAAGTGCTGCCTGTCCCCAGCACTGGTGTCACTGGTGATGGTGATGAAGCAACTGGAGCCATAAGGCACAGCTGGGAAAGGGCAGGGAAGAGATGTCCCATGGGGTGGGAGGTGGCAAAGGACAAATGTCTTGATCCGGCAGGTCTGTCCCCTCCCTGCTGTATGTTCTTTGCTTGGTGACTGTTCCAGTCTCTGCCCTGAGTCCTGCTGTGCCTCCTGTGTGCTCCCTGAGCTCCTCCCTTCTTTCCCCACAGGGGCTCCGTGGTGCCCAGCAAGGACCCCAAGCCCTCCCTGGCACAGCACGAGCTGGCTCCTGCCAGTGGAGGGTCTGGTGAGGCTGCTCCCAGTCCAGGTGTGCACACCTGGAGCATGTCCCACCTGCTGCCCACCCATGCTGGGACTTGTAGGGAGTGGGACTCCAGCTCCTGCCCCCTTCCCCAGGCTGTGACTGCCTGTCCCATTCCCTGCTGGTGATGCCGTGTCCCGGCCCAGGGCAGGGATGAGCCGGGAAGTGACGGACACCTTTGTGGGGCCCAGGGGGTCCCAGCCCCCTGCAGCCCCTTTCTGCTGTGCACCAGGCAGGCTGAGCTGTGAGCAGAGCGAGCTGTGTGTGTCAGGCTTCAGGATGAAGTCTTGGAAACCAGGGGATGAAACAAAGGAAGCAAAATGCTAATGCACAGGAACAGAGGGTGCTTTCTTTGGCTCCAGCAGGCTCTTTCCAGAGCCTGTGGCTTCATTCCAGGACCCCTGAAATGTGTTGCCACTCGGTCTTGTAAATCCTCCAGGTGCCGGGGGCTGCCCGTGCGGGGGCTGAGCCGCGGGGGCCGCGCCGTGTGTTTCCAGGCAGGGGCTGGATGTGCCGCGTGGGCTGTGCCGCGTGGGCCGTGCCGCGTGTTCCCGTGCCGTGCCGTGCCGTGCCAGGTGCCGCAGGGCTGGGGAGAGGCGAGGGGAGCCTCCCTGCAGGGCTGTGCCGGGTCCCCAAGCGCCGGCTGCCGTGCAGGAGAGGTGCAGCGGCGCAGCGTGTGCGGTGGGGCTGGGCTGCGTCTGTGCCGAGAGGTGGGCATCTATCCAAACTGTTCTTCCACCGGCTTGTGCGCTGGGTGAATCAATCCTGCCCGGTCCCGGAGCGCATCCGCGGCTTGCAGGGCCCAAATCTCATTGCAGGGGCAGCATAATTTCTGAACGTCGCCAGCAGGTCACTCCACGGAAGGCAGTGCCTGACCTGGTGCTCCTCATTCTGCAGCGGGACGGCGGATCCCAGTGGGAGCAGGGCCGGTGCAGTCCCTGTTGGGGGGCTTTGTTCTTAGTCCCGAGGGGGAAGGATCATCCTCCCCTGCTACCGTGGGAGCCCAGGACAGGGAGGCTGTGGCTGCCTGGAACCTCTCCCCGACTCCTGCCAGGACAGCAGCTCTTCCCCGTGCTGCCTCCGCAGGGTGGGACAGGCTGGAGGCCGGGCAGGGGTGCAGGGAGGGGAAGATGCCAGAGGTAATTAGTGTCTCAATGCCAGACAAACAGATGGAGGCGGCGTTATCCTCTTACCTAAGGGCTAAGCAGGAGAGGCTGAGCGGAGCGCCCAGGCTGGAGCTCGGGGCTCCGCCGGCAGCAGGATGTTTTCCTGGGGTGGGAGCCACCCCGACAGCAGCTCCGGATAGTGTCTGCACCTGGGCAGCACTGAAGCCCTGGGGACAGGTGAGCAAGACGCTCCCGGGCTCAGCGCTGGCAGCCCCAGGTCCTGCTCTGCTGCTGGGCCTGGAGCTTTGGCAGGGAGGCTTGGGAAGTGCAGGGGCCGTGCTTGGAGGGGCCAAGGCCACTGCAGGTGCGGCTGAGCGAGGGCACAGCGATGGGACCTCGCAGGTGGTGATGGTGAGGGGAGTGGTCCAGGTTGCTTTGGGGATTGTGTAATTCCTGGAGGTCTTCAGCTCTCTCCCTTCTTGCTGTGCCGTGCTCTTCCTGAGCTGGATCCTCTGGGGCAGGGAGGTGGTGCGGGACGGAATCAGGGGCAGGGCAGTCCTGCCAGCTGTGCAGAAGCTGGGCCAGCCCGGGCCATGGCAGCGCCCACACGCTGAGGGCTGGGTGCTTGGCTGGGTGCTGTCCCGGGCCTGTGCCTGCTGTGCAACACAGAGGAGCTTGCTGGGATCAGGGTGGGAGGTGTGGGAGCCTCCTGCTTGGGTTTGCTTGTCCTCCGTCTGTCCCACCTTCCCAGGCTGTGCGTACCTGCGGTGGTGCAGGGAGATGGAGGCAGCAGACGTGCCAGGATGCTGTCCCTCCTGGCTGTGTCCTCACGTGTGTGTGCCCCAGGAATGCCCCTCTCCTGCACCCATGGGCTGGGAGTGTGTGTGGGAGTTCTCATGCTCTGGCTCTGTGGGGGAAGCAGTTCGGTGACTTGAGGGATGGGAGGAGATACCAGTCCATCCAGGGTGTCTGTGGGACCCTGGAAGGCTCTGACTCCCTGCTCCAGCCTTGGTGGTGATTTCCAGCAGCTCCCGCGGTACAAGGAGAGGTCTGTCCCTGTCCCCAGCGGTCCCATGTGGCAGCGTGACCTGCTGGGTGGTGGTGCAGCCCCAGGGACCTCAGGGGTGCACAGGGCCCTGCACGTGCTCCAGGAGAGCGTGGAGCTGTGGTTTCCAAGGTGACTGTGTTAAGTGATGTTCCTATGACTACACACCACTCGAGCTGGAGTTACTGAGGGGGGGCACGCGAAGCCCCCAAGATCCCCGGTGCCTCCCAGAGAGCCTATTCCGGTTGCAGCCATCCCCTCACTCCTGCCTTGGAGACCCTTTCCCGAGCTGGGAGAGGCTGCAGGGGCGGCTCTGGGCGCTGCAGACCCCGAGGGCTCTGGGGCTGGACCAGCCACACTGTCCCTGCCTGGGACTGCATTCCAGTTGGGAAGGATGTGAGGTTTGCAGACACCCCTTGTTGGGACAGACCCTCGGTGCTGATGGGGCTCTGGGGACACCCTCCCCACTAGACCAGCAGCCACCACATCCCTGGAGCCCTGCAAACAGTGGCGCCAGGTCCCTTGGGGTGCCCTCACAGCACATGGAGCCCATAAATCCCAGCTGCATCCCAGGGAAATAGGTCAAGCTTCAAAGTCTTCAGCCTGCCTCCCTTTCTTCAGGCTCCATTCCCCGCTTCATTGGGGTCCTGTGGGGACAGACTGGGGTGCTGTGTGGGCCGTGGGGCTGAGTGTGAGCTCAGGGAAAGGTGGGGGAGCCGGAAAGGAAGGACTGTGATCACTGATGCTTTGATGGGATATGGGAGGGAGGCAGGAAGTGATGGGGACTCATACCATCTCTAACAGAAGAGCTTGGGGAGAGCTGAGCTGTGGGTCAGCGAGGGAAAGGGAATGCCTGGGACATGGTTCTCCACTCAGAATTTGTACTGGAGTGAGCTGGGAGGCTCCAGGGACTGTCCTCACCTGGGCACTGTCCCAGTGGTGCTGGCCGTGCCCAGGCAGCTGCTGGCATCTCACTGCTGCTGCTGCTGGAGCCCCACACAGAGATGTTCTCCCTGAGGGTGGGCAAGGCTGAACAGAGCCCAGAGAATGAGGCTGGGATGCTACAAAGCCAAAGCTGCCTGAGAGTTTAGTGTTCCTGTGAAAGCCCAGGAGCTGGCTGGCTCAGAGAGGGTGTGGAACAGCCCGAGTGGAAGCAACAGACCTCGTGGAGGTGGGTTTGGGACAGAAACATGGGTTTAAGAGGCCACAAGTATGGCCAGCCTGACAGGCTTCCCACTCCAGCCCCTCACTCCTGCCCTTGTGTCACTGTTCATTGCCCCTTCTCCTTTCCAGGGATTGCTGGAGCTGTGAGCTGCTCCTGCTTCTCCAGGATAAAATGGGCTTGGTTTTAGCCTGGGCCAGCTGGCAGTGTGGGCTGCCTGTGTGTCTGCACGGCCAGCCTGGGGTGGAAGTGAACACGCAGGGATGGGGACAAGGACCAAACCTGTGCCCCAGGAGCACTGCTGAAAGACTTGTGTGGTGCAGCCTCAGCTGTCCTGGCCCCAAACCACTGTCCTGTCCCCAGACCACTGTCCTGCTCCCCAGACCTCTGTCCTTCCCCCTAGACCACTGTTTTGCTGCTCAGACCTCTGTCCTGCCCCTAGAGCTCTGACCTGCCCCCCCAGACCTCTCTCCTGCTCCCCAGACTTCTCTCCTGCCCTCCAAACCTCTCTCCTGCTCCCCAGACTTCTCCTGCTCTCCAGACCTCTGATCTGTCCCCCAGACCTCTGTGACCTGCTGGGAGCACACGTGTTTGGGGCTGGGATTACCACCATCTGTCCCTACAGTTGGTTCCTGCTGGGAGAATGAAGGGAAGGAGCCGAAAGCCTTTGTGTTGTCCAAGTGGCGCTGCCCCAGGGACAGGGCAGTGGGGAATTGGCTTTGGTGGTTTTCAAGCCCTGGAATCATCTGCAGCAGCCAGGCAGGGCAGGAGGGGCTGCTGTTGTTGCAGGACAGCTGTTAAGGGAGTGCTATTAGAGGGATGGGGCACCTCTCCTATGAGGAAGAGAGAGAGACTTTTACAAGGGCCTGGAGTGATGGACCAAGGGGAATGGCTTCCCAGTGCCACAGGGCAGGGTTAGATGGGATATGGGGAAGGAATTGCTGGCTGGGAGAATGGGCAGGGGCTGGCACAGGTTGGGCAGAGAAGCTGTGGCTGTCCCTGGATCCCTGGAAGTGTCCAAGGCCAGGTTGGACGGGGCTTGGAGCAACCTGGGCTGGTGGGAGGTGTCCCTACCCATGGCAGGGGAGTTCAGGGGTGCTCCTGACCCTTTGCTGGACACTCAGAGACACAGACAAGCCCCAGGTGGGCACAGGGTGCTGCTCCTTGTCCCGCTGCCCCTCACTGGGGTCAGCCCCATGCTGCCATCACATCACCCTGGCACAGCCATCGCTGGCACAGCGGGTTTGCTCCCGGGAACGCTGCGCTGTGGGACTTGCCCTTTAATCATCTGCACCTCCCCAGTGACCCACTAACCCTGGCAAACGGGGAGAGGGAAAATCAATTGGCAGGAGAATTACCCGTCAGGCACTGGAGGACAGTGCAGGCACACACGGGCTGATCGATGCGCACCGTTCCCGCTCCATCCCTCAGCCCTGCGTGTCCTGACCCTCAGTCTGGGGCTCCAGCAAGCGCAGTCCTGCCCCTTTCCCTGCCCTTCCCCCTGCCTGCGCGGGTTCCTTCTGGAGGACGTGGGCAGCGGTGGGCAAGGACAAGGTTGGGCTGGTACAGACTGCTTTGTGTCCCCGTCACGTGGGGCTGGGACGGAGCCACAGCAAACAGCAGGGCCGACTGACCTGTTAGTGCCCAGCTAAGCCGTGAGGATAGCCCTGGCATCCCGGAGCTGGCAGGGTACCAAGGACCAGCCCCGGCTCCGTGGGAAGGTGATCTGCGGAAACCCCAAAGCTCCGACGCCCCGCGTGGGGCTCTGAGCTCAGTTGTGGGGTCAGAGCAGCACAAACCCCCCCGTGCCCAGTTCCCCCCACCGGGGCCTCCGTGCCTTCCCCAGGGCCCGGACCCATCGACCCATGGCGTGTTGCCACCCCTGGTAAATCAGTAACGCCTGGGCTGTGCGGCACCACGGCTGAGCCACCGCGGGCGCTCCCCGATCCTTCCAGGTGAGGGCTGGGGGTCCGGGCAGGGCTCTCGGGCACGGCCGGGGGGCTCCGGTCCTGGAAGGACTCAGCAGCTCACACAGAAGAGCCGGGGCCGGGCTTGGGGCCGCTGCGGGAGCAGAATGTGGGGTGGGAGCTGCTGGAACAAGTGTGGGATCCCAGCTCTGGAGGGGCAGGAATGGCCTGGGCGCCACAGCCACATCTGCAGGGTCTGCCAGGGCAGGGCAGGGCAGGGCTGGTGCTGGGGGTGGATGTGCTCCCAGCTCCTGGAGCAGCAGCCTCGGTGCTGGAAGGTCCCTCTTGGTCCTTTCCCAGGTGGAGCCGGTACCCCAGCGGCTGCTCCTGGGCCGTTCCCAGTGATCCCAGTGACACCTGGCAGTGACACCCACTGGGCTTCCCCTTGGTTCCCATTCTGTATCCCCCACAGCCCCAGTGCCACGTGGGGAGTCCCAGGGACCTGGTCTGTGGGGGAGAATGGGGAGTGTCTCTCCCACACTCCAGCGGGGCACAAGTGCCTGGCTCCTGCCAGGTCGGAGCCACGCTGGCTGTCACTCCCTGCCATCTCTCCCAGGAAAGCAGCACGTGTGCAGCCTCTGGCACCGTGTCTGAGGTGTCAGCACCTGGGGACACGGTGACCCAGGTGCTCCCATGCTTGCCTGCTCTCTGGAGACCCTGTTCCTCAAGGGGCCGGGCCCTTCAGGACTCTGGGTATGGAGGAGGGAGCTGTGGGAAAGCAGGTGCTGGGAAGGGGAGGGAGTTTAACCCTGATTCTGCCAGGGAAAACTGCCAGCCCAGTCAGGCTGTAGCAGACTGGGGCTGGGGGATTTCTGGGCGCAGGTCAACCTGCTCAGGGGTCTGTGGGCACGATGCCTGGGAAGGTGGCCAACAGCCCCTGTGGAGGAGGAGGAGGATGTGGAAGGTTCCTTTCCGCTTTTCCGCCATGCTGAGACTCTCCAGTGTCCCTTGATTCCGGGAAGACTTGAGGTATCAGCTGCTCCCATCCTTGTTTTCTGTTTCACTGCTCCCTGGCAGACTGTTCTCATCTGTGGGGCTGGAGCTGAGCCTCCCTGAGTGCACTCGGAGAAGAGGGGTTTGAAACCTGGGCAGGCACAGGAATCCTTGGATTTATGTTATGTTGTGTCCCTGAAGATGAATCCAAGGGATGCCTGTGACCTGGTCCCTGAGCCTGTGCGTCCCTCCAGGTGGGAAGGGGTCTGCCACGCACTCCGTCAGAGCCGGAGTGAAGCCTGAGCGTGGATCTAATTGCTGCCTGTGACACGGCTATAAATACTTCCATAAACAAAGGAGGAGAGAGGAGCTGCACAGGCTTCAGACAATGCTGACGCAAGAGGAGGGTAAACTAGCCGGGGATGTGTGGGCTAGAAATTAGGCCATTCCTCACCATCACAGCCAGGGAGGGTCTGAAACAGCTTTCCAGGAAGAGGAGAGCAGCGAGAGGAGACCTGGAGGAAGGAGCTGGGCAGGAGGCTTTTAGTGGGGTCTCTGAGGGTGGCAAGAGCATCCTCTGGCTCTCCACAGCCTGGCACTGGCCAGCTCTGGCTCTGCACAGCTCCGGGCACAGGTCCCAGGCTGCCAGAGCTGGTGCCAACGCTGACGGTGGCCACAGGTCTTTGCGCCCCTGTCTGGGCTCCCTTTGGAGCCTGTTCGACGCCCTGCCAGGGGATGGAGTGGCAGCACCTTCCCTTCTCCTCGGGGAGGTGCCAGCTTCCCTGTCTCTGGAGCAGTTTCAGATGGCACCACTGCTGGGAGTGCCTTGGTTCTTCCTGCTCTTGTCATGGCCCGGGGCTGCTTGTCTTCCTCAGACCTTACCTGTTGCACCTTCCTAGGTCCCACCACTGCACATTTCCCAGGATTCTCCCAGCTGGATGCCTTTGCTCCAGAGGGAGAATAATTCAGTGACAGACCGAGGGATGGTCGTGGTTCTGAGTTACCTCTAATTCGGGGGAACCTGGAGCCCCGAGGGAGGTGCCAGAGCAATGCTGAGCAGCACAGTGCGGGATGATCCCTGTGGGATGGCTGCTCCTGGCAGGGGGATTTGTGAGACGTGGGAAGGGGGCTTAGGCGCTGTAACACCGGGATGATGGAGAGGCCATCAGGGAATGCTGTTTCTCACAGCATGAGAGGTGAAGTTGGCTCGGCTATGAACCTCTTGGGAGCACTCAGAAATCCAAAGAATACTCAGAAATCCAAGGAAAACGCTCTGCTTTGGGTTTCACTTGCTGCTGCTCCTGGTGGCACGTGCAGGGAGCTCTACTAGACTGGCAGGGCATGACTTTCTTTGATGGAAGCATTGCTGGTTTGTTCCTGTCACTAGAAAATCTTCTTGAAAGATTTTATAACTCCCTTTGATGATTTTTCACCAGTTTTTCCTGGCGTTAGAATAAGACTCATTGGATTATGATTTCTGAGATACTCAACTTGAAAAAAAGATAAGCGATACTTTCTTTTCCTCAGCAGAGAGGTTGATTTAATAAGAGAACATGAACATGAATGACTCTGCAAGTCTCTAATGCAGTTTGGGGGTGGCCAGTGCATTTTCCCAACCATTCACAGTTATGTCTTAACCATTATTGGGAACTAATGAGGTACGAGAAGATTGGGGGGAAAAAAGCAAGAATAATCCTGGTGATTACCATCTGGAGCATTTAATTTCTCCCCCTAGTGAGATAACAAGACAGAAAAAAAAAAAAAGGAAATAAATCAATGATGGGGAATAGTTGAACAGAACTCAGGTGGGCACCACTGCCAGGCTGGGCAGAGGGGGATTGGCTCCTGAGGGGCCATGGGACAGATCCCGTGGGGCACTGGAGCTGCAGGATGGATCCAAAATACTCCTCAGTGCTGACTTTGTCTTCCTCGTGCTCTTGTTCCTGATCTTTTTAGAGCCTTTTCACTTGCCTGCTCCCAGCTTCATGCCCCATTTCATTAAGGTGCTGTTAGATCCCTTCTTCCAGGTCACTCATAAAAGTCCAAGTCCTCATCCCAGGCCTGGGGCAGGATGGTGATGACAGCACATTTTGTGTCCAGCCTTTGGCTACTTTCAGGCCCAATTCTCCCTCTCTGCCACATCTGGAAAAGCTCTGCCCTTCCTGTGGCCACTGCTGTGCTCAGAGAGAAATCCCAGCCAGGGAAACACAGGAAATTTTGCCATGGCTTTCCAGTTAGAGAATCACAGGATGGTCTGGGTTGGGAGGGAACTTTAAAGCCCATCCACTCCCACCTTCCACTATCCCAGGTTGCTCCAAGCCCTGTGCCTCACAGGTAAGAACTCCTTCCCAATATCCAATCCAACCCTGGATTGGAGTGGCAGTGGGAAGCCAGTTGAGACTCTCTGTGCTCCCTTTTCTGGCCCTTTGTTCCCCAGACTCCTTTGCCATCTCCCTTCCTGACCACCCTTCCTCCTTTGTGCCGTGAGAGGCGCAGCCCTGGCTCCTTCTCGCCGCTGCTTGTGACTCACACATCTCAGCCACCTCTTCCCCTCGCCAGCCCCACCTTGTCCCGGGTGTCCCCAGCTCAAAGCTGCAGGGCTCAGCCCGTCCCCTGCAGCCCTTGCTTTTGCCAAGTGGCCTTGTCTGCTCCAAAGCTGCCTTTCCAAGGCCACTGGTCTTGGCTCTGCAGGGCCCTGCATGGAAGCCGTGTCCAGACTCTGTGGAGCCACAGCAGGAGTGATGCTGTGGGACAGGCACCCTGGGTAGCCGTGGATTTGGCTGCGTTTGCTGCTGGGCGGGAATGTTCTCTCACACCTTACAAAGGGACTGGCTCAGACGGAGTCCTCCCATCCAGGCCACACTGAGAGTCCGGGTGATGGGAACGCAGGGTGCAGGAGACTCCCAGACACCCTGCTCCGTGCAGCTGTGCAGCAAGAGGGGACCTGTGGCTCACCAGCAGAGGTGCACTGAGGGAAAGGAGGAGCCCAGAGCCCAGCCAGTTGCTCCTGGGCTGATCTCGTTGTCCGGATCCAGCTGTGGTTTCCGTTCTCGTGCCACGGAGCTGTGGCGCTCGTGCTCAGGACCCGTCAGACTCACCCCGTGACCCCAAACTTCCAGAGCTGTGGATGGAGCCGTCCCTGCCTGTCTCACCTGTTCTGCCAGTGCAGGGTGTTTGCAGCAGGTGCTGCTCCAGCTGGCAGAGTGTTTTGGGGCTGGATGCCCTGGCAGAGTCCGGCTCCCAGTGATTCCTGCAGTCCCTCGGCCTGGGGCGGGAGGGCCGAAGGAAGCGCCATTAGTCATTTCCTGGACAGATCCAGGCCATCCCGTAAATCTCTCCAGCTCTCAGTGGTTTGGGGGCTATTTCTGTTGAAGGATTGTCACGTAGATTAAAGCCTTGAATCGCAGCCAGCCATGGACCGGACACGGTCCCATGCACCGTCCTGCAGGGCTCAGCCCGGCATTCCATCTGCTCCTGGCAGGGCAGTCCCTGGCCTGGCCCTGCCTGGGAGTGAGGGCTTGACCCTGGGCAGGCAGAGCCCTCCTGCTCTTCCTTAGCCCTCAGTGGCACAGGGAACAGCCTGGGGAGGTGGCGGCTGGTGTCTCTGCTCCACACTGGAGCTCCATCCTGGAACTGCGCCGGCCACCACGCCACGAACTTCCCTGTTGGAGACAGGTCTCTGGGGTGGGAACACAGGTCAGCTGTCCTCCCATTCCCGAAACTTTGGCATGAGGGCACAGCTGCATCCTGTTGTCCAAGTGTGAGGCCCTTCGGGAACCCCCTGGCAGCCAGTTCCTGACCCAAGGGAGGGTGAAGGAGCTGATGGAGCTGCAGCCCGGGGGCCAGTCCGGCTGTTTGGGCCTCCAGAAAGGGGTGTCCGTGACCTCATGGTGGGCAGAGCTCCAGCCACTGCATCATCAGCAGTTGTACCGGGCCAGAATCAAGGCTTTTCCCTGTAAGACCTCAAGACAGGCTCCTGAGCCCCATGAGTCACGTCCTGCTGGTGTCCGGCCTCCATCAGGAGTCCCCCTGGCAGCTGGGGAAGGAGCTAGGCAGGGATTCCAGATGCACTGGTGCAGATGTGGAGATGGGGGATCATGGTTGCAGATGGGGGACAGGGCTACTGGGACGGACTGGGGGCATTGGTGGTGGAGTGGAGACAAGATCCAAGAAGAGCAGGCTGCAGAAGCTGGGACAGCACATCCTCAGCTCCGGGGTGCTGTGTCCAGACCCTCTGTGCTGCACCCTGAGCCCTCCCAGGGTGAGCAGAGGCTCTGGGTGTCTGCACACCTGGGACAGGGTGAACCTGGGCAGGTCCGTGCTCTGCTGACAGGGTGAGGAAGGGTCTGTCCTGGATGGCTGGGGGACACTGCAGTGGGCACCATGCCCACTGTGGGGGCTGGGGAGGGCAAGACAGCGTGTGGAGCTTGGAGAGGTCTGCATGGTGTGGAGCTTCTTGGAGAGGTACCTGACATGGGGATTCCTGTGTTTGGTAGGGGTGGTCCTCTCCAAGACCCTCAACACAAGGATCCCAGTGGAGGGTTCCCTGCTGTGAGGAACCCTGTGGGGTGGCTTTGGGAGAGTCCTGTGTGCTTGGCTGGGGCTCCCAGGTGAGGGCCCCGAGATGGAGGATCTGTGTGTGGGGCAGTTATGGGTCCTGCATGAGGTCCGTGTTTGGGTGGCCTGGGTGGAGAGTGGGGTTGCCCACCTGGTTCCCCAGCAGAGGTTGGGCATCCTCTGTTGAGCCCCTGCTGGGGAATGGTCCTTGCTGAGGTCCTGCTGTGGGTTCCCAGCCAAGGTGCTTGTGTGCAGTGTGGGGGTCCCTCCCAGGGGATGGTCCCTGCTGGGGGGTTTGTGGGGTCCCCATGGGGATGTCCATGTGCAGAGTAGGGGGTCTGCTCCCAGACTCCTCCTGGGGAGTGGTCCCTGCTGGGGGATAGACTCTACTGGGGGGCTCTGTGGGGTCCCTGTGGGGATGCCCGTGTGCGGAGTTGGGATTTGCTCCCGGGGCTTCCTGGGGAATGGTCCCTGCTGGGGGGGTTCCACAGGGTCCCCATGGGGATGTCCATGTGCAGACTGGAGGTCCTCTTCTGGGAGCTGGTTGCTGCTGAGGGATAATCCCTGCTGGAGGAGTTCGTGGGGTCCCTGTAGGGATGTCCATATGCAGAGTGGGGCTCTGCTTTCGGGTGCCTCCCAGGGAATGGTCACTACTAGGGATGATCCCTGCTGGGGAGGTGTTTTGGGGTCCCTGTGGGGATGCCCATGTGCACCATGGGGGTCTCCTGCCGAGCCATCCCACGGGGTCCCAGCCAGGATACCTGTGTGCAGCGTGGGGGTCCCCTCCCGAGAGATGCTCCCCGCCGGGGGCTGCCGTGGGGTCCCTGCGGGGATGCCTCTGTGCACCATGGGCATCTCCAGCCGGGGTGCCCCAGCCGGGGCTGACCGCGTGTCCTTCCCCCCGCAGGGCCCCCGGGCGGGCTGTGAGCGCGGCCGGCGGTGCCGGTGGCGGTGCGGGTGCCG
>VWZF01000861.1:45802-82139 GCA_013396755.1 Sclerurus mexicanus
GGCTCTCCGAGCTGCAGTGACAGCTTTGCGAGGGAACCTTTCATTAAGCACACGCTGTTGGGGTTCTTTGTTGCCCACGTCTCGCAGGGGCTCGGAGCAATACGTACTGTTCCCTTTCAGACCACGGTCTTCTCAAGCGAGGGGAGGTGACTCATGGTGTTTTCTCTGTGGGTTTTGGAGGAAAACAGGGACCTGTGAGTGCAGAGAGGGGCTGTCCATGGGCTCGGCCCAAATTCACCTCCCCACCATGCTGTTCAGCACTTACCCTGGTTTTAAATTGTGTTTTTGCTTTCCCCAGCACTCCTCAGCCTACGGTTGAGAGTCTGTGAATCACATACCATAGAAATGAATGTCTACGCAAGTGCTGGAGGAAAATAATTGACATTATTTCTTAGTGTCGTGCAGGGACCAAACACAGTGTGAGAAGTTAACAGAAAATGGATTTAAGAGGGAGGAGTTTGGTTCAGTGATGTGAAGTAGGTTCAGTAAGGTGAAGTGCTGGGTCCTCTGCTTTGATAACAACCCCATGGGATGCTCCAGGCTGGGCAGAGGGGCTGGAAAGCTGGGAAAGGCCCTGGGGGGCAGTGACAGCGGCTGGGCACGAGCCCAGGGGTGCCCAGGGGGGCAAGAGGCCGCTGGCCCCGGGGCTGTGGCAGCCCCAGTGTGGGCACAGCCCAGGGCAGTGCCCGTCCCTGTGCTGGGAGCTGGGGATTCCCTCCTGGAATGCTGGGGCAGCTCTGGGCCCCTGAGACAGGAGAGACCCCAAGGGGCTGGAGCGTGGGCAGGGCAGGGAAGGGGCTGGGAAGGGGCTGGAGCAGCAGGAGCGGCTGAGGGAGCTGGGGGGGCTGAGCCTGGAGAAAGGGAGGCTCAGGGGGGACCTTGTGGCTCTGCAAGTCCCTGCCAGGAGGGGGGAGCCGGGGGGGTCGGGCTCTGCTCCCAGGGAACAGGGACAGGAGCAGAGGGAACGGGCTCAGGTGGGACAGGGCAGGGGGACATGGGGAGGAATTCCCTCCTGGAAGGGGTGGTCAGGCACTGGAACAGGCTGCCCAGGGAGGGGTGGAGTGGCCAGGAGTGGCTTGGGGGACAAGGTGGGCGTTGGTCACACTGGGCACCCGAAGGGGTCCCCGGCCCCTCTGCCCCACCTGTAGCACCTGCAGGGGGTTGTTGTGTCCCTGCAGGGGCAGCATCCAACACTTCGCTTCATTGAACCATGGCCAGCCCAGGTGGTCCCTGCCTTGACAGCGAGCATTCCCTGATTCCCACGCTCCGAGATTGCAGAGGATTTATTCCCGGCAGGGTTTGTGGGGAGTCACTACCCCCGAGAGAGCAGAGCGGTTCCGGTTCTCCCAAATCCGCTTACACGGTGGGCGAGCCTGGAGTGACAGCCCGGGCTTTGTGTTGGGAGCAGCGAGGGGTGAATCCCAGATTCCAAGGCAGCGGTGCAGCTCCAGGCTCGAGGATGTCTCCTGCATTGCCATGTTTCCCTTCCAGCTGCGGGAAGCGGAGTTTCCTGCCTGGCACTGATCTGCAGGTTACTCGCTTGGAGCGCTTTCTGATGCAGAAATCTTGATCTCCGATTTCCACTTTTGATTCCCAAATTAGTTTGTGTTCAAAATTTCAAAGGCTGTCCTGCCACCCACCCCCCATGCTCTGTGGGGACCTCGTGGTGTGGGGACCACGCTTTTAGCTGCTCGTTTCTTTGAAGAGGAGCCCGGAATGTTTAAGCGTGTTTGAGATAAAAACAGCTCTTTGATGTTGGAGATCCTCCTTCTTCATCCCCAGCCTGCTCCTTTCTTCTTTGAGGAAGTCAATGGAATTAGATCCATAAACTTGTATTTGCAAACTAAGTAGTAAGAAGTTTCTGGTGTTGTTTTCAGCCTGTCTTTGGTTTGCCAGCAGTTTTTTGGATTCCTTTCATCCCTTTTGCTACTTTTCTGATACTGAAGAGTCCCAACGTTAATGTGTCATCTTAAATTCGTTCACTGGAGTTGTGCCTTTGCAACGTAGCTGCGAATCCCAGAACCAAATCAATGTGTGAATCCACTGAACATCTTCCCAGCCTCACTTTGTCCCACTGGGGCTTCCTCCTCACCCCACTGAGAGCAGGTTGTTTGCCTTTGTGAGGTCACAGTGTGTTTTACTGGCTCTTGTGTTTCCTCATGGTGTGTTCTCTCACGTTATAGAAACATGGAATCCTGGAATGTTTTGGATGGGAAGGGACCTTAAAGATCATTCCCACCCCTGCCATGGGCAGGGACACCTCCCACCAGCTCAGGTTGCTCCGAGCCCTGTCCAACCTGGCCTTGGACACTTCCACGGATCCAGGGGCAGCCACAGCTTCTCTGGGCAGCCTGTGTGCTCTCTGTATGAGGTGTAGCCCAGTGCTGTGTCCATAAGGAAGTTTGTAGAGGAGTGGGTCCTGTGGAATGATCCATCTTCATCCTCCGGGATCTCCCCATGGCACTCGCGGTATTCCCATGGGAGAGCCGCTTCCCTCCTCATCTGTGCAAGGCAGGGACACTGGGCTGTGATGGTTTAGAAAACCCAGCAAAGCAGAAGGAGCCAGAGATAAAGAGCAAAATGCTGAAAATGCTGCTGCCTTCCTGCTCCTTGGGCTGCCTTGGCATCCAGGCTGGGTTGGAGCAGTCCTGGGTGTGCCCTGAGCAAGATTCTCCGTGCCAGGCTGGATCCAGTCCCAGAGCTGCTCGGGGGTCCTGCCAGCACAGTGGTGCTCCATGGGGACACGTGTACAGATGTGCATGTGCCCCTCTCCTTGGGCTCCAGGGGTCTTGTGCCCCTTTGGCAGAGCAGGATCCTCCCTGCCCTTGGGAAAAAGGGATCTTGGTGCTTGGGATGCCCCTTGTCTGTGGTGGTGCTGGGCAGGACGTGGCAGGGCAGGGTGGATGTGGTGGGGCATCGCAAGCTGTGCCAGGGCAGGGGCAGGGGGGACATGGGGAGGAATTCCCTCCTGGAAAGGGTGGTCAGGCACTGGAAGGGGCTGCCCAGGGAGGGTTGGAGTGGCCAGGCCTGGAGGTGCCCAAGGCAGGAGTGGCCGTGGCACTGAGTGCTCTGGGCTGGGGGACAAGGTGGGCATCGGGCACAGGGTGGGCTCCATGGGCTGGCAGGGCTTTGCCAACCTCAGGGATTCTGTTCTTCGAGAGCCCTGCGGGTGTTACCAGCGACTGGAACGAAATGGAGCTTCTTCCCACTGCTCGTGCTTGTTTTTGGAGGCACGGATTAATTTAGGGACAGGTGCTCCAAGGGGAGCTGAACTGGAGCTGGATGGGGTCATTTCTCTCCCCTTCTCTGTGTGTTTTTCCACAGCGTTTCTTCTTCTGTGCCCCCACCCCCTGCTATTGCTGGTAAATACATTTCCAGTTTGCTGCCTCGTGGAGGCCACTTGCAGAGTTTCTCTCCTCTGCTGAGCATTTGTGTGTGGGAAGTTTTACAAAACAGGATTAATTTTTGCTGGGTCTCATCTCATTGTCTAAAACATTTAGTGGTATAACTCACTGTAGTCTGTACTCCGTGGTACCACATCCTGCTTATTTAGGATGCCAATTTATTGGTGTAATCTTATTTCCTTTTAATATCTTGGCTGTTTGATTGACCCCAGATCCCATCCCACCTCATTCCCCTATTTGACATTATTTATTGTTGCCACTAAACGTTTCTCCAGCCCTTGGCTGGTCTGATGGTGGCATAACCATGACAATTTTGATTAATTAAAATCATGCAAACCAGATGCCATCAAGCAATATTAATGCTGCTGAGACATGGTGTCTCATCCATTCCCATGGCCCAGTAATTTCACAGTTTTCCATGGGAAGAAAAGTTCTGTCAGTCTGTTAAAATTCACGCTTTTCCCGTGGCTCCCAGTTTGAATAAAACTCTCCAGGACTACCCTTGGTTTATAGCTCAGTTTAGCCTCTGTATCTCTAATTGTGTCCTGACATTCACAGGTCATTGGCATCATTAAGGTCTCGGCTGATTAATTAAACAACCAGCTACACTAAGAAGATCCTCCTCTCTGCCCCTGGTTGGCTCTGGGTGGTGCTGGTTGATCCATGGAAATTCCTGCCTTTTTTCATGGCCATCGTTTTACGGGGGTGACTTTAATGAGCAGCAGGACGAGGGAAGCCTCGAGCGGTGAGCGGGGGAAGGAACAGGCTCCGGGATGGACCTGTCGTTGGAAATTAGGGATGTGTTAGCGCTGGGAAATGATTGGTGTGCGGTTTTGTTTGGAGTCACGGAATCACAGCCCGGTTTGGCCTGGAAGGGACCTTACAGCCCGTCCCGTTCCACCCCCTGCCATGGGCAGGGACACCTCCCACTAGAAGGTTGCTCCAAGCCTTGTCCAGCCTGGCCTTGGATTTGATAACAACCAACCTTAGAAATTAAGAAAAACATACTTTCTCTTTCTCTCTGTTTGTTAATGTTCAGGCTCCTGTTGAAATCCTCCTTGCCTTTGTGATGTTGATGACAGCTCTGCACCTTCTCCTTGGAGTGTCGTTTAATTCCATTAAAATTATAAATTCATAAATTAAGTGTCACTAAATTTCGTTTCAGAAATTTAGTTTTACTAAATTAATCCTTGTTTTATTTTGCAATAGACCAAAATGCAAAAGTAATATGTATTGATAAGGTTTTTGTGCTTCGTGACCAATTTTTCCCCAGGCAAGGACCTGTAATTTTTCTGTGGGTTTTAGACCATTTTTAGTCCCACATTTCCCCAGACTCTTCTTTCGTGGACGCATTCAATTCTTGTCTTTTTCTTCCCTGGCTTGTCTTAGAGTTTTTCATACTTTTTGTGCTGTTGCAACCGGAATAATTGCATCCTGCCGGAGGAGCTTTGTTTTCTGTGGGAAGCATGATGCACATTTCCATATAGACCCAGAGGAACCTGCAGGATTTAAATGCAGCTCTGCCCTTGCCACCAGAAGGAAAAATGCTGATTTTTTTAACTGGTTAAAATATGGAGGCGGACAATATTGGCCCTGCTAGTTTAACTTACTGTTGACTTCAGTTTATTTGGCAGCTCGCAGCTCCTTCTCGTGGCAGGGTCCGTGCTGGCGGGGTGGGGAATGGGAGCCTGTCCCGCGTGCAGCTGCAGGCTCTGCTCGCCCGGGAGCAGCCGAGCGTTGGGATGGTGCTTGGGAGGCTGCCCAGGCGCCGTGAGTTGGACAGACACTGGCTGCATTGATCGTCAGGGGAGGGGTTAATAAATTTATCAACATTGCCGTCATTTCTTTTCTTAAGTTAAAAGCCGCTGAGTGGAGGAGCAGCCTCGTCCGGTGTCTCCTTTGGGTTGCTGGGTGAGGTCTCCAGGTGGGCCAGGTGTGTGAAGGCACCCGGTCCCCTGTCCGTGACAACCCCTTGTCTGAGGGTCAGTGACAGCAAGAACGGGGTCGTTCCAGGCTGAGAATCCCAACCATGGGATGTGATCCCCTGTGAGCGTCTGTGAGACACAGAGTGAGAACAAGGAACAAACCGACTCGGCAGCGTCGAGTGTTGGGAAGTTTCCCTCGAGGATGGATCGGCGGGTGAGTGCTGAAGGAACCGAGGGAAGAACCAGAGCAGGGGGTGATCACTGAAGGAATTGGAAGTCTGGAGTGGATGAGGAGTTCGTAATCGTGTGTTTTCACTCAGAGCAGTTATTGTATCAGGGAAAAGAGATTAGCGAGAAGGTGCTGTCGGAGCCTCCTTCAACAACGTTCTTGGTGTCAACGTGCAGAGCTGAAGACCAGTCAGCTTGTCTGTGTTGAAGCAGTTACCCTGTTAGTGGGAAACAGGAACGTGGATGAGCTGGGCAAGAATTCCTGGTGAGATTTAACCATTGCACTTTCAGAAGACCAGGTCTGCCTAAACTCTTCTAAGTCTTAGTTGAGAGGGAGTGGACGTAAGAGATGGGGTCTGTCAGAACTTTGAAGCAGCTTGTGGAAGGGCTGTGGAAGTTGCATGCGGAGGGCGGGAGAGCTGCGGTGCTCTGGGAGCCAGGCACGGAGCTGGCCAGGGAAAAGGATGGAGATGATGAGCTGTGGTCTTCAGGAGAGCGTGATGGTGCCGAGGGCGGGACGGAGACCTCTGCAAGGCTGTAACTTTGTTCGGTGTTGGTGATTTGCAGAGGAACTCAGCAAGGTGGATGTGGGTACGGTGACTCCAGGTCAGACCATGAGGCCCAGCAGGTCCTGGTGCTCCCAACAGGCAGAGTTGTGGCTCTTGGAGGGATCAGGGCAAACGCTGAAGGGGTGACAAAGGACAAGCTGATGGTGATGCCTCCCAAGGGAACCTTCTACCCTAAATCCTATGGTGTAGAGGCTCCCTGGGCTGAAGGACATTGTGACAGCCTCCAAGTGCTTTCTTTTCCAGGAGATCACAGAGCTGTATTGTGGATGTCTGTCAGCTCTTTGTGTGTGTTTTGGAGTGGGAAAGAGGGAACCTGAGCAGAGCCAGTGGCAGGTGATGGATCAAATCCCCTTGGAAGCCCTGGGCAGGCACATGGGGCTGTGCCGTCAGATGGGACGGGGTGACTGGAATCCCTGGAAAGGCCGAGGGGATCTGGGAGAGCCCAGACCTGGTGCTGGCAGCACCCCTGGGCTGTGGAGGCTGAGCACCTCCTAGGGGTGATGGAGAAGGTGAAGGGGAGACCCTCCTGTGACTGCCTGGTGAGGTGGGAGAGAGGACGGAGCTGGGCTCCTGCTGGAGCTGCCGTGATGGGACAAGAGGCACAAACCGTGGCCAGGGATGTCCCCCCTTCAGGGGACTGAATGTCACAAGAATAACCCCCCCATGGACAAGGATCAGTGGGGATGAAACCTGGGCTGCCCTACTGCCTATGCAACCGAATGTGTCAACACTGGAAAGGGCCTCGGGGGTCCACGGAGAAATTTCCTGAAGATCCACGAGGACCCGAACTTACATGCAGAAAAGGGAGGTTGGACACTGACCCTGAGAGGCTGAGGGGTCTCTGATGTGGAGACATTCCTGGTTTGCCCAGCCCAGAGCCAGGCTGGCTTTCTCCAAACCCTTCCCTGGCATGAGCCCATGGAACTCCACAGCGAACACATTTCGGGGAGTCAGGAAATCCCAATTCCTCGTCCCGCTTTGACTCGTTCAGTTCCACTTACCCCCGTCCTGAGGTTTGTCCCCAGGACCCTCCGCCGCTGGCGGGTCCCCCGTGGTGCGATGGAGCAGCAGCGATGCCGCCGTGCGTGTGCCGAGCCCGGGAGGGAAGGGATCCAGCCCAAAAGGAGGGAGACCTGGAGGCAGAGGGTCGGTCAGCGGAGGGGGAGAGGCTGGAGCTCAGGAGAGAAGAGCAAGCCTGGAGTTATCGCTGCAATTAGAGGCAGATCCGTGCCGGGCGCTCCGGAGGGGCTCGGCTGGCGCGCTCCGGGCTGATTTGTGGTTATGACACAAGTGGAGGGACCTGGGAGACCAATTTGGAGCAGCTCGGTGCCAGCGTGGTTGATGAAGATGTCCTACCTGTCACCTTGTCTCGTGGAGTTCGCATCAGTTCCCAAGGAGACAACACCTGGTTGTCTTTTCCGTGCCACCGTTGGGTCTCTCGTATTCCCGTCTCGGTCTTTTCCAGGCTGAGGAGCCTTGGCTGGTTAGCTGAGCCTCATGCAGGTGCCACGTGGATGGGGGTTTTTGCTCCCTCATCTGTGCTTTCTCCACGTCTGGTGTGGCCTTTTGGGAAGGGGAGCTGGGAGTGCACGTGGTACAAAGGTGTTGGTAAAGGGTCGAGCCCAGAGAGAGGGTTCAGGGGGCCAAATATCACAAATATAAACCCCCAGTGAGGTTTGGGGGGCCAAATATCACAAATATAACTCCCAGTGGGGTCCGAGGGGCCAAATATCACAAGGATAAAGCCCAGATGGGTAAAGATCAGTGGCGGTGATGCCAATAAGGAGCTTTAAGGGGAGAAACCTGAACTCCTTTAGTGCCTGTGCAACAGGGTGAGTTGAGTGTGTCAGCACTGGAATGGGGCTCGGGATTCATGGAGAAATTTAATGCCTTGTGGATCAAAAGGGCCTAAACTTACATTAACCCAAGTTCTTTTGTTGACAGCCTGGTCCATAAAGATCTTGCTGATTGATCCATAGACTCTTTCTGGGTCAGGTGGCTGGGATATGTTAGGAAGGCCTGGTTTGCAAGAGGCTGAGTTAAAACATGCAGAAGGAGGAATAAATGTGACCTCTGGGGACGACTTTTCTGTGTAATTAAAAGCAGGAGTGGGGTTGTGACTAAAGGTGCGAGTGTGGGGGCCGTAAATAAGAGCCCCAAAGAGCCCCACGGGGCCACACGAGTGGTTTGTGGTCTGGCTGGCTCCATGTCCAGCTCTAGCAGTGGCCAAAGGACTTGTTCTTCAGGGAATGCCACTTCCTACAGTCCCTCCCCTGTTTCCACAGCTGCTGCTTTGTTGGAATCTGCATCCCCATCATCTCTTTTTATTTGGAACAAGCTAGGCCTGGGCCCATCCGTATAAATTATCTTCTCATTAATTCAAATAGGGTTTTACGGGCGACTGTTTAACAGGAGACAGGACAAGGGGAATGGTTTTAAACTGAAAGAGTAGGTTTAGAAAAGGTTAGGGAGAAATCCTTCCCTGGGAGGGTGGGCAGGGACTGGCACAGGTTGGGCAGAGAAGCTGTGGCTGCCCCTGGATCCCAAGGCCAGGTTGGACGGGGCTTGGAGCAACCTGGGCTATGGGAGGTGTCCCTGCCCATGGCAGGGGTGGGATGAGATGACCTTTAAGGTCCTTTCTCAGCCAAACCATCCCATGATTCTAGCTGAGGAATGACACCAGATTTGGCAGACAGGGAGCTCTGTCCTCCAAGGAGTGGGGTCTGTCTGTCTGCAAGGAATGGAGTGGTCCAAACAAACCCAAGGCATTAGTGGGAAGCACTGCTGGGGTGCCTGGAGGTGGAGACAGGGGACAGCGAGGTGAGGACAACACTGAGTAGCTGTGTGTGACAGCTGGAGACAGACGCTGGGATCTTGCCTCTGGCTCTGATTCTACACGTTAAAAAGCGGGTTTGAAATTAAAGAGGACGTTGGAAAGAGCAGCAGAAGTGATTTGAGGTCTGGAGAAAACGCAGTGCAGTGAACGAGCCTCTTGTGCTCACCCTGGGCGAGGCTGAGAGGTGCGGGTGGAATGGGAGCACGAGTTAAGAAGAGACTGAAGTTAAAGAGCTGTTCAGTGGCCCAGGGAGAGACTGCAGGAAATACTGATCGTCCTGGGAGTTCAAACGTGGGGCACGAAGGGAGAGCTGAGACACCTTTCTGCTTTCAGTGAGCGTTAGTGGTTTTTGTTAATTTATCCGAGACACGAGCGTGGTTTCCATCCTGTGACGTTTTTCAGCTCAAGTGGGATGTTTTCAGGAAACCATTAGGCAGAGTCAAGGAATTCCAGTCCTTATGGGAGGTGCTGGTTGAAACTCGCAGGGCAGTGATGATGCTCAGACGAGATGGCCTTGTGGGCCCTCTTGCCTTTGAATTTGTTGGACCAGCAGGTGTGATAAAAACGTGCTACAAAGCACTGCACCACGTGCTTTGCACTGATTCCTTCCATTCTACGTTCAGGCCTGATTTCGTCTCATAAAATCATGGAATTACACAATCATTAAGGCTGGAAAAGCCCTGCGAGGTCATCAAGTTCAACCTTCAATCGAGACCCCCCCATGCCTACAAACCGTATCGCAATTTGCCCTGACCACTCCTTTTTTGAGCCCTTCCTTAGCTGGTGACTCCACCAGTTCCCTGGGGAGCCTGTTCCAATCTTAACCACTCCTTCATGAGGAGATTTTCCCAATATCCAACCTGAACCTCCCCTGGCACAACCTGAGGCCATTTCCTCTTGCTCCTTCCTACTGGGAAGTTCTGTATCTCTTCTTGTGTTTGTTAGGGCATTTCTATCCAACTATGGGGTCTCACTCCTGATGCTGCCTGAACAGAAGGTCTTCTTCCCTCTTCTCCAGAAGAATCTTTGCTCCACACTCTTTTTTTCAGCCCTAAAGAGAGCTAAAGCTTCCCAGTCCTCATTTTCCAGCCGATCCCAAGGTGGCTGTGGTGGTGCTGTTGTAATGAAACAGGAAACATGCCCAGGTCTCTGAAGGGAATCAGCATCTCTTTAACCTTGGCTCCTTGGTGGGGTCAGCTTGATTTACAGGTCCAACCCTTCTACGTTTCCCTCTGCGCTGTTTTTCCTGCAGGAGGAGGTCAGGAATTGGATGGAAGCACCTGGTGATGTTGCTCTTCATGCAGGTGGCTCCTAAGGGGGGGCTTTTGCCTGAACCAGTCACTTGGAGTTAATGAGGAGCTGGATGTCTTTAAACATTCATTTGAAGCTGTGTTTTAACAGAGGCAGCTGCTCCTCTGGCAGCTCCGGGGCTGCGGGATGGCAGAGCTGCCGAGGGCTTGTGACACAGCGGCTCTTGGGCTCTTAATTTTTAACCAGAAGAGACTGGATGGTTTCCTGTCTCAGTGGCTTCTGGGGGGTGACACGACCTCCGGCAGCATCCCCCCAGACGGGCTCCCCCTGGCACTGGCACACCCAGGGAGCCCGAACCCTTGGTGATGTGGCACGTCCCCCTGCGAGGAGGGTCCTTCCTGCTGCCCTTTATCTGCCTTCCTTTTGGTGGAGCAGCTTCTCCCAGCGTGCTGTTGAGCACAGCGGATGGCAGGGCCACAGCTTTCCTCAGGAGGTGACCTAAGCCCAGGAATTCCTGTTGCTCTGCCAGCGTCCACAGCTCGCCGTCCAAACCGGCCCCGGTTTGCCTTTGGCCGGCGCTGGTGGACAGAAAGCTTGTGCTGGTTCCTCCTCTCCTCCACTGACGTGGGGGAGCGGTGGCTGCTCTTCCCTGGTCTCTGCAGAGCCCGGCTGCTTCCCCGGACAGTGGGCATGGAGGGAAATGAGCTGCCCTGGTGATGTGTAACCTGTCCCTGGCCGGGTTGGGAGTGGGTCTCGGGGGGTGCTGGTGGCAGTCAGGACTGTCCTGGGGCTCTGATCCCTCCTCCCGCTGGCCCGGGAGAGAGGCCAGGAGCATCCTGTGGGATTTCACACACTGGGGTGGGGGGACCGGGGACATCTGCCCCAGATCACAGGAAGAGCTTGTTGCTGAAACCGCTGCTTAAGGGGGTTGGCACTGAACGAGTAATTAGGAAAAAACCCCTGTGGAATTGCAGAAATCCAAACATAATCTCCTAAGGAAAGGTGAAAGCGTTAGCTGGGTCTGTGAGCTCTGTGCACGGTGTTCCTGTACCCGTGTCCCAGCGCTGCTGGGTGGGTTCCTGGGGACAGCACAGTGCCTTTGTCCTGGGCAGCCCGTCCCCTGCCTCTGCTCACCTTTGCCTTCTTTCCCTTTACCTTTTTCCTGTTGCTGTTGTTTCCGGAAAAACGTGACGGGGAAGGTCTGGATGTGCTGCCAACTCAGGAGTGTCAGAGCAGCCCTTTCCACCCCACTCCAGCCCAGATCCCACACGGGCCCCTCGTCCCATGCCAGGAAACCTGCCTGACCTTCACCTTTGTTTACTGCCTTCCCTGTCGGCTCCCCAGTGGAGCCCTTCTTGCCTCTGGAATTTCAATGCAACGAGGGATGCTACTGAAAGCTTTTGGGAACGTGTGTGAGCAGGCCAGCCTTGCTCTGGAACTTGGGGGCTCCTTCCAGGCTCACCTTGGAGGTGTGAGGGTCTGCAGGACGTGGAGCTGGGCACCACTGGCACTGGGCACGGGCCACCCAGACCGGCCGTGCCCTCAGATCCGCTGGGGAGGGTTTATTCCTTCTCTCCTTTGCGTTGGCATGTGCTGCAGGGAGCTCATCCTGTGGCTGATCCTCCCGGGAGGAGCCCCAGGGCTCTCCCATGGACGAGTCCTGCCTCGGTTGCTCCCCAGCCTCACCCAATTTTCCATCAGGCTCCCCCTCCCCGCGTCCCCGTGTGTTTTGATGACCTCAGTACCGTGGGGGTTTTGCAGGATCGTTCTCTTTTCTGTTCCCACTTAGAGGCGACTCCCATTTCTGAAGGAAGTGTGCCTTTTGCTGCGTTCCTGTGCCCCGCTGGCTCGGCTGCCCCGTCTCTGTGCAGGGGCTCGTGCGGGCTGGTTTTCCATTTCTGCCCTGCATTGCTCCGGGTTCCCAGCGCGGTCTCGTGAAATGCACTCCCTGCTGCCTGCAGCGCGTTCCCTTTTCAGCTGCTGCTTTTTAATTTCCTTTCAGCCCTCTCTCGTTTGTGTGCTCCTCGGTGAAGAATTTGGGCCTTTTTTCGGCTCTTAAGGGATTGCTGAATGTGAGTTCTTTATTGTTATTATCGCACTTGAATAGATTGAATATTGAATAGATCTTGCCTGTCATCCTGTGCGTTGCTGAGGATTCAATCCGAAGCCCTGAGCTCTTTCTTCCTTCGGGAAGGAGTCATCCGTGCTGTTGAGAAGCTGTGCTGTTTCCTTTCAGGAGTTCTTCTGATTATTGTGATCAGAGCTGAGAATTGTGTGGAAGAAATGATGCCTTGTAACTGGGAACCAGAGAGAGCAACTCGTTCTGAAAGCTGCTCCCTCCCTGCCTTCCTCCGAGCCCCCAGTGCCTCCTTCGGCTCCTCGGGATCCCTCATGGATCATGGAGTGCTTTGGGTTGGAGGGACCTTAAAGACCATCTTGTTCTACCCCTGCCATGGGCAGGGACACCTCCCACTATACCAGTTTGCTCCAACCTGGCCTTGGACACTCCCAGGGATCCAGGGGCAGCCACAGCTTCTCTGCCCAACCTGTGCCAGGGCCTGCCCACCCTCCCAGGGAAGGATTTCGTCCTCATATCTCCTAATATATCCTAATATCTAAACTTACTCTCTTTCAGTTTTAAACCATTCCTCTTGTCCTGTCCCTCCAGGCCCTTAGAAACAGTGTCTCCGTCTTTCCTGTCGGCTCCTTCAGGTCCTCAAAGTCCACAATTGGGTCAGCCCAAAGCTTCCGTTCTCCAGGCTGACCCATCCTAGTTCTCCCAGCCTTCCCTCCAGCCCCCTGACCATCTTGGTGCCTCCTCTGGTCTCACTCCAGGAGCTCCACGTCCCTCCTGTGCTGCTCCCCAGGGCTGGAGGCAGCTCTGCAGGTGAGGTCCCACCTTGTGGGGGCAGAACCCCCTCCCTGGTCCTGCTCTTGGTGCAGCACAAGTTTAGCTGCAGGGTCTCTAATCAGAGATGTGAGCAGAGGTGATGGTGTTTGGAGAAGCTGAGCCCCAGGAGCCGTTTGAGCCCTGGATTGTGCCCACAAAGGGCTGGGCAGAGCTCTGACCTCTCAGCAGAGTTGGGGTGTTGTTCCTGCTTCGCTCTGAGGCAGCAGGAGCCTCTCCCAGGGGTGCGTGTTGTGTCCTCTCTTAAGTGGGAAGTATTAGCGCTCCCCAGAGCGTGACTCTGCTGTACAAAGCCGGGTCTAAAATTCGGTGGGTTTTGGGCCTGGACCTTCCTTCAGCCCCGGCTGTGCCTGTGCACGTCCCGCCAGGGCTGCTCTCCCCACCAGCTGCGTGTTTTCCTGCCCAGCAGCAAAAGGTGACAGGGAGGAAGGTCCCGGAGGCTGAATAAGCAGGCAGGGAGCTACAGACACCGCTTAGTGTTCATTGATGGCTCCCTGAAAGCGTGGTGCACGTTCTGCTCCTCCGGGAGGGCTGAAGGAGCTCAGAGATGGTGTTCTCAGAGGCTTTTACCTCCTGGTTTCTCACGCTGGCTGCCTCCCCCGGGCATCCTGCGGCAGGATGAGAGTCCCGGCTCTGCCACCCGGGCAGCGATGGAACAGATAGCACTGACCTCTGCTTGCAGTTCAAACGCTGCCCGGGGCAAATGAGCCAGGCTGGAGAAAAAGGAGCTGTAACATCAGCTGGGTGGCTTTGTGCCTTGGTGGCTCCCTCGGGCAGGTGGCACCACGTGGGGAGATGTGGGTGCTCCGCTGGCACCCGCCCTGTGCCCCGGCGGCCTCGGGTGCTCCTCGCTGGGCAGAGCGGTTTGATTTGTACAGAACATCTATTTCTCAGGGTGCTGCTGAGGGGACAAGGGATTGAATTGAGTTGGGAGTGGGGTTGATGGGGTGGGGGGCTGCTGATGCCCAACTGAGTGTCCTCCTGGGCCAGTGGGATGTGGTGTGGCTGTGGCTGGAGCTCTGGTGCCGCTGGACACGTGGAGAAGGTGGGCTTGCCTCAGTCTGTGTGTCTGTCAGTCCAGTGTCCGTGTTCAGCTCCTCAGCACCCTCACGGATAGGGCGTGTGGATCCGTTTCCCCCATGGAGGTGGGAACCAGGGGAGTAAGAAGGGTGGGAAGAAGTGTGGAGGCAGAAGCAGCACATCATCCATGCGATGGCAGGAGCAGGACTCGGTCTGGGAGAGCCAGAGCTGGAAGGGCAGGGCGGGGGGTGATGGTTGGCTTTGCTTTCAGGAGCATGACAGGCTTTGAGATGAAACCCTCGACCAAGACTAAACTGTCTTCTTCTCAAGTGTCAGCAGGGAAACAGAGTGATGGGCACGAGGGAAGGCTGAGGGCCAAAAAGCAGAACCAGGGACTGGGAGGGGACACGGTGGCTGCTGTCGGGGACAGGCTGTTGCTGGCTCCGTGTCCTCTTGCTCTTCACCCTCAAGAGCAGACACTGCCAAGAGCAGCATCTGCCACCACAGAGGGGACATGGACACCAGCACCGCGGTGCCGGGAGAGCAGCGGGAGGAGATACAGCCTGGGGGTGGTGGGATGTAAATGTTTGATGGCTTGGGCCCTGAGGAGGGGGGGAAGTGCCTTATGGTGCCAGGGAAACCCGCTGCAGCCATGGGGTGAGGTGGGGAGCGTGGCTTTGCATGAGGGAAGCAGAGGGCTCCTTCCTTTCTCCAGCTGGGAGACCTTACTGGGGCGCCCAGGTCCCGGCAGGGTCACGGTGCTCCGTCACCCACCCGCCTGTGTGCACACCTCTGGAATCTGTGGTGGAGGAGTCAACAGACTCTTTTCACGCTATTGGAGGTTTTGAAGCAAAATTTTGCTATTCTCTGTTCTTAGGCCATAAAAAGTTGTTGGGCGCTTCTCATACTTGATGGGTTCGACTCCACCTGAACCCCACTGAACGCGTTAGGGGGGATATACCAAATCTCATCCTTCTCTAGCTCTTCTTTGCCCCTTCCCACGATCCCCCGTCGTGGAGAAGACCGTGGCGTTCCCACGTCATCCCCGTCCTTGCCGTCTCGGGGCTGCTCCTGGGAGCGGGAGCCAGCCCTGAGCGCCCCGTGTGTCCACAGAAGTGTCTGCGGCTGAACCCCGACGTTCCCGTGTGGGTGTCCAAGCAGCGCATCCTGTGCACCTTGAACCACAGCCTGAAGGATGTGCTCAACTACGGGCTCTTCCAGCCCGCCTTCAACGGCAGGGCCGGCAAGTTCCTGGACGAGGAGAGGCTGCTCAGGGAGTACCCCCTGAACCCCGACACGCCGGTGCCCTACTTGGAGGTAACCCCCTCTTGCTTTGCTCTGATCCTGGTTTATTTTCCCTTGGTTTATTGACGTTCTCTTATTTGATCTCAGTCTCGTTTTATCCCCCTCGTTCCCTCCCGGTTTTGAATTTATTCCCTTTATTGTATCTCCTTTCCCCTGATGTCATGTCACTGTTTCCAGTGTGTGTCTCTCTAGCCTGGATAGCTGTGAATACGTGTGTGTACCTGGCTGTGTGGGGGTCCCTGCTCCCCTGCACCCCAGGGCTGTCAACACCCCCTGTGCCCTCCCCCTTTTCCTTCCCGTTTCCCTTCCAGGACGGAAAGCAGAGACACTTGCGTGGGTGTGTGTTTCCTCCTGGAGAATTCACTGAGAGAAAGGGGAGGCAAAAGCCTCGGAGTTTTGGTTGCTGGAGAGCTCCGTAACATCTGTCAGAGCCCATAGAGCAGCTTCCCTGGTTTGCACCCTGTTGACCAAAATCCCTGGTTTTAGTGGGGCTGAACTGTCCTGGGATGTGGGGAGAGCGGGAGGAAAGCTGGGTTTGTAGGAGCAGAGGGGGAGAATCCCAGGATATAAGGCTGAAGGACTCCGGGTTGACATTTTATTCCATTTACTGGAGAGACTGGAACACAACCAGTGCTGTGGCAGCAAATCCCTGCACAGACCTCACCTGTGCGATGGCCGTGGAGCATCTTCGGCACCGTCTTCTGCCCCAGGAAGAGCAGAAATTCACTGGATTGATGTGTTTATGCTCCCTGGAGGCTTTGCCTGGGATTCGGGACTTTATTCCAAGGTGACCTCAGCGTTCTTTGGGCTCTGCTGAACATCAGCACGAGCTGGCTGTGGTGGGACTCCGGGTGCCTGCACGAGGACTTCTCCAGTTTGGGTTTCTGTCTGTTCCCCAAAGCCTGCTCGGGAAGCACCACACGCTTAAGCTGCACGGGCTCTTCCAAATGCAGGAGGGAACGCTGTTATTATCCCCAATCCTGCCTAATTTGGAAAGAAAGTGCAGCGCGATTTCTTGGCAAACTCGATTTCACGTAGACAAAAACATTCGGAACAGCATTAGGAACGCTTGCAAATAAACCCGGGAGGTGGTAAATTCCTTAATGTTCCTCGCCCGGGCTCCAATGCTCGGGTTTTGTATCATTTAGCATAATGTCCACACTTAATGGCTTTGCACACGCGGCCAAATGCGGGCTTGACACGGCTGTTTGTTGTGTGTCACTTTGATTCTTCACAACGCGAGGAGACTGGCGGCTGAGGGCTGGAGAATCCTGCTGGAAAACTCAAAATCCGGGATCCATTTGCGAGACACAAACCCTGTGCCGATACCAGGTTTTGCCAGGAGAAGTTGTGGGTTCCCCGTCCCTGGGAGCGTCCGAGGTTGGATGAAACTGGAACAGCCTGGTCTGGTGGAAGGGGTCCCTGCCCGTGGCAGGGGGTGGAACGAGGTGATCCTTAATATCCTTCCAACCCAAACCGTTCTGGAATTCTCTGATGTCTTGGTTTCTTGAATCCAAATGCTAAATTAGCCCTCGGCGTTGAGCACGAAGGTGACTCTCCTCAGGTGGGAATTTTGCACCTGTGAAGGACCAACATGTGTAAATCCATGGAAAACACAACTTTTACCTTGGAATGATGAAGAAAACGGGATTTTCTGTGAGAAAACGTGCCCAGCAGAGCGGGCTTGTGATAGACTGAAATGTGCTAATATTTTGCCAGCACTGAAAAGCAAGTGGGATGAGCTTAGTAACTGCAGTCCAAAGATAACTTGGTGTCGGTTCCTGGCTGAAATAATGGAATGTTGATGGAGGATTAAGTTCAGAGCAATTCAGAATCTCCGAATACAATTCATGCATTTGAAAGGAGATCTCGTCAAACAAATCCAATTGCATTCCCCAAGGAAATTGTAATTCTGCTTGATAGAGATAACAACACAAAGGTAGCAGCCACTTGGGGGTACTTGATTCTGTTCTACATGATCCTCAGGTTCAGGATTAGCACATAAAACTCCAGCAGAATGAGTGTCACTGGCTGAGGAATCAGTGACACAAAGCAGTTGTCACTGTGATCCTGGGATTCCTTAGGGAATGGTGTCAGGCTGGATTTTGGTCCCCCAGGGATGTGGGTGGGAATGGAAAATTGCTGCTGATAAAGTCAGATTGCAACGAGTTTCACAGGGAATATAAATTTCCGAGGGGGGAATCACATCAAAAGGTGCTCTGAGCCAAATGCAAACATTCCTCTTGGGAGAACCCGCCTGGAATACTGAGGATCACCAACGTAAGAAGGATGTGGAACTGGTGGAGCAAGGCCAGGGGAGGCCCCGGAGATGGTGCAGGGCTGGAGCCCCTCTGCTCTGGAGCCAGGCTGGGAGAGCTGGGGGGGCACCTGGAGAAGAGAAGGCTCCAGGGACACCTGAGAGCCCCTTTTGGGGCCTGAAGGGGCTCCAGGAGAGCTGGAGAGGGACTGGGGACAAGGCGTGGAGGGCCAGGACACAGGGAATGGCTTCCCAGTGCCAGAGGGCAGGGCTGGCTGGGACATTGGGAAGGGATTGCTGGCTGGGAGGGTGGGCAGGGGCTGGGCTGGATTTCCCAGAGAAGCTGTGGCTGCCCCTGGATCCATCCCTGGCAGTGTCCAAGGCCAGGTTGGACGGGGCTTGGAGCAACCTGGGCTGGTGGGAGGTGTCCCTGCCCATGGCTGGGGTGGGACTCAGTCTTTAAGATCCCTTCCCACCCAAACCATTCCATGGGTCCATGAGCATGAAGGACTCACACAGTGGAAAATGAAGTTTCCAAATAAAGTTTTTGAGCCTTTTGCTGAAGAAACACGAGGGCAGTTCCTAGTGGGGTGCTGGGACACAGCTGACCCTGTAATCCTTCAGCAAGTAGCGAGGGGGTTTTGGGAGGCTTTGGGTGGCAGGACTTGGTACTGGAGCAGTGTGTGGGTGGTCAGGACACTCCAAAGGATGCTGGGAAGAGGCACAGCACAGCAAAGGGCAGCAGAAACATCCTGAGAGTGGAAGAGAAGATCCCTCAGTGAGGTTTAGAGCTCAGCCTGCATCCAAGGAAGTCGGGTCCGGGCCACGGTGTAAGAACCACCCTGGGAAAACCACTGTGCTCTTGGAGAGCTCCCTAATTAGCGGGGAAGGAGCAGAACAAAGCCCACACTGTCTGGAAGCTGAAGCCAGACAGATTCTCAGAACGTTTTTAATGAGGGAAGCAATTAGCCGTCAGAGCTAACGCTGATGGAGAAGAGCTATTCCCTGTCCGTGTCTCCCTTCAGGCCGGGCTCCCGGGGGGTGCTGGGTGCTCAGTGGCTCCTGTTCATGTGCTCTCTGTCGTTCTGTCCCCCACAGTTCCGCTACAAACGCCGTGTGTACACCCAGACCCTGCTGGATGACAAGCAGTTTGCCAAGCTCCACACCAAGGTAGGGCTGGGATCCGCCTGCCGAGCCCCAACGCTCGGTGGCACCTTCGGCGCTGCTGGTGGCCCCTCGCAGAGGGGGCTTGGGGTTCTCAGGTTGCGAAGAAATCGCGGGACGTGCGTGGTGTGTGCCGAGCCCTGGGTGCTTCAGGTGGGGGTGCACCCGTGGAGCGGCGGAGGGGGCACACGGGGACAGCCCTGCATGGATTGTGTCCCAGCAGGCGGGTCTGCGGGTGGGTTGGGTGGGAAAGCGTGGGGAGGGAGGGCGTCCACGGGGTGCTGAGGCAGAGGAACGCGAGCTGGGCCTCCTGAAGGGGAGCTTTATTCTCCAGCACGGAGGAGCTGCTGCGCCCGGAGAGCACAATGGGGCACGTTGAGGTGCCTCCCCCAGCCAGAGGCTGCCACACGCCTCTGCCTTCCACTGCTTTGTCTCCAGCTTTAACCCACGTGTTTGGGTACGGCTTCACTGGTGGCATCCGTGGGTGAAGTGGAAGGTGTTCCCGGTTTCCTGCAGCCCCCTTGTGTCATGGGCAGTGGTTGAAACGTGTCAAGGTCAACAGTGAACAGCCCATGTGGATGTTTGGAGAGCAGGGACTGTGTGGGTGTCTGCTGAGAGGAGAGAAGGCCCCAAATCCACCAGGCTCTGCAGCCAGGGGCACCCCAGCTGGCACAGCTGGAGGGTTGGGGATGCTCATGGGGACCAGTCCTGGAGGGCTGGGTGCCCTCTCACACACTGCCCCTCCCCTGGGCACCTGTGGTGGTCCCATGTCCTGGGATGCCACTTCTTGCCTAAGAAATTAAGACCAGGAATTCTGGGGAGGTCTGGAACCACCAGAACTTTTCTGCTGCCATGAAGAATTGTGCCTTGAGGTGACACGTGGCCCCTTGGGGATTTTGGCTGTTCCTGGGAGGCTGGAGCCAGTGGTGTGTGGGAACTATGAGGCAGGAGGGAGGAGATGGGCTCTGGCAGCACCTGGAGAGGCTCCTGGGGATGGATCTCTGCTGCTCTTCAGCCTCCTGGCGGCCCTGTGGCTGCTCCTCAGCCTCCTGGCAGCCCCTGTTGCTGTTGGGCATGCGGGCATCTGTCCCTGGCTCCTGTGCCACTCCACAAGGTGGTCACACCTGGTCTGCAGGAGACATCTGTGGATGTTCAGTTAACAGGTAGAACAGCAAGATCTGAGCTTGATGAAGCCATAAACGTAGAGCAGAAGGGGAGAAAACCTTCTCCCCAAGGGCCTGCCCTCCCTCGAAGGCTGTGGGAAGGAGCAGGTCCTCTGTCGTGGCTTTGCAGAGCTGCAGAAACGAGAAGCAAAACGCTGATGTGGCTCAGGTTTGGCTCACGCAGATGAGAGTCACGAGGCTTCTGTCTGGTGGCATAAGAATATCCAGGCAGCAGATCTGGAAAGCTCTCAGCATCTCCCTGGCGCCAGGAAACGTGAATCATGGTCTTCCTGAGCCTTGCCAGAGGAGCTGGGAGCTCTCCTGCTGGAGGGAGGGCTGGGGGCTCCCGGCACTGGGAGACCCAGCGGCAGCACCCCGGGATTCTCCTGCGAGTGTTCGGCAGCCCTAAATGTGCTGCATTAAATATTCACTTCATCTCCGCTTCAGTTCCTGCTTAAAACCCAAACCTCCTTCGTGCTGTTTCTTTATTTGTAAACTGCCCCTTGCTGATCAGATCCCGCGTCTCTGCTCCTCCGCCAGGAGCGTTCCCTTTGGATGGAGCTTTCCCGGGGCCTGTGGGTGCTCTGGTGCTTGGAGGGGCGGGAGAGGAGCCCCCCGGGGGTGAGGTGGGTGAGGTGAGCGGGAGGTGCGGGCAGCCACAGGGGCAGCGCCACGAGGGATGAGAGCGGGAGATATTCCCATGCCAGCCGCTCGCTGGAGCGATGCCGGAGCGCCGGCGGCGTCGGGACTCGCCCGGCACGGATCGACGCCGTTTCCCGGGAGAGAGCGAGAGGGGAGCCTGCGTGTGCAGCCTCCCTGCAGCCCATCCGGCGTGAGAGGGGCACGGGGAGCGCGGGGCCATGGGCTCCTCCCTGGCACGCTGGCTGGCCGAGCAGAGGGACAAGTGGGCACGAGCCGCCGGGGAGCGCCGAGCCCGAGCGAGGAGCACGGTACTGCCTCTGCCCCGGCTGCTGGGCCGGGCACCCACTGGTGAGGGGACGTGGGGACACCGGGGGACAGCCCTGCCCCGCCGCTGACCCCGGCCGGGGCGCGGGGTTTGTGCCCTGCCCGGCGTGGAGACGCTCCGCGTGGACGCGGGGAACGGCTGGGAGCCGCAGCCTGGGAGCGGGTGGGCTCGTGGGGGGCTCCTGCTTGCCCGTGTGGTCGGGGGCGGTGTTTGCATCTGGGGCCTCTGTGTCGGGCTGTGGGGTGCCCTGTAGAGGTGTCTGTTTGGGGGGCGAAGTGTTGCGTGTTCTGGGATGCGGGGGTTTGGAGGGCTGGGAAGGATTGGCGTCAGGTCTGACGGGATGGTGGGATGGCCGAAATCTTTCAGCCTGCGGCTGATGGTCTCGGCCGAGCCAAAGCAAAGCATGAAAGCTTTCAGCATTTGGAGTCTGATTTGTAGCGGCGGGAGACACGACTTGAGTCTTCTAATGACCTCGGAACATGATTCTTAACTGTGTTGTTGGAGCAGAGCCACAGCATCGTTTAGGTTGGAAAGGATCTCTAAGGTCATTGAGTCCAAGCTGTGACTGAGCAAACAAGAACAATAAGAGTAACTCCTGGTTTTGGGTGCCAGTGGCCTCTTCTGAGTGGGGGAACTGGGTTCTTGCACTGCTCGCTGCAACCAAGGGACTCAGCAGCAGGAGGGGATCGATCCGTGTGCCCCTCGGGATCTGCAGGCACTGACGTTCCTCAGAGGTGTTTCTCCCAGAGAATTGCAGGAGCCCACTTAGAAGTGGTTGTGCACAAAAATACACGGTCGAAAGGGGCAGTCCCGTTGTGCTTCTAAAGGGAAACGCGTGCAGAGAAACGCTGGCATTTACTGAAGTGTCCGTAGAGCCCTGCCAGGAGACTCGGGATGTGGCCACCCGGGAAGGGAAGGGAGCATCACACCGAAAGGACTGACTGGGAGCAGGGATGGCATTCCAGCCGTGCATGCTGGTGGGGGGGAGCCAGAGCCTTGGCCAGGGGTGGGGATGCGAACCATCCTCTGGAGGAGGAGACGGGAAGGAGCCAGCGCGGTCTGGAAAGGACCCTGGGAAGAGATGGGGAGGTGACCGAGGTGAAGGATTCAAGCCTTGCAGGGGACACATCAGACCTCGTCAGGTGCTGTGTCAAACCGGGGTGCAAACAAGGCCTGTCGTGCCTCCCTGCATGTCAGGACACCTCTTGCTTGTCTCCAGCTTCTCCTCTACCTGGATAAATTAAGGAATGAAGGGGAGGACAGCAGGATCTCATGGCCCATCCAGCCCACCATCCTCCACCGGTACCAGCCCCTGGGTCTGTGTGTGTGGGGAGAAGCAGGAGGGGAAAACTGGGGGGGTGAGATAAAGCAGCTTAACAGGGTGACAGAAGTGGGACGCACAGCTGAAGGAAACTCAGGCACTCGGTCACTGCTTCCCAAGGGCAGCTGTTCAGACTTCCCAGGGTGGCAGGGCTCTGCCTTGTGTGGGGGTGACTGGCATTTCAGCTGCCAGAGGGCAGGGTTAGATGGCATATGGTGAAGGAATTCTTCCCTCTGAGGGTGGGCAGGTCCTGGCACAGGTTGTCCAGAGAAGCTGTGGCTGTCCCTGGAAGTGTCCAAGGCCAGGTTGGAGCAACCTGGGCTAGTGGCAGGTGTCCCTGCCCATGGCGTGCAGTGGCACTGAATGGGCTTTAAGGTCCTTTTCCCACCCAAACCATTCCATGATTCTTTGAAGACAAGTGCCATGGCTCCAAACATCCCTCCCCTTCCTCCTCCATCCCAAGCTGTCATTGCTGGGCACAGCATCCTTTGGTGTGGGGCACCCCTGGCTCACTTGGGGTCATCTGTCCTGGCTCCGTGCCCCCCCAGCCTGCTCAGGACTGACCCCCCTGTGTTACCCTCCCTGTGCTCAGCACAAACCCAACAGGCAGATGGCGAAACCTGGCTCTGTCCCGGCCCAAGCCGGAGCATCCCCAGCATCTGGAGCATCCCCAGCATCTGGAGCATGCCCACCTCCCTGCTGGGCAGGCACAGCCAGGGGAGGGGGGAGCTGCCAGGCCGCGCTTGAACATTGGCATGGCATGAAATCAATAGTTCGATGTTTCCGTGGGGGTCGATGTGTCCCTTTGCTGCCGCCTGACAGGGAGGTGGCTCTGCCCCAGCCTCTCCCGCCCCTCCGCGCTCTGCAAAGCCCGTGGTCTGTCTTAGTTCCAGCTGCTCTCTGGGGCAAACTGGGCCCTGAGGAATGGTCAGCCTTTCCTTGAGCGCTGGGAAGGGCAGAGGGAAGGGTTTGTGCTGCCTCTCCCCTCCCGTGGAGCCCCGAGCCGGCGCCTGGGTTTGGCTCCCCAGCCCACCACGAGCGGGGCGGCGGAGTCCTCTCCCCGCGAGAAGAATATCTCATTTATGTTCCTTCATTTCCATTCCAGAGAGGGGAGCTTGTTCCCTCGCACCGCTCTGCTCTCAATGAGCTGTTCTTCTCTGGAGGGTGTCGATCTTCGCCGCCGTTCGGTGCCCGTGGGGGACGATGAGTGTGCCAGGCGGCTGCCAGCTGGGCAGCTGGAGCTGCTCCACCTCCTGCAGAGACGGGGAGAAGGGTCTCAGGCTCACCCAGGGCTCACTGTGGGGTGGCATTTTGGGTAAGGACGGGTGGGATCTGAGCTGAAGCGCCAGAGCTGCGGGTTGTGCCCGAAGGGTGAGGGCAGAGCAGGTGTTGGTTCCTGTCTCTTCTGGCAAGGATTCTCTTCCTTCTGCTCCTCGGGGAGCTTTGCCCCAAAGGCAGGGATGGCTTCCCAGAGGGTTTCCAGTGGTGTGACCTTAGCTGTGTCCCTGTGTCCTCACGGACCCCCATGGTCCTGGCATGGGGTGGGACAGATCCCACCTCCCACGGCCCCTGAGCTCTGACCCTGTGAAGGCACCTGGAAAGAAAAGACTTGAAACACCCCTTGCGGGCCCTGACTCTGAGCTTTAATCTTGTTGGCGTGAGGGTTGGGTGGGTTTTTGGGTTCTCCTCCCCAGAGGAAGCTCACTTTGTTCTGGTCCCTGCAGTGTTCAAACACTGATCTGTAAATCACTGAGTTTGGGGGTTTTGCTCCTGGGGAGACCCTGTGAGTGTTTGTTGAGGCATTAGATAAACAGGAATATATTCTGTGGCTTTCCATAGATATATTTAGGGTTGAATTTCTGCATATAGGAAGTGGGATGCTGTGCCTTTACCAGCTTCTGGTTGTTTTCCCCTCATTTTGATTAGTATCAAAGTGCGTTTGGATAATTCCAAAATTCAGTTAAACCGAAAACAAAATAACATTTTCCATTGTGTCTTTATCACTTGAATAAATGGTGCTCGACACAGAGGGCGAAAAGTGAGTTTATCAGGAGGTGTCTTTGGTGTTTGAAGCTGCCTGATCTTTTAAACAAAGGGAGATTTGGGCTGGCCGAGTGGTTCTCATACCAAATTCTCAAAGGTGTTCAAGAGCCAGGAAATCAGCAGGTATCTGGTGAGACCTCAGAGTTGCCCAGGAGGGCAGGGGGTCTGCTCAGCTCCCCGGACTTGGTGGGAGGCTGACATTTGCTCTCTCTCCTCAGGGCTGGTCACCTTTTAATATGTTTGAAAACCTGGCCCTGAGTCCCTCAAGTTCTTAGGATAATGAGATCTCATTCCTTTCCCACCAGGCTTTTATTCATAGACTGGGGAAGGAAAACAAGCTTCCTTACTGTCTCAGATCTCCTTTCAGCTTTGGCTGAATCAGTCCAAATAATAAGGACAATATTCTGTGTTTTCAGCTAAATGGGAATAGAAAGGAGTTGGAAGGAGAAGCTTTTCCGTGCAGCACAAACTCTGCAACTCCTGACAGGAGAGGGGTCGGGCTCTGCTCCCAGGGAACAGGGACAGGAGCAGAGGGAACGGGCTCAGGTGGGACAGGGCAGGGGCAGGGGGGACATGGGGAGGAATTCCCTCCTGGAAAGGGTGGTCAGGCACTGGAAGGGGCTGCCCAGGGAGGGTTGGAGTGGCCAGGCCTGGAGGTGCCCAAGGCAGGAGTGGCCGTGGCACTGAGTGCTCTGGGCTGGGGGACAAGGTGGGCATCGGGCACAGGGTGGGCTCTGTGGGCTGGCAGGGCTTTTCCACATTGATTCTGGGATTCTGTGAAAAAAACTACGTGGAAAACTGTAAATACCAGCATTTGTTTCATGATGAAAAGTGACTGTAAAGCACCCAGGAAAGGACTGGGATGGGTGCCCGTGGGGGACCGTGCCCGTGGCTGGGATGTCTTTGCAGTGTTTGGGTGGGTTAATGAGGCAGCTTCATTAGTGCTTGGAAATGCAGGTGTCACATCAACTGTGGTGCTGCCAGTGTGGGTTTCAGGTGTGTTTTCCAGATGGGAGAGCTGGAGAGGGACTGGGGACAAGGCGTGGAGGGCCAGGACACAGGGAATGGCTTCCCAGTGCCAGAGGGCAGGGCTGGCTGGGACATTGGGAAGGGATTGCTGGCTGGGAGGGTGGGCAGGGGCTGGGCTGGATTTCCCAGAGAAGCTGTAGCTGCCCCTGGATCCATCCCTGGCAGTGCCCAAGGCCAGGTTGGACGGGGCTTGGAGCAACCTGGGATAATGGAAGGTGTCAACTAAACACGTCCATCTGGTCCCAGAACTCTAAAGTCGCTGTGCTGTGTCCAGCGCCCTCCCGGGAATGTTAGGTTTGGGGGCATGGAGCCGTGCCTCTGGATCACACTGGTGGGCACGTGGGCAGCAGCAGAGCAATGGAAAGAGAATGTTTTCATGTGTAAAAACGACCTGGTGAAGTCTCTGGGCTTCAAAAACGATTTTGGAAGCGTTGCTGTGGATTTGGTCCGAGACCTTGCATAGATGAACCTTCTTTGTTCTCCATCTGGAAGCGCAGGGCGGGCATTGATTCCCCCCAAGGGAATTTCCATGGCAGCCCCATCAATGCCTGTGCAGGGCCCTGGGATGAGCAGCATTGGATGATCTTGGAGGTCTTTGCCAGCCGAAATGGTTCTGTGATTCCATACAGATCCCAGGATCAAAGGTGCCTCCCTCCATGTCCTTTGTTTTGGCTCATGCGCTTTCTCCTCAGTTTTCTGTCTAAAAGGAAAATTAAAAGTTGACTTGGGGCATCTGATGGGCAAAACAAAGCGTGTTCTGAATTCCTGAGCACCTGGAAAACTGGGAATGCCGATGGGCACGGTGTTGGGAGGGATGGATGCATCCCTGGGGTTGTACAGGGAGGCTGCTGGAAGAATCCTGGGAGGGGCACTTTGGATTAATGCTCGGGAAGTGTCTGGGAGCAGCACGAGTTGCTGTCACCTGTGCTGAGGGGCTGTGTCTGCCTCGGTGGGGCTGGTGGGACATGCGGTGGGTCCTGCCCTGCTCTGCACCTGCAGTATTGGGGCAGCTGTGGGCACAATGTAAGGAGGATATGAAGTCATGAGAGAGTGTCCAAAGGAGGCTTCCTGGAGGGGAAGGGTGTGAGGACACTGAGGGCACTTGGGGTGTTCAGCTGGAGAAGAGGAGACTGAGGCAGGACCTCATTGCAGGGACACCTTCCTGGGGAGGGGCAGGCACTGAGCTCTGCTCTGGGGGACAGGGACAGCACCCAGGGAAGGGCTGGAGCTGTGTCAGGGCAGGGTCAGGTTGGGTATCAGCAAAAGGTCCTTCCCCCAGAGGGTGGTTGGGCACTGCCCAGGCTCCCCAGGGCAGTGGGCACGGCCCCAAGGCTGCCAGAGCTCCAGGAGGGTTTGGATGATGCTCTGGGGCACAGGGGGTGACTCCTGGGGATGGTCCTGAGCAGGGCTGAGGGCTGGACTCCATGACCTTGTGAGACAAGAGGGAGCCTGGGGAGAAGTAACACGGGGCAGGAAGGGCTGGGGGATGTCTTGTCCCCCAAAAAAGTCAGGGCTTGTGCTGACTCTGGTCGTCCTCCTACTGCACTCGTGGTAAGAGTGGTGGTGCCATGGGAAGTGCCTGTACTGCCCATAACTCCTCCTGGAGAAGATGTGCCACCCCTTTTGGACCTTTGGAGCAGTTCCTGCCCCGTGTCTGTGTAGGCTGCAGCGCAGCAAGGGCTGCGAGGAGCAGAGTTGCTCTGAAATGTCGGTACCTTTTTAAATGCAGCTCCTGGCCCGGCTCCGTGGGGCTGATTGCGGGGCAAAGGGGCTCAGGGGTTTAGCTTTGGTTCTGCAGGGTAACCACACACAGGCTGACTTGGGGTGGCTTCAGGTTCACAGCCCTGATGGAAAGTTCCACCCCTGGAGAGTTTAACCTTGTTGAGTGGAAATGTGAGTGCTTCCCGAGGTCTCCTCAGCAGGTCGGAGGAGCAGCACTGATGAACTTGTGGGTCCCGAGTTTTGGCATTTGCAGCCTTGTCTACAAAATTAGCTCTTAAAGCATCAAGTTTCCCCTTAGAAGGTTAATTTTTGACAAAATCGAAAGATTCTGCAAAATAACATGTGGTGAGATTTTGCTTTGGAAGCTTTGGAGAAGAGGCTTCATTGCCCAGAGAAGCTGTGGCTGCCCCTGGATCATCCCTGGCAGTGTCCGAGGCCAGGCTGGACGGGGCTTGGAGCACCCTGGGCTGTGGGAGGTGCCCCTGCCCATGGCAGGGGGTGAGATGAGATGATCTTTAAGGCCCCTTTCCACCCAAACCCTCCTGTGATCCCAGTTCTGTTTGACATTTTCAGGATGAGTTGTTTTTTTTCTGTTTTCCGACTGGAAATCTTAAAAGTGAAAATTATAGCGAAGGATTTTGGAATTCATTCTGCTTCATAAAAGAGATCCTTTCCCCCTAGCAAAGGGGGCTGGAATTCGGGCTTTCTCACTGGGTGCAGAGCCTGTGTTGCTCAGACCTGCTGGCTGCAGCCTGACCGCTTGGTTGGAGCCTTTCCCAAAGCCTCCCCTCAGCATTTCTGCTGTGTCAGGCGCTTTCCAGAGGCCTTTCCCGACGCTGGCTGCCGCAGGGTTGAATTAGAAGCTCAGAAAGATGCCCCAGCCAAGCTGCAATCAAAGGTCTGGAAATCTGGGCTGGAAATGTGTGTGAGATGGGTGTTCTCACACCGTAGCCCGTCCAAGTGTTGCCTCCTGCCTGGCAGAGCCCCAATTTCTAGAGTCTAGAAATTTAATAAAAGAATGTTTTCATCAAGCAGAGCTTTCCCCAAACAGAAGAGGGAGCGATAACTCACAAGCAGGTGGAATTAAAGGCAAGTGTGGGCGCTCAGAGCCCTCAGGGGAAGCAGAGCCAGCCTTTGGGGCAGAGCAGGGGGCTGGAAGCACTTGGCCATTTCCATGGGTTGATCCAGCAGTGCCGGTGCTGAGGAGGGGACCATGTTCCATGTGGATTTGTGGCACGTGGACCCCGACTCCTGGTGGGTGCTGCGCCGTGGTCTGGATGGTTTCCTTGGGTCTCCTGGTTGGGGATGTTCCCCCGGTGGCTTCTTTCTTGATCTGGAGTGTTAAGGGTGTGTGCTGTGTGTTCTGCAGGCGAATCTCAAGAAGTTCATGGAGTACGTGCAGATGCTGAACGCGGAGAAGGTCTGCAGGCTCCTGGAGAAGGGACTGGACCCCAACTTCCACGACCCGGATACCGGAGGTGAGCCTGGCTGTGCCAGAGGGGGATGGCAGAGCAGGGCTGGGGGACAGGGTGGGAACTGGGGGCCAAGGCTGGGTGTGAGGGAGTTTGGCAGTCGGTAAAGTTTGGAGCAGAGGGGCGTGGGTTGGATTTCTCAGCACCGTGTCCTCTTATGGGACTCGGGAACAGGAGGTTACAGAAGGCTCCTGGGGGAGGAGGGGGGGGTGTGTGGAGGATCCAGAGCCTGGGAATACAGCACGGCATGGAAGAGCTGTGGGTCCATACATGCAGCGGGATTCTGGGGAGAGTGGGGCTCCTTCTGGACCCACGGGGTGGTGGAATTCACGGGTCTCTCCACGAAGCAGTCAGAAGGTTCAAGAAGTATTTTGGAGGTCAGGAAAACAAAATCTTGGCCTTGGTTTCTTCGATTTCCTTTGCCTTCGTTTCTCTGGTTTTGCTGCCTCTGAGCACAGCAAGGTCTGAGGGTGACCCAGTCACCCCAGCCGGGTTCTCTGCACTTCCAGGCTGGGAGAAGCAAGACTCCCACTCCAGATGTTTTGGGAATCAGGGGGCAGCCAGGGAAGACCTCTGCCCATCTCTTAGCCTTGTTCTGAGGGGGGAGTTCCTGCTTTTGTTGTTGCTGCCTCGCGGAAACGCAGCTCCTCGGGGTTTCTTGTGGAGTCCTGGGGAGAGTCACGGGCACGGCTCCAAGGCACGAGCAGCCTCCGGTCGGGTGGTTCATTCTCTGTGTTTCTGGGGCACTTGGGTGGTTTCTCCGGCCGCCGCTCAGACGCTGCGGCTGCACCCGGAGATCCGGGGGATCCGGAGCGTTTTCCAGCGCAGAGATCAGGTGCTGTGTGGTGTTGCTCCCATTAACCTCTCCCCTCCGTGGCTGCATCCCTCGCCAGCTGCCAATGGCCCCGAGTGGGAAGGTGAAAGGTGCAGCCAAGCCATGGCAGGAACCTTTTGAGGAGTGTTTGTGCTGTTCCTTTGCTGGTGAAGCCCCTCCTGAACCTGCCGGGTGAAGATCAGCCCGTAACGTGGAGCGTGGCCACCGCTGGCCCTGGAGCGAGTCCGAGCAGCCGGCTCTGCGGGGACCTCGTTTTTGCCCAGGAGCTGGGAAGCGTCTGGAGGGATCTTTGTTACAAAGGAAGCTCTCTGCTCTTCTAAAGCTGACGGAGCTTTCCAGAGTGGATCGTGTTGCAGACGGTGTTTTCTGCATGGGAAGATGCTGTGAGGGGTTTGGATCCGATGGCTTCGAGCCCAGGTGTTCTGTTAGAGAGGGAAGGAACGGGCTCTTGGAGAGGGGAGAAGGAGAGACCTGACCCCAAAGGGGTGGTTGGATCTGTGTCAGAACCAAACCAGAGTGGAAGTTGTGAGGTGGGACAATGCTGTGAGATGAGAAGACTGTGTGGAGACCTCAAAGCACTGTCCAGTATCCGGAGGGGCTACGAAAGGAGTTGGAGAGGGGCTTTTCCTCAGGAGCTGGAGCAGCAGGACACGGGGGGATGGCTTCAGAGTGAAAGAGGGGAAATTTAGCTTAGGTACATGGAAGAGATATTTCCCTGGGAGCGTGGGCAGGCCCTGGCACAGGTTGGGCACAGAAGCTGTGGCTGCCCCTGGATCCCTGCAAGTGTCCAAGGCCAGGTTGGACAGAACCTGACATCGCGAACCCCCAGGAAAAGCAGGACTGGGAAGGACTCTTGGATCTCTGCCTCCTTTGTTGTCACAGGGTGAATGTCTCCGGCACGTGGTGGCATTCCCGCTGTGTCCTGCAGGCCCAGGAGCTGGGGCTCAGTGATCTCCTGGGTCCCTCCCGGCGCAGGGTATTCTGTAATTCCATGATTTCTCCGTTGGTTTGTTTCCCACTACAGGTTTTCCTGGAGCAGTTTGATTGATGCCTGTCAGTTGTGATCCTTTTTTGTACCATCTCATTCTGGGAAAAAATGAACATGTGTGGAGGAAAGCGTTTGATTTTGGTGAATGGTGAAGGGAAAATGTAACTTTGTGTGTCCTTCCTCCTCTGTCGTTACATTCACCAAGCCAAGGGCGAGGGATGGAGGAATATTTTGTCTCGTTTTATATTCAAGGGGTTTAACCGAGTCTCAGTGTGCAACTTGGGAGTCTCCAAAAGGAGCTTGTGCCACCCCAAGGTTAGTGGAAGGAGGAGGCTCTTGCTTTGCCCAGACTGGGAGGGGCACCAGGACTTGCCAGACCCGGGAAACCTGGGAATGGAGAGACTTGCTGAGGATGAGGATGAAGCCAGGGAAGTTTGCAGGGCACCATCTCCTTGCCAGTCCTTGTGGAAGCAGGGAAAGGGTGTAGAGGGAAAGAGAGGCATTAATTTAATACTTAATTCCCTCCTCTGGAATGGGAAGGATTTTGTCTGGGGATTTGGGGTGGGTTTTGTGACTTGGGCTCTGGTTATGCCAAGGCTGAGACAGTTCAGGAACTTCCTCCTGTGCCTCCGGCTGGGGCCAGAACTGGGTGAGGGTCTGTGGGAGCTGCCTTTCCACAAGGTTTGCTCTTAGATCTTTGTGCAGGGAAACCTCCCTGCTGAAGCTCAGAACCCTTTGATGTGGTTGTTCCATCCAAACCCAGATTCCTGGGATTCCTGGAGCTCATGTCGCCCCCAGCTGCCAGTTGTGGCCAAGCTGCCCATGGCAAAACCCCACCATGGCACGGTGGCCACTGGTGGTGTGACCTGCTCTTTGAGATGAGGAATAAGCTCTTGGAGATGAGAAATATTATCAGGAATGTTATTTTTTCCCTCCTTGAGGAGTTTGGATCTGTGGGAGAGCAGCTGCTGAGCATGCCCTGAGTGGCAGGGACAGCCCCAGAGCCAGCAGAGCCTGGACAGGCACCTGGAACAGGGACAGGAGTCACTGCTTGATGCCCCAGCAAGCCTGGAAACCACCTTTTTTCCACTGGCTTCAGCAGGAGAACTGTCAGGAGACATTTAGGTGGGAAGGCACAGGGGCAGAAGATCTCCTGGGACGTCCCGCAGGGCTGGAAGGGCTTGGCAAAACGCAGGGTGGCTCTTTGCCCCCAAAATCTGCGGGACCAGGAGGTTTGGTGCCCGCCAGAATCACGGGTCGGGAGAAGGTGTGAAGTGCTGGACCAGCAGTGCCTTTGCTCCGTCCTTCCCTTGTGGTGTTTGGGTGAAGGAGCTGAAGCTCCAGGTGAAATATCTCCCAGGTACCTGTGAGCCTTTCCTGGCTCTCTGTTCCCCTTCTGCACCGCATTTTTCACTTGGAGCTGCCAGCTTCGTTGGTAAATTGATGAGACAACTGATGGGCAGGTGTCCGAGCAGGATTTCAAGAGAAGGAATAACTAATAGATGGCGTTTCCAGTGCTTTGGCGTTTAGCAAAGCCAGGAGAAGCTGCCTGAGTGTTCTCCTTGGTTCCTCATCCTCCGTGCCGGGGTCAGGGCAGTGAATCCCCAGGGCTGGGTGTGCCGGGAGGTGGCACGGAGGCCCCCGAGGCTCCGTTCCGTGTGGCCCCGTCTGTGCAGCTCCAGTCATCCCAAGCACCGTTTATCCTCCTGCCTGGTTGGAATGGAGTGGAGTGGGGAACCCAACCCCCCGAGGGTTTAGAAATGCAGCTTTTCTTTCCTGCTCCTTTGCCACACGAGTGCTCCCTTCATCCTGAGCGGAGTCAGGCTGCGACTCCCGCTGATTTTGGAGGCAGGGAATGTAGTGGTGCCATCCCAGAGACTTTGGAGATCCCTAATAAAAATGATTCATCCTCTTCTCACTTTCCAGAACATTTTCTTCTGCCTCTCTTGACCTGGGGGAGGAAAAATGATCCCTGCAGAAATGGTTTGAGGGGGGCATTATCCAGGCTCTTATTCAACACGGGGAAATTAATGGGCTCATCTGCATCCTGCTGCGTTTTCCAGGAGGGAGAGGCCTCCCTTTGCTCCTGAATTTATTCTTTTAAAGGAGAGGAGGTTTAATTCCAGTGGTTCCAAGGGAACATTTCTGAGCTGTAGGTGTGCTGGATGAAGAACATCTTCCCAGTTTATCCGGGCCACCAAAATACCTGCGTTTCCCTTTCCAGCATTCCTGTTCCTCCTCTTCCCAGTACACACAGCATTCCAGGGCTTGTTGTCCCTGTCAGGAGGGAAATGTTTCCCCTCTGCCACGAGCACATCCCATGGGAGTTCCTCAGGTCAGAGCACGGTTTGCTGGAGACACAGGGAACTTGCACCCAGGGTCCTCTTGTGCCTCATCCATGGGCACTGCCTGCTTAGACTCATGGAATCATGGAATCACTACCGTCGGAAAAGACTCTTAGGATCATCAAGTCCAACCACGTCCACTTGTCCTGTGCTGAACTGGGAGCTCCTCGAGGCAAACTGGGCTTCCCTGCTTGGAGAAATGTTCTTCTGCAGAGTTTAATCCAGTTAATGGACTGGGACTGGCCTGGATGCACCATAAAATCCCCTGTGCTTTGTGGTGGCACCGTGGCAGCAGAGCCCATGGGACGAGGTGACATTCCAGCCTCCCCAGCCTCTGGGTCCCTTCATTTAAGCTGCTTTTGGGAGTGGTTTTAAGCTGTGCTGAGGCAAAAGGGATAATATTCCCCTTTCCATTTTCCTGCTGGGGTGGGAAGGCAGGGAAGAGCCACGCTGGAAACTGCTGCAGCCCCGTTTGCCAAGGTTCACCTTTCAGGGTCTCTGGGCAGGTGTTCCAGGAAAGATTCACTGCCTTTGAAAGAGATTAAAGGAAAAAATTCACAGTTGCTTCCTGTAGGTACATTTAAAGGGGGTAAAAAAGAGGATACATGAGAGGTTGCTGTTAGCCTGAAATTAGCCCAACCCCGGGGGATGGTTTAGCCTGGGAAAGAAGCAACCCTGGATATTTAACAAGGGATGTTTAACAAGGGTGGCACCTGGGGAACAGCAGGAGATGGAGAGGAGCCCGGGAAACCACTGGCTTACAAAGAAGGGTTCTGGACTGGGGGCAGCAGTAGGGACGTGGCCCCAAAATGATGTGAGGACAAATGGCAGCAGGAATGAGCAACTGGGGAGGAGAAGGGCCCTGGAGATGCTGCAGGGCTGGAGCCGGGCTGGGAGAGCTGGGGGGCACCTGGAGAAGAGAAGGCTCCAGGGACACCTGAGAGCCCCTNGTCTGTGCCCACAATATTCCTGGGATATCCCGACCCAGCTCCCTTAGTTGGTCCCTTGCCCTGGGAGTGTCTCCCCTGGCGGGTTCCCCAGTCCTGCTGGCACCCCGGGCTCTCGCTCGTTAATTACTTTAAGCATTTATTTGGCTTCGAGAGTCTCCAAGAATTAACAGGGTGTAATCACCAAAGTCCTGGATTAGTGATTACGCTGGATTTAGGGAACAACTTCCTGGCTGCGGTTCCTCCGTGCGTCCCGGAACGCCCAGTTTGGCCCTTTCTCAGCCTCTGAGCCCAAGAGGAGGGGATGGACGTGTCAGTGGAGTTTGGTGTGTTAATGACAGCGACTGCAGCAGGGTCTGGAGCCTTTCCTGGGCTTCTGCCCCTTTGGGAATCTCATTTGGACTCGGAGAAGTGGCGTAGCAGCACGTGGGAATGGAAGCGGGTGCTGGAGTGGGGGCTGGCAGGGGCAGAGCTCAGGTGTGGCAGCCTGAGTCGCGGTCACACCGTGCCCTTCCCATAATTCAGATTAACTGCAGACAGGGAGGGATTTCAGGGCAGTCACGGTGGGAAAGCAGTACCTGAAAATCACGGCGAGGGCAGAAATTGAGGCGGTGGTGTTTGGCTTGGAGTTAAGGGATGGGCTTTGACAGAGCATCGTTTCCCTGGGCTCTGCTCCGTGGTTTCCCTTTGCCCTTGGCTCGAGGTGCCCAAGGTGCCAACGTGGCCGTGGGCACTGGGGCTGCAGAGCAGCGGGTTGTGGGTGGTGGAGAGCAGGAGAAAGTCCCTCCTGCCCCCAAAGGTCACCCCGAGCCACCCGCTCTTCGTGTCCCTCGGTGGGTGCATGAGCTGGCACCATCCTCACCCTGCTCTGGAGGAGGAGCAAGCCGTGCCTCCGGTGTGGCCACCCGGCTCTTCTGGAGCACAGGATGCCAAGTGTCGGCCCTGTGGGCCCCTCTGAGGGTGGGGTGTGCCTTCTTACATTTGTGAAAATAGAGAAAAATAGCATCTTAGAAATATAAAATATTATTTTACAAGACACAGTTTTTTGCTAATATAATATTTTTCCAATACGAGAAATACTTTAGAATAAGTATTTTCTAATAGAATAAATATTTATTATTAAAATACGTTAATATATAATAAATAAATGTACAATGGCTAAGGTAGAAGACCCAGCTGTGATGTTCACATGCACTGGTGATTTCTCATAGTGGCAAACCCATCTTTAATCCTCTTGCCAAGGGTCTTCACTGATCTCCATTTTTGGTCTTTGACTTACAGACAAACCCCAGAGAGCTTTAGCAAAGCCCCAGAACCTTGTCCGACCTCTTTATCTCAGTTAAAAATTCAGTCCATGGCGATGCTCTAAGATGAATATTTGAATGTGTTTTTATTCGCGTCTGAAGCCATTTTCGTAGGTGAAATCATTGTTTTTCCCTCTCTGGGGGGTGTTCCTCCCCTCTGGGCTGAGGGCTGGAAGGCTGGAGGTCGCTCCCAGTGTTGTGGGGCCGTGAGGACCGTGCAGGGCACGTGAAGGGGCTCGGGGCAGTCCTGGGAATGCTGGGCTGCTCCTGGGTGTGTGGCAGGACACCAACCCTTTATCCGTGCTTGGCTCCAGGAGGACGCTGGTCGGGGGCACTGATTTCCACCCCTTTCTTCTCCCTGTTGTATCCATGGGGTGTCCAGACCTGTGTGGTCCCGTGGCCAGCAGTGGCATTTCTGCTGTTCCTTAAATTTCCGGTGCTTTCCTGCCCACTCTCCTCTGTGGGAATCCTATCTGCTCCCAGAGGGGTGAGGAGCAGCCCTCTGAACCCTTCATCCGTGGGACACCCACTGGTCTTGGAGCCGGGCTGGGAGTGGACGTGGACTTTGGGGCAGGGACTTCCAGGGGAGCGGGAATCACCCAAAGGGTTCTTGAGTGGAATCCACTCTCTCCTGAGACGAGGCTGTTCCTGTTTGTAGCACCAGCCTGATTCTGGATATCTCAAGAGCCAGGTGGGCACAGAAGAGTCCGTGGTTTAATCTGTTCCATTCCCAAGATACTTCTTGCTGCTTTACTTCTGTAACGAAGATGGGGAAGGGCCTTGATGGAAAGTTGTGTGAGGACACTGAGGGCACAGCCTGGAGGAGACTGAGGGGAGACCTCACTGCAGTCCCACCTTCCTCAGGAGGGGCAGAGGAGGGGCAGGCTCTGATCTCTGCTCTGTGAGCAGGGACAGCACCCAGGGAAGGGCTGGAGCTGTGCCAGGGCAGGCTCAGGTGGGATCTCAGGGAAAGGCTCTTCCCCCAGAGGGAGGTGGGCACTGCCCAGGCTCCCCAGGGCAGTGGGCACGGCCCCGAGGCTGCCAGAGCTCCAGGAGGGTTTGGATGATGCTCTGGGGCACAGGGGGTGACTCCTGGGGATGGTCCTGAGCAGGGCTGAGGGCTGGACTGGATGACCCTTGTGTGTCCCTTCCAGCCCAGCTCATTCTGTGACTCTGTGATAACTTTTCCCCCTGTTCCAGCCCCAGAGCAGCTCCCCGGGACGGGTCGGGAGGGCACACCTTGCTGGGTGGAGGCTGCTGCTGAGGCTCCCATTCCAGCAGGGTTGGGCCAGGTGGGCACGTCCTGCTGGCTCCCCGGTGGTGCCCGCGGAGGG
>VWZF01000861.1:86499-110997 GCA_013396755.1 Sclerurus mexicanus
AGGTCTTTCCAACCCATTGTGTAATTCTGTGGTTCCATGACTTGGGGTTGGGGATGCCCAGTTCATAAGGGATGATCACCATTCCTCGCTCTTGCCAAAGGAGCTCCCTCCTTCCCGAGCTCAGTGACCTCCGTGGCTGGCTGTGGTGTTGCCACCAGCCTGAAGTGCTAATGGTCTGTCCCCTTTCCCCTTCCCAGGAGAGCTGTGCCCGGGTTCTTCTCTTCCGTGGTGCCAGCAAGGAGATCCGGAACTACAACAGCCAGACGGCGTTCCAGGTGAGCGGGGAGAGCCGGCCCGGCCACCCCACGGAGCTTCCAGCCAGGGCAGCTCCAGAACCTGTCTGGGGCTTTAATTCCTGGGACAAACCCCCTGGCTCGGGGTGTCTGTCCTGGCACCGGCTGAGCGGCCGGGGCAGAGGGAGGAAGGAGAGCATGTGGTACCTGTGGAAGGGCTGTGACGGTGGTGCCTCGTGTGGGGGCACTGGGGTGGTGGGACGCTGAGCTTGGCTCACCTCTGTGTGTGGGAAGGAGGAGTTGTTGCTGGCTCTAGGAATGCAAATATTAGAGGAGGAGGAGAGTCTTTGGAGAAGGAGCAGAATCCTTGGAGGAGGACCAGATTCCTTAGAAATAAAGGGCAGCGTTGCCACAGAAATGGGCGCACCTCGATTTCTAACATTAAACACTGAAGGTAGAGGACCTCTAGTGAGGCTGGAACAGCTCTCTAGGAACCATGCTGTGTGACACAGGTGGCAGAGGGAGACCCAGCCCTTGCCCGGGGTAACGCCTTCCCTAAGTTTGCAAACTGGGGAAGGCAGTTCCTGCAGGCTGCAGGAGGTCTCTGCCCCTCCCAAAATCTGCCCCTCAGGTGTCCCTGGAGAGCAGAGTGTCCGTCAGCCCCTGTTCCCAGCCAGGTCCGAGGCTGCAGATGAGCTCATTAATTACGAGCCCTTTAGGAATGCCTTAGAAATGCTTTTTCTGGTTCTCCTTCGCTGCTGGTTGTGGAGTCTCGAGTGTGACCGGGGTGGTGTCACACCGTCCTCGTGTGTCTAGTGGGAGGTGTCCCTGCCCATGCAGGGCGTGGGACTGCACGTGCTTTAAGGTCTCTTCCAACCCAGACCACTCTGGGCGGTGTTTTGTCTCTTAGGATGGCAAAGGTTTGCCTCTGAGTCTTGTCCTTCAGGAGGTGCTTTTCTGTGTGGTTGTAAGGTTACCCACCCTCTCTGCTTCAGCCTTTTTCTGGTGTGGGACTTGTGATGTCTCCAGGTCCTCCAGGTCAGCCTGTCTGCAGTTCTTGTGGATTTTGTGGAAGTGCTAAGTGCCAGTGGCTGTTCAGCTGCAGTTTTGGGTTTCCCTTTTCCCTTCCCTTAACGCCAACTGACAGAGTGATTGCAGATGAGAAAACCTTGCAAATTCCTGCTCAGGGTCCCTCCCTGAGCATCTGAATCACAGCATTTGACTTGGAAATGAAAGCATTTACCTCTGCCAGCTGAGCTCCGGCAGAAGGATGATCCACACCTGGTGGGGGGGCTCCGGGGTCCCACATCCTGCTGCTTTGACAGGGTCTTTCCCAGGCACTGGCCTTTCCATTTGTACTTCTTCAGTGCCGTGGGGGTCCTGCTGGGCTGTTCCTCCAGCCTGTCCATGTCCCTCAGGGTGGCAGCCCTGCCCTGGTGGACACTGACCATCGCCTCAGTTTGGTGCAACCTTCAAACCTGACCTCTGTGATGCCCCACCTCGGCTGTTGGGTGGGGGATGACCCACTGGCAACTCTCTGAGCTGAACCATCCAGCATTTCTCCCCATCTGTCCACCCATCCATACTCTAACATCCTAATGGATATCCTGTGTGGATAAAGAGGAGCCATGGAAGGCTCCATCTGTCTTCCCTCCCCGTGTCCTCTGAAGAATCTGCTGGTTTTCCTGCCTCGGACCATCTGTGCCACTCCTGTGTCTCAGCAGCATCTGCCTTGTGGTGAGGGGCTGGAGATCTGCTGCCACCACAGGAATTCTGTTCTCCACAGCAAGAATTCCCTGTAAACAGCGGGAGGATCCCGAAGTGCTGCTGTTCAGTAGCTGTTCCAAAGGGTTTGTTCCTGCTCCCCACCCTCTTTCCCTTCCCCATCAATCCCAGCTGCTCTGGGTGGTCGGTGCGAGGGGGGGGTAAGACCCTTCCTCAGCTTTGGTTTCTCATCACGTGGTGGCTCCTCTGTGCCACTGCATCAGGCCCTGCTTTCCCTTTTCTCCTCCCTTTTCAGGTGACTTGAAGATTCAGTCAGTGTTTTCTTCCTCAGGAACACCCAGGGTGGGATTAATCCCATTTCCTGTGGGATTAAACTGGGTGTCACGTGCTGGCAACTTGGAAGCCCTGGGTCAGTTTTTCACCTTTTATTTAATGAACGTGGCCTTTCCAGGTGTCGTTACCTCTGTGTGAGAAGTGGGAACAGTCCAGTTCCTCCTGCTCCAGTCACCACCTGCCTCGCACTGTGTTTCTCCGTGCCTGTCAGAGGTGGCAGCAGTTTCCTGCCAAGCACCCTCTGAGTTTGGTCTTGTTCACAGTGCTAAATTCCCGCTTTTCTTCCCCAAACCTCCCGTTTCTAACACGGGGGCTGAACTTCACTTTCTCAGTGTCAAGACAGAACCGTTAAGGTTGGAAAAGACCTTTAAGATCATCAAGTCAACGATCATCTCACCACCACCACCACGTCCTCAAGTGCCACATCGGGCGTTTCTGGCCATTCCCAGGGGTGGGGACTCCCCCACTTCTCTGGAAAGATGGAGCTTTCTTGTCAGGAAAGTTTCTGGAGGTCCTTCACGCTGCCTCTGTGTGTCCCTGGAAGGTCTGTGGGTCACCCCCAGTGGCCATAAGAGACTTTAGAATCAGGGAATGGTTTGGGTTGGAAGGGGCCTTAAAGACGATCCAGTGCCAGGTTGGAGCCTTCTCACCTGGGTTTCCACAAGCCCTGTTGCTTGTCCAAAAGCAAAGGTGGCTTTTTCTGTCTCCTCAGCAGCGTTTTTGGTGCCTTGTGACCCTCAGGGGGTATTTACTTACCCAAGGTGGGCGCTGGAAAATATAAATATATATAAATATATACAAATATATATAAACACGGATATAGATGTAGCAGTAACTATGAATATAAATATAAATAAACGTGTGAGCTTGTAGTTTGGGGGGGGGTATTGATTTTCCAGCCACTACAGATGCCTGTGAGGACCCATCAAAAGGAGACCCCAGTGCCGGCAGTTTTCGACACCCACAGACCGTAATTCAGTGGGATTCCTTTGGAAAAACCCCCCAACCCTCCATAGTTTCTCCTCATATTGATCCGGGGGTCTGTTTGCTTCGGTGAGCGGGTGACTCAGGTGTTGAGCTGAAAGCTGGGGCTGTGATTTCTTCCCTGCCTGATCCGTGTGCCAGAGGAGCCGCGGGATCGCTGCTGTTGGCTCTTCCCAAACACGCCCCGTGGGGGCTTCAGAAGAGCAGACAAGGTTCTTAATGAGCAGGAAATGTCAATTTTGTACAAGTTCCTTTGTCCTCGTGACGCTCCTGCTTGAACTTTCCCATTTCCACACACGCAGGATTAGCAGATGCAGAATTTAAAAATAGTGTGTGACAGTGGTTTTAAATTTCCTTTAGTTTCCTGAAATTTAACAGTCGGAGCTGCTGCCTTTCTGTCAAAAAGTTGCCTGCGCTTTTAATTGCTGCATTTGTGTGGGGTCCCCCCAGGCTCAATCCTTCCCAACGGGTCTTTGTGGTGGATGGGTTTTTTTGGGAATTGTTTGGGGTAGGTAATGGTGATATAAGTGAACAAGGGTTGGAGTGGCCAGGCCTGGAGGTGCCCAAGGCAGGAGTGGCCGTGGCACTGAGTGCTCTGGGCTGGGGGACAAGGTGGGCATCGGGCACAGGGTGGGCTCTGTGGGCTGGCAGGGCTTTGCCAACCCCAGGGATTCTGTGGCTTCCTGCTGCTTCCCAGCCTCCTGGGGGACTCATGGAGCCACCCGGCCTGGGGGACTCGGGGACATCTCTCCGCTGCTCAGACGCCGCCCCCATGGCTCTGGAAGGTGCCCGGGGCAGGTTCCTGGCCAAGCCTGGGAAGCCCCCACACCTGGAGTGCTTCTTCCTCAGCCTCGGGCCCATCCTCCTCCCCTTTCCTGGTGGAAAACCTTTCCATTGTGCTCAGACAGAAGTTCTCCCATGGCAGCCCTGCTGGTCCCGGTTCCCCGAACACCTCGGGGCAGAGCCGGGCTCCATCTCCCACGGTCCCTGCACACACACTGGCATTACCTTTGTCTCTGTTGATTAAACCCCCCTCCCACCGCCTTGTTCTCGAGTTTCCAACAATCCTTTCGATTCTAATCCCTTAATGACTCTGCATCGCCTCCCAGCTCGGGCTCATCGAGGAATTTAATAAGCATATTCTGCACTCCATCATCCCGGCTGTTAATGACAAAATTGAATCCTGAGCCCGGGGTAGGGGCCTGTGAAATCCATTTGGCAGACATGGCCGGGCTGACACTTAGTCATGAATTAGGTTTCTGATCAGTTTTTCGTCTCTTGGCAGGAGTTTCGGCTCGATTTAATTTCTGTTGTTTCTGGGGATGTCACATAAGGCTGTCAGAATTGCTGCGGGAGACAGCGGGGTGATACCTCCCGTTTCTTTGCTCTTCCCAAAGCCTGGCCTGCCTCCCTCTCCTGGAAGCAGCCTGGATCCCTTCGGCTGCTGTGCTCCTTCCAAGCCTTCCTGTGCGGCACCGAGTGGAGTTCCTGGTGTCCCGTGTTCCTCTCGCGGCGTCCCGGCTGAAAGCTGGTGCAGCCCCCCTCCTTTTCCAGGTGTCAGGGGTGAGCAGGGTTCGCTGCTCGTGCCTCAGTTGCTCATGGAGGGCTCTGGCCAGGTGGCTCCGTTCTGGGTCTGCAGGAACCTGGGGCTTTGTCGGATAACAGAGGTGACTCCTGAAGTGGTTGTGGAGCCCAATGCAAAGATGTGGCCCCAAATCCTGGGTCCTACTTTACGAGGCCGAACTGCCCTGTTGATGTGGTGGCATTTGCTGTGTGTGGAGCAAACCCTCAGGTGTCCGTGGTGCCAAAGCTCTCCTGCTCCACCAGTGCTCCAGTGGTGTCCACCGACCCCTGCCTGGAGCCCATGGTGATGTTCTCCTCTTCTTCCCACACCTCCCTTGTTGCATCCCATGGCCAACCTTGACCTCCCCAGCCTCCTTTGCCTCTGTCACAGGTGCAATTGGGCCTTTAAACCCTCCAACCCTGAGAGCTCCGTGCTTTGATGTCCCCTGACCCCCCGTTGCCACCGGTGCTCGGTACGGCACAAACAGGCCCTTAGTTGTGTTTTCTTCAAAGATTTGTATCTTGTTGCTTTAAAATAGACATCGTGGTCTGAACTCTGCAGTTGGCAGTCGTGTTGCCCAGGCAACGGAATATTCTCAAATGGAGCGATTTGGTTCAAGAACGTCTTCGGCGAACGGTGATTTTTCTAATGGAGATGAAATTTTTGCCAGCAGGGGTTGGATTTCTGGCTTATTAATGACATCATATCTTGTGATGTCATAGAAATCGATGTGTTTAATTCTAGTGCTGTGGGTGAGACGTGTTTGGTGTCAGGAATACCGGGGAAGGGATGGGGTTTTATCGTTCCATTCGGCCGTAAACTCTTGCTCTCCACCTGCCTCTGCTCCTCAACGTGTGCCCAGCACAGAACCAACATCTGCTGCTTGACGCGTCTTAAAAACTTGGGCCGAGCTAACACCAGAGTTTGTAGCTGACGTGGAAACCTCTGTGACATTGTTTTGACTAATAAGCTCCGTATTTTCCTTGTCGTCACCGCACCGACAGCCTTGTCCTCCTCCATCTGTTCTCCCTTGGCGTGCGGTTGGGTTTCAAGGGCTCTGTGCTCCCGGGCGGGTGTGCAGAGCCTGCTGATTTGGCTCCCCAGCTCCGCTGGAGTAGGAATTAAAATAATTTATGGAGGTGTGGAGTTCCCGTTGGCACTTGGAGGGGTTATTCGACCTCCTCTGGGTTGGAAATGCAGCACGTCTCCCTCAGACTCGCTGCTTGTGCTGCCTGAGTGGGAAAACATGTGCGGTTCAGCGTTTCAAAGCGTGTTTGTCAACTTCTAACAGGAGAATTGATTAAAGCTCGGGACCGCCGAGGAATCTGTGATCAGACTTAGGCCCTTTGTTGTCCCTAATGATCAGGTAACGCAATAACCCGGCGCTTCTGACCTTCTCCCGCTTCACATTAATTAAAAGCCTGCTCATTTTAAAAGCAGATTTTGAAAGCAGCCTTGCCACGACAACAAACTCTCGGTGGCTGTGGTGCCTTGTTGTCCCCTTCACAGTGACAGGGTTTGCCCCAGGTGGGTCTGGCCGTGGAGCTGAGCCGGGCTCAGCACCTTTTGGGGTCACAGTGCTCAGCTCATGGAAATATAAACCAGTGTATCTCAAGGTGAAATAGCATATAAATCATATAAAATCACATGCAAATCATACGAAGTAATTTATATCGGGATAAAACAAGCCTTGCTTGTGTGGGGGGCACTTCTCTTGTTTTTCACTCGTGGCTGTTTAGGCCTCTAGGGAATTATAGGTAAAGGAACATCTTCCTCCTGGAAATAAAAAGCCATTAACCCTCCAGAATGCAAATTTGGTCTTAATTCGGGGCTTGGAATAGCAGTGGGGTGAGGGCAGGTGATCACCTCGTCTCAGACTGAAGTGGAATAGTTTGATCTTCCTTAATTTTCACATTTTAAAGGTTTTCACAGCTACTGGATCACCTCTGTGTCCATCTTGTGAGTCATCCTCTCTTCTCCCCTTCCTCTTGGCCTTGGCTCCAGCAGTGGCCCAGGACGCTCACAGTGGTCCAGCTCTTGGCTGGGACCAAGAACTTGAAGTAATAACATTGAGTTATGTCATGACATCACAGAACCGTGGAATGGTCTGGGTGGGAAGGGACCTTAAAGCCCCTCCAGTGCCACCCCTGCCATGGGCAGGGACACCTCCCACCAGCCCAGGGTGCTCCAAGCCCCGTCCAACCTGGCCTTGGACACTCCCAGGGATGGATCCAGGGGCAGCCACAGCTTCCCTGGGCACCCTGTGCCAGTGTCCTGCTTGGTGATCTCTCCATGTTTACAAGTAAATTTCAAGCAGGATAAAAGATATGTAACAAATCAAACACAGAGAGATTTATCAGTCTCTTCTGGATGAAACCCAGACGTCCCGATGGAGGAAGGTGAACGTGTCGTCCCGCCCGTTTCTGGGCACAAACACCTGGAATAAGGGTCAGGACACTTTTCCTACCTGCTCTGAGACAGCCCCGGAGAGGTCTGGCAAACCCGACGTTCCATCCAAGGGGATTTTTCTCAGTGCTGCGGAAATTGAAATTTGTGCTTAGATTTTAATCACTCCTTTGGCAAAGCGAGCGGATTCCTTTGTCCTTCCAGCGCTGGACTGGTGGGATAATTGATCGCCAGCCTTCTGCAGTACTCTGGTCAGATTGGAGGTGAGCAAAGGCCCTGCTGTCAGTCTGTCCTTGGCAGTCAAGTCTCCCAGGTTTCTTTTCCATCTACCTCTTTCTGAAAGGAGGTAAAAACCCCTTTTGGTCTGTCCCCAGACTGGACATTTCGGTGCAGATGGGTCCTCGAAGTCTTGGAAACACCTCCTACAGTTCCATTTTCATTCATGCAACGTCACCGTTTGCTTGACTTGGCTTTAGTTTGGGGCAACTGCTGCTTCCACGGGTTCGTTTCTGCCTCCTCTTTCCTCAATGATTGTTCTCTGCCCTGGACATGGGGACCTGATCTCTCCATCCCAAGAGTACAGGTTTGTGCTGGGCTGGATTTCATCTCTCTGATTCCAGATGTTGTTTCCGTCAGCCGGACTCAGGAATGTGTCAGTCAAACTGTATATTCTGCTTTTGTCTTTTAACGAGTTTTACTTTCCCCAAATTAGGGAAATTAACTGTGGAATTATCTCTGGGCAACCTGTGCCAGGGCCTGCCCACCATCCCAGCCAGGAATTCCTTCCCAATATCCCACCTAACCCTGCCCTCTGGCACTGGGAAGCCCTTCCCTGTGTCCGAGCACTGCAGGCCAGTGTGGGAAGCAAAGAGAAGGACAAAGGGTGAATAACTGTAAGTGCAAATATGAAGACAGGTTCTTGCTTCTTGGTAGGGAAAGGCCCAGGGTGGAAAATTGAGGAAGACAGGAAAGGGAGACAACAGGGAGGTAACTTTGAACAGGGTCACCTGCCATGTCCCTCTGTTAGAGCTTTGCTCGTTGTCCAGAGAGTGATTCCATGTCCCTGGGAGTGTCCAAGGCCAGGCTGGATGGGGCTTGGAGCCACCTGGGCTATGGAAGGTGTCCCTGCCCATGGCAGGGGTGGGACTGGATGGGCTTTAAGGTCCCTTCCCACCCGAACCATCCCATGGTTCGGTGATAACTGGGAGATTCCTGCTCCATACACCCCGTTGTTTGGGAAGGGAACATTCCCTGCTCCTGTGGAGCTCCTGCCTCCTGTCCCCTTCTGCCTCGCTGTCTGCACTCGTGTCGCCGCACCCACGCTGGAGCGAGGACGGGTCTGTGCCCTCTGTGCTTTGTGCCAGCTCTGAGGTGCTTTCCCCTGCTCTGCCGAGCTCCTCTTACCCATCACGGCGTGCTGGAACCCTGCACTCCTCGCTGCTGGAGAGCGGGAATGCAGCCCGGGAGACTCTGTGGCCAGCAATGATTTTCTGTCACGGTGTGACAGGCTGGAAGTTGGTTTTTTGAGAGGCAGGCTCAGGGACGGAGCGTGTGTCTGAATGGGAAGTGCCCCAGCCCTGTCACCCGTGTGGGACACGTGTCCCTGCTCCCAGGTGCCACTCCTGTGGCCACCAGAGGGACAGTCTGCTCCCCAAGGAGCAGCTTTCCTTTCCCCGATCACCTCTTTTCAATTTTTATTTAGCGACTCTCTCAAGGCTCCCTTCGTATCGTTTGATTTGATTTGTTTGCTCTCTCTTTTCATTTGGAGTTTGTCTTGTAAGAATTGATCGGGTTTCTGCCCTCCCGGCTCCCTCCCACTCCTCCTCCAGCGCTCAGTGTGAGACTGAGCTAATTCTGACTCAGATGCCATCTCAGCTCCCTTCTCCAGATGATGCTGCTGACTCGAAATCCTCCCTGACCCACGGACGTCACACTCCAGGGGCAGATGGGAGCTGGAAGTCGCTGCTGGCATTCCCCATCCTTCAGGCTGAGCCCGGTAGCTCTTGGAAGGTCTGTCAGACCCATCTCAGACTGTGGTGGGAAGGACAGTTCTGGACACAGATCTAGAATGAGAGACTCCCAGGATGGTTTGCATTGAAAGGGACTTTAAAGCCCACCCAGTGCCACCCCCTGCCGTGGGCAGGGACACCACCCACCAGCCCAGGTTGCTCCAAGCCCCGTCCAACCTGGCCTTGGACACTTTCAAGGATGGGGCATAACCTGCCTCTCTTTGGGTTTGTTTTGTGATGTATCTCATTAGGAGGGTCATTGTGGGTTCCCAGCAGCTCCATGTGCCTCATCTGGAAACACAAAGGAAGTTCCTGTCTCTCTTAGTCTGGAGCTGCTGAGGGACAGCTCCATCTCTGCTCTGTGTGACCAGGACAGCACCCAGGGAAGGGCTGGAGCTGTGCCAGGGCAGGGTTAGGTTGGGTATCAGCAAAAGGCTCTTCCCCCAGAGGGAGGTGGGCACTGCCCAGGCTCGCCACGGCAGTGGGCACGGCCCCAAGGCTGCCAGAGCTCCAGGAGGGTTTGGACAACACCTTCAGGGACAGGGGGGGATTGTTGGGGTGTCCTGGGCAGGGCCAGGGTCTGGATCGATGATCAGTGATCCTTGTGGGTCCCTTCCAGCTCATCATATTTCATGATTCCGTGGTCTTTACATCAACCTGTTGTCTGACTTGGACCATTCGGATGCTCCTTGTAGGATTCAGGGCAGGATGTTCTGGCTGCCTCCTTAAAGGGCCTCTTCTAAATCAAGGGCTTGGTGTGTGGTCCACAGTTAGAGATCACAGAATGGTTTGGGTTGGAAAGACCTCAGAGATCATCCATTCCCAACCTCGTGCCATGGACAGGGANCCAGCACAGACTGTGAGCTGGGAGTTGGGTCCAGGGGGTGTTGGATCCTCTCCGTGCCCGTGGCGTGTCTGGCAGGCACTGAGGACCCCCAGGATGTGTTTGAGCCTGATGTTCTGCACAGCTCGTGCACAGGAGGCCCCCGTGGTGCCCCAGGCAGGGTCGGGTCCTTCCTGTCACCATGTGGGGACTGGCCCCGGGGACACCCCCAGAAGCACCAGCCGGGCTGTGTCTGCGTGGTGGCAGCACCAGCTGCTGCCAACGCCTCGAGAGCTCCTGCCCGGGCGGCAGCCCAGATGGAGCTGCCATATGTGAGCAGGAGGGCTGGCCCAGGAGGAAGCGCCAGACTTCTGGAAGTCTGGAACAAATACAGAGTGTGCCAGGAGTCGGGCTGGGCAAGGGCAGCTGGGGAACCTCGCACGGAGGGCGGGGGTTCGGCAGCGTCACCTGGTTAAAGACAACGTGGTGGTTAAAGATCATCCTTCTGTTGTCTGGGGTAATGGGGAGGTGGGAACGCATCAGCAGTGGAAGGGCTCAGCAACTGGAATAGTCAAGGCCAGGTTGGATGTGATTGGAGCAGCCCTGCCCAGTGGAGGGTGTGCCCATTGCAGGAACCAGATGGTCTTTAAAGTCCCTTCCCACCCGAACCATTCCGTGACTCTGTGACAGAAACAGCTGACAATAGTCTGGCACGTTGGCAGATCCTTCTCAGGGTCTGAGGAGAGCCGGGAAGCTTCAGTGTGTTATGACAATAATTTGGCTGCCTGCACCTGCCCATTCACACTCCTCTTCCAAGGAGGAACGACCTGTTCCTTCCCTCTCTGATGATCCCTCCCTTCCCATCCCATCACCCCCCGGAGGTGATGCATCACCTGCCTCCCCCAAGGCCCTGCTCTGCCTTTGCACCCCATGGCCATCGCTGCTCCTGCTGCCTTTTGCCCTCTCAGGATGAGAAGGATGAAGTTCTGGACTTCTCCAAGTGTTTCATCGCAACAGAGAACCCCTCTGGGAGCACGGTGTGGGTGGCCTTCCATCACAGCGAAAGCGGGACTGGTTTCATTCAGAGGTTCTGGGGAGGGAGTTTGTGCTTTGCCAGGTGTGAAAATCCATGAACAGCCTGGTGTTTTCAGAGCCACTCTGGCACCTGCCCCGTCTTCTGACCTTCATCCAGATAACTCCCTTTTGAAGATACCATCGAACACAAACTCCTTCCACAGCACTTGGTCTCTTTGCCGACCTCTTCCATGTTCTCACTTCATGAAGGTCCTTACCAGCTTTTATGGCAACTGGATGTCTCCCCTCATCAGCTGCGTGTGGCTCAGAGTCAGCGACTCACGGCCAGTTGATGTGTCTTGCTGCTCTTCTGTCTCCCAGTTCCCCACTCTCCTGCACTTTGTCACCGTCCCCAGGTGACATCTCCACTAGTGGCAGCCTGTCTTTGTGGCCATCCCAAGGTGACAACTCCAGTGGTGGCAGCCTGTCTGTGATCTGGACATGCCAGAGGAGCTGGCCCTTCCTCATCACAGGGGAATGATGCTTTCCCAGGGATATTTTTAGGGATCAAAGGGTGGATAATGGTGGAACTCCACCTTGGATGTAGCAGTGGGTGAGTGCAAGTTGGTGCTGACTGAATTGCCTTAGTGTTGTTCCACCAGGAGAGTGATTCCATTTTCTCGGTCTTCAGCTGTTCTCCACATTTCCTGTGTAAAATACCACATTCCAGGTTGGCCAGCACTCTTATCCTTAGAAATATTCCTACCGGGCGCCCCACAGGACCACTGAGACCTTGGCTGTGGCAGCAGGATCATCAGCAGGATGGATTTCATATCCCTTTGTGCCGTGGTCCTTCCTTTCTCCGGGCAGCTGCAGGACTGGGAGCTGGAGCTCCTGTCATGTCCCATGATGTCCCATCATGTCCCAAGTCTTCTGTGTGGTGGCCGTGGGCTGCCGGAGGCACAGAGAGGCTGCAGGGCTCTGTCTGGCCCCCAGAGGTGCCACCTCTGTGCCCCTGCTCTTGCTGGATCAGTTCTCAGTGTAACCTGAGCTTGTCTTCTTCCTCCACCAAGCTTTCAGATCCCTTTTGGAGCTGGAAAGCACAGTGGCTTCCCATGGGAAAATCCATCCATCTTCAGTCTCCCTCGTGTGTCCAAACTTGGGGAAAGGAGATGAAAGCTGCTTTAATATGAATAGACAGTGACAGCCCAGAACAAGGACAATTAAATATTATCATAAAAGCAGGCCCAGGGTGAGCCCCAGTTAAGTGGTTTAAAGTTGTTTACCCAGTCCTTGGGCATCTCTGCTTTACGTTTGGTGGCATCTCCTCCTCCTTTCTTTTAGAAATGACTGTGTTTGCCTAAAAGGATAAAAATAGGCAGGTTCCATTGGCTTGGAAAGAGCTGTCACTTTGATCTCTTGCTGTGGAACAACTCAGGGTGTTGCAGCACCTCAGAAAATAACCCTGGGCCAGGGCCAGGCTGTGGCTTCTCCATCCCTGCAAGTGTCCAAGGCCAAGGTTGGATGGGGCTTGGAGCAATCTGGGCTGGTGGGAGGTGTCCCTGCCCATGACAGGGGTGGGAATGGATGAGCTTTAAGGTCCCTTCCCACCCAAACCATTCCATGGTTCTTGGGCAGCCTGGACGGGGGTTGTTGCTCAGCCTGGGACAAGACATGGTGAGGAACCCTGTGCACCATGTCTGCTCTTTCCATGACATCACCAGGATAAGTAGCTTGGCTGGGATGTCAGGACAGCATTCCTATATGGAACATCCAGCTTATTCCTTGGAATTCCACCATTTATCTTCTGTGTGGAAGTTGGGCTGTTTTTCCTGATAGGCACCAATTCCTCCCACTTTGGTGTCCAGCACTAAAATTGCTCACTGATAAATATTTAAAAAACTAAATAAATCCTATTTTCTGGAGTTTCCATCCTTCAGACTTCCTTTTCTTGTCCCCTTGTGCCCCAAAAGCTGTTGCCTTTAACTTAGAGCAGCTCATGATTATGGAATCATTTGGATTGGAAAGGCCCTCTAAGAACATCAAGTCCAACCAGCACTGCCAAGGCCACCCCTGACCGTGTCCCCAAGTGCCACATCCACGGGTGGGGACTCCACCACTGCCCTGGGCAGCTGTGCCAGGGCTGGACAGCCCTTTCCAGGAAGGAATTTTTCCTAATATCCAACCTAAACCTTCCTTGGAGCATCTCGAGGCTGTTTTGTCCCATCGTTAATCACCTGCCGTGCCGTGTCTCGGGTGGTTTCATCGGGTGGGTGGTGACAGCTAATTGGTGTTCGGGCAGGACTGAGCTGGTGGCACAGGGATCTTCTCTCTTCCTGGGGATTTGGTGAGATTGGATTCCTGACAGGATGTGTGTCCAGCAGGTTTGTTTCTTCTTGCCCTTCCAGGAAGGTGTAATGGTTCCAGGGTAGGGAGAGGGGCAGCTTCTGGTGTCACAGTGCCAAGAGCTCTGCAGGGCTGAGGGTGCAGCAGTGGGACCTTCCACCTCCCACAGCCAGAGCAGGAGGAACAGTCCAGGATCTGGGACAGCAGGAACTGCTCCTTTCTGAGTCCAGCTCTGGGCCCCTCAGACAGGAGAGACCCCGAGGGGCTGGAGCGTGTGCAGGGCAGGGAAGGGNCCCCATCCATTTTAGGGATCATTCCCAGAACAGACATCTAATGAGACTTCAGATTTGGATTGCTGGTGGAAAGCACCTTTAGGTGGTTTTGGACTATATGTTAATTGTTCATCTGGGGAACTTTGAAGTTCAAATGCTCCTTTCCAGTCTTTTGTCAGTTTGGTTATTTTTGCTTCCAGATTTCCCCAAATTGAGCTCCTTTGCCCTTCTATAGAAAAGCTGCCTTTGCCTGCGACCTTTGAGAGAGCAGATCTCATAAATATATTTGTGTATGTGAGGAGGGACAGAGAGATCATAATTTGGAGCAAGCTTGGGGAAAAACAGCGACTCTTACTGAGTTGTCTCTCGTTCTGACCTATTTTCCCAAAGGCAGAAGGAAGGTTTCCTTTCTTCCAGCCATCACTGATCACTTCCAGCTCTGGCTGAGGAGGTGGAGCACGAATTCTGGGCCTCAGGATACACCAGAATTCCCCCAAGCCTGGCTGAGCCGAGGGCAGTGGGACTATTTGTGCTGAGAAGGGCTGGTAGCAGAGGTGTGCTCTGAGTCACCGTGGTAAATATAGCCCTCGTCACTGAGATGCAAATGAGCCTGGTCCTGCTAAAAGCTCTCCTGCAGGAGGGCAGGGGAGCGTTCCACGGCTGGAGCTGCCAGGGTTGCCCTGGGTTTGGGGTCTGCCAGGGTTTGGGTTCTGCTTCTGGCCTGGTCTTAAGCACAAAGGCGGCATGACGGTCCCGGCATGGGCAGCTGCGTCCAGAGCGTTCTCACACGGCACCAGCACTTCGTTCTCTCCCAGAATCAACTTGATCTGGTTTCTTCTCGTTCCCAAATAATCTGTGGGTGCTGCTCGGTGAGGACACCTGAGCCTGAGAGGCTCAGGGGGACTGGGAGTGCTGGGAAGGGTGGGAAGGCACAATTCAAACCGTTCAGTCCAGTTCTTGTAGTTCATCTCCCAGTTTATTTCCCTGAGGATCAGGGATGGATTTCACGTGCTCTGGCCCGTCTCACTGGGGCTCTCTCACATGTTACAAGAGTGTTCTTGCAGCTTGTTCTGAAACATTGGATCATTCTGTCTCGCTGGCACGGATGTGACACCGATTGGGAGTTCCTCTCCCAAATACGTAGGAAATCAACCAAGAGTTTCAGTGAAGTCTCAAGACCATTGGTCGAACTGTTGCTTCAGGAGATGGTACTTTAGTCTCTCCTCTTAATTCCATGTTAACCTGCCTTCATAGAACCCCAGAATCATGGATTCATTATGATTGGAAAAGCCCTGCCAGCCCACGGAGCCCACCCTGTGCCCGATGCCCACCTTGTCCCCCAGCCCAGAGCACTCAGTGCCACGGCCACTCCTGCCTTGGGCACCTCCAGGCCTGGCCACTCCAACCCTCCCTGGGCAGCCCCTGCCAAGGCCTGACCACCCTTTCTGGGAAGGCTGCTGGTGTCCTGCAGCTCCCCAGAGCAGGAACACCACGGGAGCAGTTCCCAGAGCAGGATGGACCAGCTCTGCCAGTTTTCCCCGCAGACCCACGTTCAGCTTCCCCTCTTTCCTTGTCCCTTTGGGTTCCCCTTCCCATGGAGTGCTGGGCAAAGTAATGTTTGATGTCAGTCTAGAATGTCTTGGTTTTACTGGGGGGAGCTGCTGCTGCCAATGTCCAGGTGGAAGCATCTCCTCCACTGGGAGCGAGTGCGAGTTGGTCCTGTGGACCCTCCAGGTGAGGTGTGTGGGGGGCTTGGCTGCTGGTAAGTGTCCTTTCATCAGGAACAGGCTGCCCAGGGCAGTGGTGGACTCCCCATCCCTGGAAGGGTTCAAAAACCCCATGTCTGTGGCACTTGAGGACACGGATAAGTGATGACTGTGGTGGTGGTGCCGCCTTGACAGTGGGACTGGATGATCCTAAAGATCCTTCCCAGCCTCAACAACTGTGTGGTTCTAACCAGGATCACTGAAAAGCTTCGGGCTGGGGAGCATCTTGTCAGGACCTGCAGGATGAATTCCTGGCTGGTGGCCGGTGTGTCATCACCAGACCCCGAGGAGAGGGGGCCGGTTGTGTCCGAGCCTTTGGCCGCCCTCTCGTCGCACGAGCCCTTGACATACGCTCACCCTGCGGCGCCGGGAGCTTCCACCTCGGGCTCACTGACTGGGGCAGCCGAGGCAGAACAATCCCTGGCTCCTTCCCCACGGAAAGCAGCTGTTGTGAGTCCATATGGCAGGATCCGTGGGATCGGAGCCGCTCAACTCTCCTCCCTCCCTCTCTTTTCAGGTGGCCATCATTGCAGGAAATTTTGAACTGGCTGAAATCATCAAAACCCACAAAGAGTCCGATGTTGGTGAGTTGGCTCTTTCTCCTTGCCCTTCTCTCCCGCTGTGCCTCGCTGTGCAGCCCAGGGCTGTGCTGGGGGGGTTGGTGGGTTTTCCCGGTGCGGCCGGTTCGGGTGTTGGCAGTGGCAGAGCCCTGTTTTCCTCCCGGAGCCCTTGGAATCCAGGCTGTTTATCCGGGCTGGCCCAGGCTGCCTAGATAAGGAATGAAGCAGAGCATTAGTGTGGAGCAGCTCTGCAAAGCTCTGCTGTGAAATCCTCGTCTTTTCCTCTCTCTTCGCATCCTGGAGGCCGTTTCGTTCCAGAGGTCCTTCCCTGCCGAACCATTAGCTGGGCTTGGTGCAGGGAGGGTGGTGACAGTGACAGCGGTCACAGAGGTGCCCCGCACTGAAGCTCCTGTGAGGAACGGGAGCAGCTCTTCTGGTTGTATTCGCTTTCTGAAGGGACGTTTGGGGATTTCTGGTCAGCCTTTTCCCTTGTGTCCCTTCTTCTGTCCTGCCCCAGAGGAGACATCGCCGTGTGACAAATGCCACATGAAAGTGAGTTTTAGATCAGCTGTAAAATCGACACTTGTTGAGTTTTCTTGGGTTATTCTGAGCTGTTTATTGATCCAGAGCTGTCGATGGGAGAAGAGTTAATTCTCAGCACGTGTCCCTCCCAGAGGTCCAGAGTCAGCAGGAGAACAAAGACTTTCGAAGGGAATCTTGACCATGAGGGACTGGCACAGGTTGCCCAGAGAAGCCCCTGGATCCCTGCAAGTGCCCAAGGCCAGGCTGGGCTAGTGGAAGATGTCAGGGTTGGAACATGATGGGCTTTAAGGTCTCTTCCAACCCAAAGCATTCCGGGATTCTGTGAAAACTGAAATGAATGAAAGAAAGTGGGAATCAGTTCTTGTGGAATTTGAAGCAGGCAGCAAGCACTGAGCTTGGTTCTTGGACGGGGCTGTAAATCCAGAAACCTGTGCCCCAAACATCCTTTGTCCTTCCTTTTCTCGGCTCTTGCTGATAGCTGGCACCAGCTGCTGAGAACACGGGGGAAGGTTTAAGTCAGGAAGGACATGGGGAACAGCCTGAACGTTCCTTGTGTGAACAGTGGCCACAAGAAAGTTGGTTAGTTCAAGAGAAAAGTGACTGTCTTTGCTGCGAGGGGGGTTTTGGACTAGATGACCTCCAAAGGTCCCCGCCAGCCTAAATTCTTCTCTGTTGGACTCTGAACGTGTGATTGAGCGGCTCAATTATTTTCATTGGAAAAGTGTAAGGAAAAAGGGCAGGAAAACATGTCAGGTGCAATGAAACGTTCGTGTTTCAGCCACGGCTGTTTATATAAAATAGGTCAGGGAACAGTTGCAAACTAATCACACGCCAAGCAGCAGGTCCAGATGGCATCTGCCCGCGGTCAGGGGACTGGCACTGAGCTGCCCAGGGAAGGGAAACTGGGTTGGGAAGTTCATTACGGATTGAGGAATGCGTGTGTCGGAGCTGGGGAGAGGAGCCGATGTCCCTGAGGAGGAGCAGGGGCACCTGGAGGAGAGCTGCTGATGTTCCTCAGGAGGAGCAGGGGCATCTCTTGGTGTGCCCTTCCCTCTGTTACTTCCACCAGAACAGTCAAGGGATGTTGAAACCAAGAATCGGGCAGGATTTGGAAAAACTGGAAGTGATGCTCTTGGAGAAATCTTCCTCTTGAGTTGCCCATAGGAGGCTGGGGTTGCTTGAGATGAGATTTGGTGTCCCCACCATCAGTCAGAGCCACGGAGGCCCCTCTGTGTCCTGCTGGGAGAGGAAGGGTGGGTGGCTGGCAGTGCTCCAGGGGATTTTATCCATGTTTCCATCTGAATTCGGAGTGCTGGGCTGAGCCAGAGCCGTCCCCTCTTGCTGTGCTTTGCCTCCCAAAGCAGAGCGAGCCCCAGGGGTGAGAACTGAACTTTCTGCAGGGGAAAACAATCCCAAAACTGTGCCAGGACAATACCCAACGGGCTCCGTCTGTGGCGGGTCTGGCCAGGGGCCGTGGTTGGGAGCCAGATGCCCAGTGTGGACACTGGGTGGTCCATGATGGCTGTTTAAAGCCCACTGGGCTGAAGGACTCCTCGTGTGGCTCTGCTGGGTTTCCAATCTACAGGTTTCCATCCCAGAGCCCGAGCGCTGCTTATTCATCACCGTCACCAGCAGTGGGTCGAAGAAGGTCAGGGTGGAAGGCTGGAAATCCAGGGATGAAGGACATGTTCTTACAATGTTTGTGGAGATCTGTGGAACTGGGCTGTTCCATCATTTCTGTTTTCTTCTTACCCTCACATTCCATGGACCTGCAGGCAGAGGATGCCATGAATGGCGACTGCTGTGCTTTGGTTTCTTGGTTGGACTTAACAGGGCTGGGCTTAAAAGGACTTAGGAGTTTGGATCCCGAGGGATTGTCAATGCCCCCACACACCCTCTGTGCCACATCCTGGTCCCTGTTGGTCAGTCCAGCTCCAGGGTCTGGAGCAGAGCCACGTCTCCCACCTCTCCAGGAGGGTTTGAAGGTGTCCTGCCTTCGGTGATGCCTTGGAGGAACACCTGGGTCACCTTTTCTGTCAGCCTTGGGTGGTGTTGCAGGAGCTGCTCAAGGAGAGTTCACTCCAAGGTGATCCCGACTGGGGTGTCCAGTTACCACACAACCCCTGGAACTGCCAGTGGGAAAAGGGAACAGGAGCACCGGAAGCCAGTTGGTGTGGACACTGGAAAGGGCATGGTGTCTGGACCGCTCCGAGATGCCTCTGTGTCCGCCTGCTTGTCCCGTTGATGTCCAAGTCTCAGCTCCACATCAGCATTTGTCAGTGAAATGTGTCATTCTGGTCAGCGAAGGTGGGAGTGCACCACGTCACCTGCTTTAATTAAAACTTGTGCAGCGTGCTAATTGCTCGTTGGAATCCCATCAGTCGCATCCTGTGCCGGCTGCTCCGTAATTTTCACTGTCCATCGTTTTGGTGAAGTTTTCTTGGCCTGCAGGTTTTCAAGTCTCTGTTTCAGCTGCTCAGCTGCTGCCTCTGCTTTGTCCTTGTGGTGACACAGGGGCCTCTTCCTGCCAGAGAAGCTGTGGCTGCCCCTGGATCCCTGGGAGTGTCCCAGGTCAGGTTGGACGGGGCTTGGAGCAACCTGGGCTGGTGGGAGGTGTCCCTGCCCATGGCAGGGGTGGCACTGGGTGGGCTTTGAGGTTCCTTCCCACCCAAACCATTCCAGGATCCTGTGACTCTGAAATGATCTGGGACTGAGCTCTGCAGTTACTGGGTTCCTCCCACTGCCCTTTCCAAAGCTGCCTTCCCCTCTGGAGCTTTTGAAGGGCTGTTACAAATACAGTGGCTCGCTGAGCCGAGTCGGGAATTCCTTGGAGCTTTGCTGCAGAAGCCTTGGCTGTTCCCGTGTGGATGTCCGGATCTGAACGGAGCGGTCACTGCCGGCCCTGGAGCTGGGGGAAGTTCTGAACACTCCAGTTTGGTCTTTACTGCACTTCTTTGCCAGCACAGAGATGTGCTTGGGAATTATTTTCCAAGACAGAGCAGGAACACTCCTTAGCTTTCCCTGCTTTTCTCTGTTAATGGGATTGTGTGGCACCGGTCACGGCTCTGGCAGTGCCGGGATTTCCTCCAGGGATTTATCCTGAGAGTCCAGGCAGGACCCTCGATGCGCTGAGTGTAACAAGGTGAAACAGAAGAACGGAAAATGCACCAAAGGCTTGCAAGGAAGAGTTTCCAGTGTTGAGCTGCTTCAGGCTGATGGATTTTATCTGCAGGGAAAAGCTGAAAACCTCATCTGGCAGTTCCACGTTTGGGAATTGCTCGGAGAGGAGAAGCAGCGAGTCGAATGGACACGTGTGTGCAGCAGTTCAGCTGCAGCCTCACCAGGGCAGTGAGTCAACTGGTTCCAGCTGTGAAGGGCTGGCACAGCAGCACCAGCGGGAGGAGTGAGGAGGAGCAGAGGTGCAGGGGTGGGGCTGCCCCCTCATCCCGTCCTTTCCTTCTGCTTCCATTCCTGGAAAAAGATGCCTGGAAGGTGTCTTGGAGTGGCTGGTCTCCGTTGGATGGGAGAGAAACCTGGGCATAACCTGCCACGTGTGGGGACGTGCTGTGTGTCCTCTCCAGCTTGGGAGATGATCTGTGCCTTCTCCAGTGCTGGGAGGTTTTGTGTATCTTCCCCACTTTAGGAGATGCTGTGTCTTCTCCACTTTGGGAAGTGCCATGTGCCCTCTCCAGTTTGGGATAGTCCATGTGCCCTCTCCAGTTTGGGATAGTCCATGTGCCCTCTCCAGAGCTGGGACATGCTGTGTCCCTTCTCCGTTTTGGGGGATGCTTCGAGCCTTCTCCGCTTTGCTGTGTAATTTTCCACTATTAAAATGTAAATGTGGCCTCTCAGCTTGGAACTGTGCAGACATTTGCACTCCTCGTGCTTTGCTCTTTTCCATGAATATTTAACATGGAAGCAGCAAATCCAAACAAGCTGGGAGCGTTGATTACNGTGCAGCAGTTCAGCTGCAGCCTCACCAGGGCAGTGAGTCAACTGGTTCCAGCTGTGAAGGGCTGGCACAGCAGCACCAGCGGGAGGAGTGAGGAGGAGCAGAGGTGCAGGGGTGGGGCTGCCCCCTCATCCCGTCCTTTCCTTCTGCTTCCAGTCCTGGAAAAAGATGCCTGGAAGGTGTCTTGGAGTGGCTGCTCTCCGTTGGATGGGAGAGAAACCTGGGCATAACCTGCCACGTGTGGGGACGTGCTGTGTGTCCTCTCCAGCTTGGGAGATGATCTGTGCCTTCTCCAGTGTTGGGACGTGCTGTGTGTCCTCTCCAGTTTGGGAGATGATCTGTGCCTTCTCCAGTGTTGGGACGTGCTGTGTGTCCTCTCCAGCTTGGGAGATGATCTGTGCCTTCTCCAGTGCTGGGAGGTTTTGTGTATCTTCCCCACTTTAGGAGATGCTGTGTCTTCTCCACTTTGGGAAGTGCCATGTGCCCTCTCCAGTTTGGGATAGTCCATGTGCCCTCTCCAGTTTGGGATAGTCCATGTGCCCTCTCCAGAGCTGGGACATGCTGTGTCCCTTCTCCGTTTTGGGGGATGCTTCGAGCCTTCTCCGCTTTGCTGTGTAATTTTCCACTATTAAAATGTAAATGTGGCCTCTCAGCTTGGAACTGTGCAGACATTTGCACTCCTCGTGCTTTGCTCTTTTCCATGAATATTTAACATGGAAGCAGCAAATCCAAACAAGCTGGGAGCGTTGATTACACTCGGGTTCGTGAGGCTGCGGCGCGTGGCCCTTCGGAGCCCGCTCCGGGTGCCCGTGGAGCATCTCGGGGCTGGGAACTCCTCAGGGAGCGCTGGCTGGGTCCCGCTCCCCCCGTGTGTGGGCAGGGAGCAGCGCTGGGCACAGGAGCTCCGTGATTCCTGCGTGGAGAGCGGAGATGCAGCTCGGAAGGTGGAGGAAGCGGGCTGGCTCTCGGAGCAGCGCTGTCATGGAAACGGAAGGGATTCGTTTTGCTGCAGGAACACAGTAAACAGACTTTGATTAAACTCTGGAGAAGGTGTAGAAAAGAATCTTCAAAGCTGATTGTGTGAACTGGGCGAAGTTTTCTTTTGCTTTATTGCTCTCCCTTCCCCACGGGGGAGGGTGGATTCGGGGGGATGGAACAAGGAAAGCTTCCTCAGAACTGGAGACCTGGCAGAGGCTGGAAGACATCCTGGCTGTGGCTCCTGGAGCTCAGGCTCAGTGGTTTATCATCATCATCATCATCATTGTTGTTGTTGTTCCTGGTTTCAGGCAGGTTGAGGAGTGCTGGAATCGGCTGAAGTGTATCCTGGGTCTCATCCAGCATTTTGGGGCGTCCTGGCATGTCCCAGCACCCCTGAGCCTCCTGGCCACGAGTTCACCTGCCAAACCATGGCTGACCAGCTCTTCCCAGTATAAACTGGGGTCGGGAGGGAACTGCCACTATGGAACCAGGGTCTCCATGCTGATGTTTGGCACTTCAGCTGCCGGCTGGGGAGCAGCTCCTCAGAGGTCATGCCATGTCTGAGGTCTCCTCCCGCGTCCCCGCTCTGAGACCTGGGGACGAGGAGGCTTCTCTGAGCAGTGTCCCCTCGTGGCCAAGAAGGCCATTGGGATCCTGGGGGGGCATTAGGAAGAGCACTGCCAGCAGGTTGAGGGAGGTGATCGGTGTCCTGCTGGACAGAGGCAAACTAAACTCTGTGTACAGCTGAGGGTGACAATTTTTGGCTGGATGAAGCCAGTCTGCTGTGCTGGAGAGGCCTCAGAGCTGTGGGGCCCGTGGGGTGGTGGCATCTTCACTGACCCTGTGCTGGAGATCTGAGCTCTGGCTGTCCCAGAGCCAGGCACTGGGTCATCCCAGTAAGTCCTCTGAGGGAGCTGGGGGGGCTGAGCCTGGAGAAAAGGAGGCTCAGGGGGCACCTTGTGGCTCTGCAAGTCCCTGCCAGGAGGGGGGAGCCGGGGGGGTCGGGCTCTGCTCCCAGGGAACAGGGACAGGAGCAGAGGGAACGGGCTCAGGTGGGCCAGGGCAGGGGCAGGGGGGACATGGGGAGGAATTCCCTCCTGGAAAGGGTGGTCAGGCCTTGGCAGGGGCTGCCCAGGGAGGGTTGGAGTGCCCACCCTGGAGGTGCCCAAGGCAGGAGTGGCCGTGGCACTGAGTGCTCTGGGCTGGGGGACAAGGTGGGCATCGGGCACAGGGTGGGCTCCGTGGGCTGGCAGGGCTTTGCCAGCCTCAGGGATCCCGGGATTCTGTGATGCTGCCCAAAGCAAAGAGCTATGGTTAGCTTGGTGCTCCCACCCTCGGCTCCCTGCGAGCAGCAGGTGTTTCCCAGGATTCCCCTCGGAGCACACAGTGCTCCCGCAGCAGAGCGGGGCACGGGAAGCCCCACTGCGGGTCCCCTGCTCGCCTCTCCTGGAAAAGGCCACATCCAGTGTGGGCATCTCTGCCGTCCTTTTGCCATCTGGCTGTGGCACAGACATCCTTCTCTGCCGCCTTTCTGCCACATCCAACAGATTTCGTCTCCCTTGCTGTCTCCCTTGCGTTGCTCGTCACGGCCAAGAACACGGTGGTGTCTCTCTGATTACGTCTCATTCCTGCCCGGGGTTGGGCCGTGTCTGCACGGCCGAGCTTCCAGCCTGGCTGGGTGTGAGTCTGTGCTTTGCCGAGGGCTTTGGAAAAGCTCTGGAGCGTCTGGGGAGCGAATCCTCCCCAGCTTGGATGAGCAGCAGCTCCGCTCTCTCCCCCTGTCAAGCTGCCTGGGTCTGTTCTCCTCAGGGGCTTTCTCAGGCGTGTCCTCTCCTTCCTGGCTCTCGAGCCTCTGCGAAGAGCCAGCTGGGCTTGCTCCAGTTGCCTCCCTGGCAGCACGGTGGCCCTGGAATGGGTGAGAGGTCCGTCGCCTCAGTCTCTGCTCCGAGGTTCCCCCGGGCTTTGCTGATCCAGGGGGCACCTGGATCCTTGGGGTGGGACACCTGAGAGCCTGGGGACCTCTGAAATCCCCACGTGTGGCAGCTGAAGGTCTGTGCTGCTGGGAGAGCACTGGAAAATGGCTTAGTCCCTCATTTTTGGGACCTGCGAGTCCCTTGCCTGTAAATCCCCCTTTGGCAAGTGAGCCAGGCTGGATCGATCCCGCTTTTCCTGCGGCTTCGTGGCAGGGGGGCCGATGAAACGTCACAGACGGCGCAGGCACGTCCTGCGTTTGAAGGCAGTGCCTTTGCATTGCCAACTCTGGCCTCTTAACGTGCCTCTGGAATGAAATACTTGGGAAGCGTCGGCTGTCCAGCCTGTCCCGTGACCCGGATCCCTTCCCGGTCACTCCTGCGGCTGTTGCGTTCCCTCGTGCCCGGGAATCCCGGACTGGGTGTCGTGGTCCATGGGTTGGGGACTGTGGAGCGGCCCTGGCTGCTCCTGCGGCCCCTCTGCGCCTGAGTCCGGCCAGGGGCTGCGTTCCCTTTGGGATTCCGCCGCATTCCGTGCTCCTGGTGCTGGCAGGGAGCGCCGGGAGGCAGGAGGGGCTGCCTGGAGCGGGATTTATTGGACAGGCTGAGTTCAGGCACTCGCCCTGACCCGTGGCAGGAATCATAAAGCACCTTCGTTTTGCCCAGGGAGTCCTTGAGCAACCCGTTCGTGGCTCGTTGCCCGGGAATTGGGGCTCGCTGGGAATATCTCAGGGCCCCTCCGACCCCGACCTGCTCACATCTCCCAGTGGGGAGGGTGCACTGGTCCCAGTGGGGAGGGTGAGCTGGTCCCAGTGGGGAGGGTGCGCTGGTCCCAGTGGGGAGGGTGCACTGGTCCCAGTGGGGAGGGTGCACTGGTCCCAGTGGGGAGGGTGCACTGGTCCCAGTGGGGAGGGTGAGCTGGTCCCAGTGGGGAGGGCAAGGCCCAGCACAGGCTCACTGCTCTTCAGCCAATCTGAGCCTACCAGGAGCAGAGGAGACCTCTTTTCTTTTCTTTTCTTT
>VWZF01000865.1:0-10983 GCA_013396755.1 Sclerurus mexicanus
GGAAGAAGGGGTTCCTTCCAGTCCAGTAAATGTATCAGAGAGAACAGGCCAGTATTGTTTATTGTCAGGAGCTTTTGTTCATTTTCTTCTCTCATTGTTTCTAGTAAATCATTCTTATCTCAACCCATGATCTTTGCCTTTTGTGCCTCCAATTGGAAGCAGGGAGGAGAAGCAGTGCAATTTTTAGAGGAAGTACTAAATTGGAGAACAGAATTCCTAAACCATGACAACAAATAGGGGAATAATTTCAAGGCAATCAGCTCATGATGCAGGAGTTATGGGAAGGATGGTGGATGGAAAGGTTTCAGATTTCATGGAAGTCAGGTGAAGTCCCTGATGACTGGTAAAAGGGAAATATAACCTCCATTTTTAAGAAAAGGAACAGAGAAGACCCTTGGAACTACAGACCAGTCAGTCCCATATCTGTGCCAGGCAAGATCATAGAGCAGAGTTTCCTAAAAACTGTTAAGGCAAATGAAAAACAAAGAGGTGATTTGCTTTACAAAGGGGAAGTCATCTGATGGCCTTCTATGATGGGGCTGCAGCATTGGTGGTTGGGGCAGAGCAACTGACATAATCTACCTGGAGTTACGCAAAGTATTTGACACTGTCCCACATGACATCCTTCCCTCCAAATTACAGACACATGGATTTGATAGATGGACCCTTAGTGTATAAAGAACATGCTAGATGGTCGCATGCAAAGAGTTGGGGTCATTGTCCACATGGAGATCAGTGACAAGTGGGATCCCTGAGGGGTCACTACTGAGGTCAAAGCTGTTCAGAATCTTTGTCAGCAACACTGACAGTGGGATTGAGTGCACCCTCAGCAAATTTGCTGATGACAGCGAGCTGTGTGGTGCAGTCAACCTGCTGGAGGGAAGGGATGCCATCCAGAGGAACCTTGACATGCTGGAGAGGTGGGCTGATGCAAACCTCATGAAGTTCAACAAAGCAAAGTGCAAGGTCCTACACCTGGATTGCAGCAATCCCAGACACACCTACAGGTTGGGCAGAGAAGTGACTGAGAGCAGTCTTGCGGAGAAAGACTTAAGGGTGATAATTGACGAAAAACTCAACATGAGCTGGCAGTGTGCACTCACAGCCCAGAAAGCCAACTGTGTCCTGGGCTACATCAAAGGGAGCAGGGCCAGCAGGTCAAAGNTCATTTCAACCCCTTAACATTCTTTTGATTCTCTGATTTGATGCCCATCTGAGTAGCGGGAAGAAAGAGAGGACACCACGTCCTTCCCAAAGAACAGGCACAAACATTGGCATGGAATCAGAGGTAATATCCCTCAGTCCAAAGGGGTGAGAGGATGAAGGGGCCTTTCTTTTTAAGGACTTCCCTAAGACAGGTTTCTACATATCCTGCCTCCATTTGCCCACTGATCTTTAATCTGTTCAAGCCATCTTCTCTGGGACTTTGCAATTTTGAAGAAATTTCAATTATTCACTTACCACGTTGAGCCAACACAGCAGCAAAACATTATTTATCAGAACTCCTCACATAGCAGGCATAAACTATGTGCTCTCCTTCTTGTTCTCTGAGACACTTTCACTGTGGGCTGTGGTCTAAGTGACAAGGTGCTGCAGAGATCACTAAGACTGACCTCTTTCGGGCTTCTGTTTCTGTGCCATCCTGTCCAGACATTTTCTCTAATCTTGCAACAAAGTCTGAAAAAGAATGGCAACATTCTGGCCCTCATCTGTAATACCTTGTTAGTCTGGATCTGAGCCAAGAGCATGGTGAAGAAAGTGAGCAGTCAACGTGGATTTGCGGAGGGTAAATCATGTCTGCCCAGTTTCATTGCCTTGTATGAGACATTTACTGTGTTTGTGCATGAGCCTTGACTTTGTCAAGGCTTTCAACACTAACACACACAATATCTTTGTATCCAGTTTGGGATGCTGGGGTCTATATGAGTGGACAACCTGACAAGTAGATTACTGGAGGGGGCTGTCCTAGGACCTGTCCTGTTTCTATCTTTATCAATGGCCTGGAGGAAGTGATGGAGTGCACTCAGGTCTGCAGCTGACACTGAGCTTGGGGGTTCAGTGCATATATTCAGGAACTGCTATTCAGACTGACCTAGCCAATCTGGAGGAAGGGGCTAACAGGAACTTTCAGAATTCAACAAGTGCAAAATCCTGCACCAGGGAAGGAAGAACCCTTTGAGATGATACAGGCTGAGGACTGACTGGCTGGGTAGCAGCTCTGCTGGAGAAGACCTGGGGGTCTTAGTAGACAGCAAGCTGAACAGGAGCCAGTAGTGTGACCTGACACAGAGAAGGCTATGTAAGCAGAAGCATAGTTAATAAATCAAGGGAAGTGATTATCCTGCTCTACTGAACCCTTGCTAGACCACACCTGCAATATTGTGTCTGGTTTTGGGCCTGTTAGTACAAGAAATGCACAGGTAAAGAATGAGGTTGATAGATGGACACCAAAATGGTCAGGAAACTGGAGAACTTGCCCTTGGAACACAGAGGGAGAAGCTGAATAAGTCAGAAGATGCCAGTTTTCTGGAATATGCAATGTACTATGTTAAGCTAGGAGAGCTTTCTCTAGTCTCCACAAATGATTCTTTGAGTGACAAGACCCTGCAGGATTCTGGAGTTGTATCTCTGAATTCATGTAGTCACACAGGTCCCGTGCTGCCGGCCCAATATGAGACTGTATATCCCATTTTTCTAGCAGAAGTGGTTATACCAACCTTTTGTGATGCCTCCACACCTCAGCTACCTCCAGAGCAAGACTGGACTAGTAGTGCCATACTGTCTGTCCCACAATGGTAGCAGCTCTGAGTGGCCTGGATGCAGCGATGGCAGCCCAGAAGGGAGCCCAGAGCACCAAGTTGTAAACTGTTGTAACACCAAATTGAATAGTGCCAGGGACTGGCCTCAGATGTGAGAGCTCAGTTGTCTACACTGTTTCAGGCCTTCCCCGGTGTGGCTGTGGCCTGTGTCAGCTCACATATCCTCAGGCAAAGCAAGAGTACAACTAAGGAGGGAACACAGGTGAGAACCACCACAGCCAGTGGGCACTCTGGACACACTATGTGGACTAAAGAAGACTATATAGACATGGCCAGGTAGCGGTACCATCAAAACCTCAAGCTGGACAGAGCTAGATCAGCACACTTTTGTGAGGGGAGAGGAGCTGGGTCCCGAACAGGGCAGCCTTAAGTGCCCTTGGTGGATACTGTGAGAGAGAAGACTACAGTTCTGTGACCACACAACTGCTTTACTTGACTCTGCAGCATGCAGATGGTCCTGGGCTATCACGTTATGGTCCAGTCCTCAGCAGAGGCACCAGCAATAAAGGAAAAACTGCGAGGCTGTGCCAGAAATGCAAAGGAGAGGCTGAAAGCTGTGGTGGACCTGGGCAGTGGTGGAGTGTGTTGGGATGGCCACAGCAGTGGATGGTGGAGATAAATTGGAGCAGGCTGAGAGATTGAAGGGTGGTCAGAAGGATGATGGGGTAACTTTCAAAGCAACGTGTGCCTCTCATAATGCGGTTTGGACGCTTCTGCTGTGAAATGCCCAGAGACTAAAAAGTTGAATGAAATTTGGTCTGCACAACTTGGTGTGCTGTTCTGTCCAAGACTTCAACAAAGACCTCCATGTGCCAGCTTCCCACCTACCAAATCAAGGAAATAATCCCAAAAGCAGAGAAGTGCAGATTAGAGGGGACCTGCTCCACCCTTCGCAGCCCCAGTAGAGGGTTCTGACAGTATGATTCCTGACAGATGTTTGTTTGACCAGTACTTAAAACTTTCAGAGACAGTGATGTCTTACCCACCCCAGCAACCTTAATTACTAAGAAATTTTTCTTGGTGTGTCACTTCATTTTCTCCTCTCTAAATTCCCACTTCTTGTCACCAAAGAATGAAGCTTCTGTCTGTTTTTTGAGGTCCCAGTCCTTCCACACTGACACTAACCGTACTCCCCTGTTTCAGTTTGTGCGTGCAAAAAAATAAATATAAGATCAAAGTACTTTTCAAAAAATTTCATGCTATTTATTTTGTAGTATTTCTGCATTGGTTATTCTATTAATGATAAAATGTGTAAAAATTACTTCAAATAAATTGTCTTCTTTCTGCAGTTCACCAAAAACATAGCTTCAAATGCAGCATTTGTGAAATATTCACATAACTTACATCTGCGCTATGCCCCCCTGCCCTGCTGCTGGTTATAGCCAGGCTGTATCACACAACTTTTGAAAAATCAAATTCACATGGATATAATATAGGCCATAGAAAATGTAGATATCAGATCATGCTCTCCAGAAACTTTCTCAGCCTACATAAATGGTTAATAATACACAGCAGAAATACTGACATCCTGCAAATACATACACAATTTCCTCCCATCAGGTTACAAAGCATGGTAGAATTGAATAATGTGTCACCTCCTCACACAAGCCCAGCTCCCTGGTTTGCATGCCTTCCCTTGTTACAAAGCTTATTTCATGTGTTGTTGACTTTATATACACACACAGTCACTGCAGAGACCACAGACAAGTTCTGTTATGGAATGCAGAATTCCAGACAGAAAGTATCAAATTGGCAAGAAGTTCCCAGTTACATGCACAGAACAGGGCAGGAGCAGATATGGCAATTACCACTCTCTTTCTTCAGAATAAAAGCATGGAAAGTTTTAGGTAGGCTGAGATTGCATAAGGGTCAGTAACACAAGAGGAGAGTCTTAAGACGAAAACTTTTTGTAAAGTATTAGTTTTTGGAAAGCCTGTTTAAATTCTTCATTAAAAGCTGTGTAAATGACTGGATTGATCAATGAGTTTAGGTAACCCAACCAGGTAAAAAAGTCCAAAAGGATGGGATGAAACCAACAGGCATCTTGGCAAATGGGTAGGACTAGGGACATGACAAAAAAAGGCAGCCAACAGAAAATGAAAGCTCCCAAAATAATGCCTAAAGTTTTGGTGGCTTTCCTTTCTCTTGCAGCAGAAATTCTTTTCCTTTCCAGCACACTATCTGCAAGTTTTATTTTAACATGATTTATAAATATTGGGGATCCACCTGAATGAGAATGCCCTTCATGCAGGCTAGCATTAATGGAGCAGAGGGAAGACCCTGCAGAGCCAGTGATCAGATGTGCAGTAGTAAAACGTTTCCCATATAATGACGGTGGCTTCAGAATTCTGGATCGAGCTGCTAAATAAATTCTACCATACAATATCAGGAGGAGCACAGTTGGGATGTAGAAAGCTCCACAAGTGGAATAAATTGTGTAGGAAATTTGATCTGTGTTCACAGTACACTTTGCAATTTCTTCATGAGCTTTCACTTGCCTCCAGAAAAATGGTGGCACAGAAATACTAATAGATATCATCCAGACCACGGCAATCATGAGGGCTGCTCGGCCAGCAGTCCGGCGTCTGGTGTATTCCAAAGCATCTGTGATAGCCCAGTATCTGTCCAGTGCAATAACACAGAGGTGTAGGATGGAGGCTGTGCAGCATGTGATGTCTGATGACAACCAGATATCACACAGCACTTGGCCAAAAGCCCATGTATGGGTGACAGTGTAAGCAATGCTGATGGGCATTACAAGGACAGACACTAAAAGATCAGTCACTGCCAAGGAGCCAATGAGGTAATTTGCAGGTGTGTGGAGCTTTCTAGTCAGAAAAATTGTAATAACAACAAAAACATTTGCAAGGATTGTTGCCAAAGTTATAACAGAAAGAAGGATTGACAGTGAAATCTTCAGCCCTAAGAGTGTCCTTTCATTCCAAGCCAGTGGTGTTTCAGTGAAATTTAATGATGTATTTGCTGAGCTCTGGAGAGAGAACTCTGATGAATGGTTGTACTCAGTCATCCTTTGCTCTGATTTCACCTTCCAGTGTAATCTTTGTGGGACAATGAAGAAAGATGCCCACTTTTTTTGATGATGAAATAGAACTTTTCATACTTTAGTCCAACATTGAAGAAATATTAACTTGTTGAAAACTTCAGCTGACACAGTAGATGAGGTACTCTCCTAAGGAAGATCTTCCATCACATCATATCAATGACATAATTGTTGAAGCAAAATGTTAGCAAAATTATCCGAATATCAGTCTGGTGTATGACAATGCAAGCAGTAGTATTAAGTGATGGGATTTTAGGTGGGTTTCATTTTCATCTTGAAGATGAATAAATCATTCTTTAATATCTTTTTTTTTCACATGACCTTTCTGAACTAACCTTCTGCAAAGCTGCATAAATCAATACTGAAGGGTGAGAGACAGAAAAGAAACATCTGGGCATGTAGTTAATGCCCCTTTGCTTGGGATAAAGCTGCCCTCAAGAATATTTTCCCTTTCTCTCTAATTAGCTGACTGTCATATTTTTGGTATTTACAAGGGACAGTTTATTAGTAGAGTACACAAGATGTAAAACAAAAATGCCTGGATTCCTGCTGTAAACATAATTTCTGTCAGATTTGCAAATGAAGACTTCTTTTTGAAAAATACAGATTTTTGTTTTCATTTATTTCTCCAGACCATTCAGTTTTTCTCTCAACATTTAGTCTTCAAATGCTGAAGTCAGCTGTTAGGTACCAGAACTCAATGTGTTGGCACACATTATAGCACAATGTGTAATCTACGGCCTTTCCATACTTTTCCTTGGATAAACTTAGTGTAACCTGAAGTCTTCACAAACCCGAAGAAAACATCCTAACACAGATTTCCTTCAGTTCTTTCACTCACTTCCACACATGAGTACTATAATATTACTTACTTTATGCCAGCCCAACCCTTCTTGAAAGAGATCCTGAATGGCTTTGCAGCGTGCTATGAGGGCTACAAAGAGAGACACTGAATTTCTCCAAGGAGATAATCACCAGGCCAGCCTTCTCCCAATCATCGAGGAGAAATGCCTCTCTCAGTCATCCCTGGTACAAATTCATGCATCCAACACAGAACGGAGAGTCACTTGGTTGGGAATCTGTGGAGCAAGAGCAGCATGAAACATTTGGCACTTTGATGTCAAACAGCCTCTCTTAAGCTCCTAAATCCTAACATAAGAAACAACACTTTCCAGTTTGGTGTGTTTGATTTTTTTATAAACAACCACCTTCTGTGAGTTAAATTTACTTTTAGAGATGCTTTTTCTTTTGAGGTGTATTTTTTCCAATAAGGGGACAGAGAATCTTGTATTTCATATCAGACTATTACTTTCTTGATCTTTTTTGCTCCAGGAAAGGGAAGATCGCTTCCTAATAAACATTTTTGTGATGCTGAGCAAAGGTGCAATTTACAAGAACTTTTGAACATAAAAATGTATATATTGACCAAAGTACAACAATTCCAGTCACCTGTCTCTGACAATGGCCCATACATACGTGCCTGTTGACTTTTCCTGATGCTTTCACAACACTGATACATTCCTTTGGACACGGAGACCAGAACCACAAACAGTTGTTGATGTGGATACAGTACTGATTTACACTGCAGCATAATGGTGTTTTCCGTTCTCAGTTTATTTCCTCGTGATTCCTGAAATTTACTTTGCTTTTTGAATCATGGCACAGCACTGATCTGACATCTCCACAGAGCAATCTCAATTAATATAGTTCCAAATACCTTGAGTGGTAATATCAGCTTTTTCCCCCATCAGCTCACTTTTTACATCTACGAGCACTATATTCCTTCTCCCATTTTTTAACTAAGGTTCTTTGCAACTCTATACAGTCAGTCCTTGTCTGTATTACCCTGAAGAGCTTTGTTTCATCATCAGATGTCATCATGTACTTTCCAGATCACTTGAGAGCCTAAGCAATTATATTGGTTGGACTTCACTCACTCCATATACTCATCAGCTTTTCTTAATTAATTCAACAGACTGGTGAGACATAACTTACCTTTACTAAAGCCTGAACTTTGACTGTTCCCCAAAATACTCTATTTACTATGTGTAGAGTAATACTATTGTTTATTGTAATTTCTGCCAACTGGCTATAGGTACAGATGTTGGGTTGTGGCTCAGCAGTTGTCCAGATCTTTCTGGGAAGTAACACCACAGCAGTTGTCTTGCAGGTGGCAGGTGCAAAGGGAGTTGAAGTAGAGACTGACCCCCCTGCTGGTACCATTGCACTTTGGATCTTGAGTTACACTGTCTGATATTGAAGTAATGGTTTTGTTCCCTTTGGCCAGAAATAAAGATTCTACTTGTAAACATCCCCCAGTTTCTCTTTAGTGAACATGGATGCTGAAATTAATCTAGTTTCTCTGCGAGAAATTTCCTTTAGCTTTTCTGGACTTATTTTTTTCCCATACCTTTACCACCCCTTTAACTCTCTGACACAGTAATGGCTCACTTCAGAGCTCTCACTTTTAGAGTCTAAGAAATCTCTTACCTGAACACTGGGCTGATTGCACATCCCACGCAGGAGAAAAGCTAAATCAAAACCACCAGACAGACAGATTAGCAATATTAAAGACAATGACTATATTTCTTAAAAACTAAAACCAAGTCCAATCTTGATTTCAGTTACTGAGAAAAGTGATATCAAGCCTTTCCCATATAATGCAAGTATCAGCCTTTGTCCTGTATTAGAATAATTTCAGCAACATGAACTAAAGTGAAGTGCACCTCACCCACCCACCTGTACATGAACTAGCCTATAAGTAGTCCTACTGCTTCCAACAGCCTCTCAATCACTGCGGGGAAAAAATAAGTTGATGTGAAACATGGTATTTTCAGTGAAATGAACTAGTCTAGAGTTCAAATGAATTATTAGTTTTCAACATACCAGTAAACAGGACACCCCGACAATGGGAGAAAATCTTACTGAAACCAAACAATGCCTTAACATATAATGAGTTACAGAATTAATTACTGAATTACTGAATTAATTATTGAATTAATTGACGTCTTCCTCTCATGTGATGACCAAAGGAATAGAACTAATTTTTTTAAAAAATACTCCATCAGGTATTTATCCTGTACTCAGAAAAAGTTACCATCTAGATAAAATGAACATACTCCAAATAATTTAGTGTTTCAATTAAGTCACCTTTTACTCAAAAGAAATGCTGAACAGAGGTAAATGATTTTCCTATTTAAAAAAAACAAAGGTTTGCATAGACTACAGACACTGAAAAAAATAACATTAAATGTTGAGCAGTCATTAAGTATAAGACCATGCACATAACTGCCTATTAAGAAAAGCAGAACACACAGACACACACATCCTGAAACACCAGAGCCCAGGAGTAGGAAGCAGCATGTTGTTCCCTGAGGGCAGTGACAGGGCATGCAGCCTGGGCAGAGTGCATGTGGCCTCTGCATCATGAGCATCACTGGGCAGAACCTGATTGTTGAGGAATACATTCAGTGTGGGTAGCTCAGGGTGAGCTGCAGTGGAGCTGCAGGTGGAGCATTTCGGGACAGGAGCCCCAGCCCGAGGCAAGAGGATCGTGAACTGCCGACCCTCTGCACAACAAAGGACTTTGAGGGGATAAAAGCCCAGGGGTTCCTTTTTATTGGGTCCCTCCTCAGAGGCACCAGCTCCAGCTGTTATTTTGGTATTGCACCATGAGTAAATTACTTTTAGGATCGAGAGGTCTGAGACTCTGCAGTGGGAAACCTGGGATGGAGCCGATGAGGAAACGAGCTCTGACTGTGTGAGTGTGGGGGAGCAGCTGCGAAGGGGCTTCGGTCCCGGCTCAGCTGATGTGACAGGGAGTGCCAGAGTGGCTCCTGGATGGTCAGATATGGATGTTTCCTTAATACTGGTGATGTCGTTGCCTCTCGATAAGATAGCATTATTGCCTCCGGTGTGTGCAACTGTCAGCCGGTGTCAGTGTTCGTTTTAGCAGTGCTGCCTGCAGGCAGCTGTGTGCACAGTGTGGATCAGCCGCCCCAGGCCTCTGGCCCACCCCGAGGCAGGGCATGGCAGGTTTGTCACCCACACTTGACAGGACAGGAATCCTCTCAGGTGCCTTGGCTGCATCAGCACTGTCCTCGGTCCATGATTTCTTGAGGTTCACCTGGTGCTTTGGCCATGGACTGTGGCAGAACTCAAAAGAGGGAGCAAGTTTTGAGTAAGTTCTTCCATATTTGGAACAATTGACTCAAGCATGCAGCACAGAGTAGCTGTGGAGTCCAACTTGGAGACAAAAGTCTTGTTCAAACATGAAATACATTTAGAATTAGCTCTAGGAATCTGCCTATCCAGAGATCATAATCAAATCAGGGTGAAGCTTCTGTCAGAAAACCAGGCAACGCCATAGTGTATTGCACTGAAAAATGAGAGGTACAGTCTGTATAAATTCTGTTTGCACATGAATTTCTGGTCAGTCCCAGGAGCAGCTGGGCCCTGTACGGTTGAGCATCTCTCTTCACTGCCTGTGAGGGGAGCTGGTACAGAAGAGTTCATGTTTCTAGAGAAGTGTACCTGACACTGCAAGTCTTCACTCCAGCATGGCTCATGCTGCACAGCTAAATCTCTAACGCTACAATTATTGTGACTATTTCCAAGTAAATCTGGCATGCCTATTTTGTTTCCTTGATATAAAGAACAGCACTCTATGTGAAAAATTGTACAGAAAACATTTCTCATTTTAAATAAGCAACTACAGTAATTGGCAAGCAAATATTGACAATGTTTAACACTTTTGCTGCCTTCTCCCCACTTTCTGTTTTTGCTCAGCTTTCAAGAAAGTATTGGTATTTTTCCTCTCTTACCTTTATTTATACACAGACAACATGTATTAGCTACCCAACCCATTGCTAACTACCCAGTTACAAATGCTGTTACGCCTTATAACTAAATATTACTTATCAAAGAGAAAAGCTGGGATTTAGGAGAAGTAATGCTGGAAAATACTGCATTGCAAAAACAGACTCTACTTACCAATGTTATAGCTTCAATACTCGGTGGAATTCCTTCCTAACGACCTTGGAGGCAACGCCTTTGTCTGTAGAGACTGGATAACAAAGGCAAACTGCATATTCATGTGGTGCC
>VWZF01000872.1:1086-63166 GCA_013396755.1 Sclerurus mexicanus
GCTCTGCTCAGCTCTGGGGTGGCCTCACCTTGAGTATTGTGGGCAGGTTTGGGCATTGTAATATAAGAAAGACATTCAGCTACTAGAAAGTGTCCAAAGGAGGGCAACAAAGATGGTGAAGGGCCTTGAGGGGAAGCTGCATGAGGAGCAGCTGAGGGCACTTGGTCTGTTCAGCCTGGAGGAGACTGAGGGGAGACCTCATTGCAGTCTTACAACTTCCTTGTGAGAGGAAGTGTAGCAACAACTACCAATCTCTTCACTCCCATGACCATTGACAAGACCCATGGGAATGGCCTGAAGTTGTGTCAGGGGAGGTTTAGGTTGAGTATTAGAAAAAGGTTCTTCACCCAGAGGGTGGTTGGTTAATGGAATAGGCTCCCCAGGGAAGTGATCACACACTAAGCCTGGCAGAGTTCAAGAACCATTTGGATGATACTCTTGGGCACATGGTGTGACTCTTGGGGATGGTCTCATGCAGAGCCAGGAGGTGAACTTGATGTTCCTTGAGGGTCCCTTCCAACTCAACATGTTCTCTGATACTTGAATATGGCCATTCGGACTGAGGATTCCAGAGTAAGCCACATCTGGTGCCAGGAAGGAAGTCCTCAAAATGAGATTTTGAAGCAGAGCCTGGCTGTACAACCTAACCACTTGCAGGATGTCAGCACACATGAGCAGTATATGTCAGTACAGTTATCCATTCTGTCTAAAACAGACAATGGAACTACAGTCTTGATTACCATCTGACATTTAGGTAAATCAGTATCCCTTTTCAATGTCTCTCTGTCAGCTCATTAACTGAACCTAGTGATTCACTCTTCTTAGCTATGTAAACCCAACAGAAAAAAAAATACAGATGAAAAAAGACTAAGGGGCAGGTTAAAATTTCTGTGACAATAGCTATAGCTTGTGAGTCAGAATTTCTTCCTAGGGTTATTTTGTTAATTTTATGGCAAGTGGAAGCCAAACATTCCCTCAAATACTTGGGAAAAATGCCAGAATCGCCTATGGCTGGCATGTATGTTATGATAAGCTACCACTGCAGAGAACAACAGGATCTGGTGCTGTTTACCATGTTCACGAAGGCAAGGTGAAGACATTGCAGCCTTTAAATTTTCCTAAAAGTAGTGCCTTGATCTGTCTATGGTATGTGCTGGTCCACCTGCGACCAGATTATGTTATGGGTTACGTTTTTTCTCTTTGCTTTTTGAAACCCAAGGAATGGACAGTACTGGACAAATGTGTGCTGCAGTTCATTGATCTTCTGCTGAACAAAGATTCATTAGTGATGGTCCTTGCTGGATTCAAATACCAATACTAACCTTGCTCTGTCTCAGTATGGTAGATCTCAGTAATGGAGAAAACCTTCAGAAAAGTCTGCAGCCTCTTTTTTGGATGGGTGAGGTTGGACATGTGCTCAGATGTAAGAAAAGGCAATAAAAAGACATTCTGATCCTTAAAACAAATTTGAAGGTTTGAGATCCCAGGTGCAGCTGGCTAGCAAACTATCTTACACATTCTCTAGCACAAAACCACAAGCTCTTACCATATAACCTCCTTTTTCTGTCAGACGCCCCTCTATTTTTCTCTTTTATAATTAGCTCATTCATCACTGGCTATTTTAAGTTAATAGAAGGAAGTAGTGCAGCATGTATTTACTTATGAAAACAAATGTGGCTAGTTTTAAGACTTACAACTGTATATGCAAGAGAGAGTAAAAAGAAAATGAAGCCATAACTTCAAAGAAAAGCTGACATCCCCTATACTACAGCTGCGTGACTTTCTTCACTATGTTCTTCAGAGACTATTTAGTCTGTTTTACCAAATCAATGAATAAAAGACATCCTTCTGTGCAAGCACTTTGTTTTAAAACATTGCTGAGATATGCCCAGCAGTATATTTCTTTGACTTCACAATTTTCATGGACATCAGGTTTCCCTGCAGGCACCTATTACTCTGTTCTTCAAGAACATTCACAGAAGCAGCATTTTAACTCACTGGGATGGCTTACAGGCACAAACTAACATACTAATCTGATTCAACGAGATATAGTCACAAATAACATCCTTGAAGACTTTTATTAATAAAGCAGACAAATTTAAATCAGAGCAGTTTGCATCTAAAATGAAAGTTATCACATTAATACAGTGTTTATAGAATATTTATGTTACTGTATATATGTGTTTCCAGCCACAGATTGAAATCTGGTTCAGTTCTTCATGGGCCAGATTCATTGTACAGCAGAAAATAGACTCAGTGACAGTGACTGTGCAGGAAACAGACTTTTAGGCAGATTTTACAAGCTTAACAGAAAGTTGGAAAGCAAACCTCATGAGAAAAAGTCTTTATGGTAATCAAAATGAGATGTCAATGCTATGCAAATAAATTTTTTAAGTGAGTCTAATATAAAACTCTTTTCAAAATGGAAAACAAAATTACTCTATTCCGGACTTGTCCAACAGAATGTTAACAGAAATTCTTTCCCTTTCTTTCCTTCATGAGAACTGATGTCAGTACTGAATATTTCTGCAAAATATAGTTATTTTAAGCAATTGATAACTTCGGGGAGGGGAAACACTGTTAGTAAATTTCTGCTCATCTCTGTTCAGTAGGATATGCACATGAGAAGTGGTAGCTTGTGAGATGCCATGTAAGTATCAACTGAAGGAATAATTTTTATTCATGTATGGTTTGGAGTAAAGATTTGGTCCAACTTTTACTGATTATTTTACTTAATTGCTAATTAATTCATCTTGATTATCTACTCAGTCTTCTCCAATGTAATACTGAGAAACTTTTCAGGCCAAGAAAGGTTGCAAACCAGGTACTCCTTTTCCTATACAAATGAGCTGTATGTACTCAGGGAAGAATTACAACATCCTTCATTACCAATCAACAATATCCCACTGTTATGTGAGTTGTGCCACCTTTTCATTAGCTCAGGCATACCAAAAGAAGTTGTCTGGATTGGTAAAAGATTTGTTAATGGATTAAAACCCTTTTTAGTTCATTGGTTTGGACAGCTGGCCATTTTCAGCAATTATAAGGAGTTGATATAACCCATTGACCTGTTTGTACTCCCTTGCTGGGAAGCAAATTGGTAGTTTCCAGTCAAACACCAGTTAAAAGTAACAAAAATACACCAGACAAGCTGCCATACCCTGGGACCTTCAGCCAGAAGAGCTGCAAGTGGGCCAGGAGATCCATCTCTTGGATGAGGGGACCCCTCTTTCCTGGGGAGCTGCCACTAATGGGGCTGTCCCTGGAGGTGAACTTGCTGACCGAAACAGGGCTGGCTGTAGGAAAAGAGAGCCAAGTCCAAGAGTCCTCTGGTAAGGTGCTGTGGTGGCTGTCCCCTGGGATATTGAGGCAGAGCCACAGGTGTGGTGCCCCTGCGGCCAGGGTGGATGGTGTGGAGAGCTGAAAGAGTTGGGATCTGCTCTGTCTTGCTCTCCTGAAACCTGATAGAGCAAGCAGAGAAATACCTTATACCTGAAATATGGACACTCTAGGGGAAGTCTGAGTGCTTGTTTTTTCCCATGAAATTAAAGCAATGTTCACCCAGGCATAGTACCATTTATTTAAATTCCTCCCTGTTAAATATTGACTTTTGTCCTTTTAGACTACATTTTTTTAACCTTCTCAGTCAGAAATTGTGCAAAATGAATCCATGACTGTTGAATTGGGGCAAATGCATAGTTTTCTGCTTCCCTTTTTTTCTAAAGCATGTGAGAGGATTTTTTCTATTTACTTCCTCCAACAAACTTTTTAAGTATGTAGTACTAATCGAAAAGGCAAGACTGGAAAATTTCTGACTGAAAAGTAAACACTGTAGAATGCTCAGTATAGCTGAAAACAAAGGTTTATAACAAAACAAGTCCAATAAATTAATTATTTTTTTTGCAGTAATTGGAGGTTCTGCAATAATGCAGTCCCAATATAGTTTTACATCACATACCCGGGCAACCTGGAGGCAAATCATAGATATAAGATTACAGGTGACTCCATATCTCCCTTAGAACAACTAAAAATAAATCTCTAGCAATATGATTGGGAATTAAATGAGGTAATTACTTCTCACCTTCATCTCTGTTGGAAGTTGCATATTCTTTAACACTTGGTTTATCCCCCTGTTGCTGGTATCATATGATGCTATTATATACTCTGAGTACTGTGTGGATGTTATCTTCACATGGAAGAAGCAGGAGGGGATCCTTTTGTTTGCCACAGAAACCTGTTCATGATCCCTCTTGTTTATGGGCTAGGTGTGTACAAGAGAAGTCACAGCCTGGTTTCAGATGCCTTAAGCAAAAAGCCTGGGATTTGAATCTAAGCCAGACATTTGGTAAAAATGCATTTTAAGAGTCTTGTTGCTGGACAAAACTATCTAGTTTGAAAATTAGAGCTCTAATGCAGTCTGAAACAGGATACTCAGTGAACTAACCTTCACAATAGGGCAATAAACTTCTTGGCCTGCTTAACAGTAATGTATCTCTGGTGAACTTACTCTTGCAACATTTATTTCGCCTTTTACTAATTTTTGGATGAGTGAGAAGTTTTCAGTGGGTTCTGTGACTGCTTTCTTCCAAAATGCAGAATAAAATTACTTTACTTTCCCAAATGTTTGATCTTTTTCTTTTGTCATGAAAACATTACTTAAATTGTTCCAGCCACGAATGGAAACGTTGACAATAAAATCCTTTTAACTGTCCACCAAAGCAAATGCTGCATCCTTTTCCATTCACCCTATAGTTTGTATTGACTGATGGGAGCATAATTGGACTCAAATTCCATAATGCAACCAGTATATCTATAGGCTTTTTGAAAAGTGATTATTTTGCAAACTAATACTTCAAGTTATATTTTTACAGTGCTACTCACATGGGAACTTCCTATTTAAGCTTCTATGTTATTTGTGCAGCTAATTTTCTACAAGAAATATGGCAGTCACTGTAGTCCATGCTTGATTTTTGTTTTCCTGCTAGTGGTAGTGTAGTTAAAATCCCTGTGTACATGTTGGAAGAAGGAATGTGGGGAAGCTGTGCTTGCTTTTTAATCTATTGACACCATCTTTGCAATGACTTGATGGTTCTAGAAGGCCACCTAAACAGGCTAGACCTGATTTAGTAGAAACCCTAGATGAAAGCAGAATGTACCTCTCCTTACCATGGTGTTCTCTGTGTGGGATCAGCAGAAAACCTTTGTTTTACGGGCTGTGTTTCTTTTACCATATCCATCTCCACAGTAAGACAGCCTAATAGACAGATCAGATTACTCCTTGGGGGATATTACAAAGCATCTATTGGTTTTGCCCTTTGGGACTTTTTGCTTAGCAAGGGTCATGATTTCTCTTCTCCCTCATCAGCTATATCATCATCCTTCTTCCACTTCCTGCTCCTTTTCCTATTATAGCCTCTCCCAGTACAGTACTTGGTCTCTCTGTGCCAGCAGGATACTTGTCCCCTGAATGCCTCACTTCAAAGATCGCACCATAACAAATTGAGTGTCTTTGTCCTAATTTATTTGATACTCTGTATTCTGGGTAAAGGGTATCTACCACTGAACTTGTTAATAACTAGTTAATAAAGTAACTGACTGTGCATGTTTGATACAGCAAGGACACCAAATAGTATGCTATCAGACAACTTTTCTGTTGGAAAAAATTTTATAGCTGGCAACTCTCAGAGTAATTTCTCCAGCAGGTAGGAGGATGATGGCTCATATGGTAGCAGGTACATTTTTTCCCTCTGACTGCAGAGAACTGGTAATCCTTCCTTTCTGGTGTTTATTGATCCCTCCAGAGGCTGGCTGCTGGCAGTCAAATAGTGGTTGTTATTACCATCAGTGCTGCCCTTGGTGCTGGTAACAGAAATCACAGGAGAAAATAGACCAATTTCAAGTTTTAAATTTGTAAATCAGCAGAAATATTTTAAAACTGTTGTGGCAGCTGAAAACTAAGGAGAGTGAGGCAAACTGGGAATTACTGGAAAGGGAAAGTTGGTTTCTGCAACATGTGTAGGGATGTGAGAAATTTTCTTCTCTGATTCTTCTTTCTTCTTTTGGAAGTGATTTCTGTCATAAAGATGTAGATATCTAAACTGAAAATACTGTAGATGAGGGAACACAGGTGCTCCTCTGGGGGCTCTGGAAATAGCAGAGGTCTGACATCTGCTGATAAGGTACTTCTGTACCAATTTCTGGCTTTCTGCTCTTTTTTTTTTTTTTCTAGTTTAAAGAAGCTTTAGATCCTTTTGATTGTTTAAGCTCTGAGTTTCATTTTTGATTTGTAAATCCCATGGAGTAATTTGCGGGAGGTTTCTCACTCAATGAAAACAATGAAAGCCTGGTAGCTAAATAAGGGACATTGCCAAAATGGAAAATATTCCCTTGTAGAAAATACTCCAGAATTTTTCCACCTAGAGCTGCCATCTTGCTGGCTGAGAAGCAGCTAGAGGTATCCTTCCTGGCATCTTCTCTGCCATGTTCTTAGGGAGAAATAGATAGTGCATTTCCTTGATAACATCCTCATGAGAGTCACACTGAAGGGGACTTTGCTTCCATACATGTGGCTCAACTATGGGGGAGTAAACTCTAACTCCCTCCTCTCTTAAAGCCTGAGGGACTGTCTTGGTCCAGCAAAAGGAGTAGCATGTCCTTATGAAGATAGCAGAGCCCACCCTTTCAATGGTTAAGTTGTGATCCTTGCAATGACCTTTTAAAACTGCTGCGAGCATTTAGTAGCCAGGGCTGGTGATGCATAGTTAGCTAACAGTTAATGTAGATAGTCTAAAAAATTTCATTATCTTTATTGTTGCCCCTGTATGCAAAGAAATAGAAAGCATCTGTTCCAAACACAAAAATCTGGATAATATGTTTGTTACAGGATCTGTTATCACCAGTGTGAAGTTCTGAGCCAAACCCATTCCTGATTTGATTTAATTTCATTTCTATCTCTTTGAATGAGGGCAGATACAAATTTATTCTGTAGTCTTTTTATTATATTATAATATTTTATTATATTATTGTTAGTGGCAAGTTCAGAGACTAAATATTTTCCCAAAGATTTTCAACAATTTCCTGCTTTTTGGGACAAGTGCCTTATTACCAAATACATTAAAACATCAGAGGGCCAAGCATATGAGAACGGATGTTTAATAGAAACAAAGCCAACACTCTAATCATCTCTTCTTTTCATTCTCTGAAAATTGGTGGCAGACAAATAGAGGTAAAAAAGTTAAATTATGAGATATGTTTTTCTGCATATGGAAATACTGACTTCAACACATTGCTGGATGTCACTGAGTAATGACATAAAGAGGAATACCAGCGTCCTATCTAAAAGGAAAAGACAACAATGAAAATAATGCAAAGAATAAGTAAGATTATTCTTTTTTTCAGAATTGCTTTAATAATAATATTATGTCTTTGTAATAAGTTGGTGATTGTTCACTCCTTTGTTTAAGAAAATAAAACTGTTCTGAAGTGTTTAGCTGTGATTTTGTCTTTTGGTTTGTAGAGCAAACTGATTCTCATCAAACCTAAGAGGTCATAAGTGGAATATGTTAAAATCAGTGGGAAGCTTTCTTGACTTTAGTTGTATACTAATTCCTTTCATTTGTACCCTTTTTTTGCTCCTTTTCCTATACATATAGCAATAGAAGGAGAACTAGAAGGAAGCATTAGGAGGTACAGTATAACTACCATGCATTTTCAAATGACCTACCTTCCTTCTGAAATATGAATTTCTTTTCAGATGCCTCATATAAAACAACATTGTGTTATGATACTTCTGACTTTATATCTAAACAGTAGTACACAGATATTTATGTCTTTCAGGTCATAAGATGTAGTCTCTAATAACAGAAAGGGATAGCTGATCACATTTCAAAAACCAGTATTTTGGTTTTGTACACAGAAAAGTGCATCTTGGCTTCTCACACCAATTTAAAAATAGCTGATTCTCTGTTTACAGTCAGGAGGACTGAAATATGGAATGACTGAAGGATTTAATCCTTCCACAGCAGATCTGGAAAGAAAAAATTTCCTGACTGAACACTCTGTTATAATCAAAATGTGTAACTTTTCCCACTTTGGAACACTGATGTTTCTGAACTGACATACCATACCAAAACCATTGCCAGAGAAAACTGTAAAACTGGTAGTTCAGGGTAGGTGGTGAAGGCCATACCCTCTGGAAACACAGATTTACCAAATTAAAGGAACGTGAATTAATTTTGACTTCTAATGCAGTATTTGAGAATGTACCTGAGCAGTTCACTTTATGCATTTCTCACAAAACAGTGTAATTTCTTTCCCTCCTCCCTATCCCCAAACAACAACTTCACAGACCAATGGGAACAGCACAAATATACCATATTTGGTTGTGCATTAGTGAAATAAATGCAGGGAGGATCTCTCGTGGTAGGATGTGCTGTCTACTTAGTGGTTTTTCTGATGGCTGGGCTTTTCTTTTTATTGTTTCTGTTTCCTCAATTTTTGCTTTTCATAATCACTAGAATGGCTGTTCTGTTTTCTCAGCTGAGAAACAGACTTGCTTGTCTCAGCTGCAAAAGAGCAAACTGGGGGTAAGACATTCCTTGCAGACTTAACATGGTCACTGCATTGAATGTGATTTCCCGTAAGTTAATCTCCTCCCCAGGCATGGGAATCTCTCTGGGTTGGCTGCAGAGGCAGCATGCTGATGAGTGGCAGGATTCTGAGCGCTGGGTCATTGGTAGGGAACAACAGCCCATTGCAACCACCCCAGCAGCACCAGCAGTTGCAAATAGGAAGGAGGCCCATTTTGGGGAGACACTGGCCATAACAGAAAGTCCATCTATTCAGAAAGTCTTTATACAGAAGGCTTTTCACAAAAGGCAGAAGAGAAAGAGAATTGCTCAACCTTGCCCAGGTACTGGTTGGAAAGACATGAAATGCATCCCAGCATTCTTGTTCCCCATTTCTGCATCCTTGACTGCCGATCTGTGTGTATGCCTGTGTCTCAGGGGTGGAATGAAGCTGCAAGGCACGTGTGTCTGCCTCACGTGCATGCAGCCAGAGCAACATGAGCAGATGGTAATTCAGAGTTGCTTATACCACGGCAAGAGCAAAACACAGATTAAAAATAAGATGTAAGGCAGAAGTGGCAGGCCATTGGAAAACAAGATCACTGCCTGGGCCCTGGTTTTGCAAAGGCACTCAGAGATGCTCAAACACAGGTAGACTATCTGCCTGGGTGCCTAGTTCTTGTGCTTTGCACACAGCTAGTAGGTGTTTATAAAGAACATGTAAAATAAGCCTTACTTCTTACTCAGTTTTATTACTTAGAATATTGGAGTTTTTATCATTCATTCTTTCTCCTTTACCCAGAAGAAATTACATACTAGATGGAAACATATTTATTTCCCTTATCATCAGTACATGTGCATCCCTGCTCTCTTGTTCTCTCTTTTCCTCTCTCTCTTTTGTGTTTACATCCTCCCAGACAATTCTTGTGCTCACAATTTTCTTTAACAGGACTGTTTTATTCTTTATAAAATTGAGACTTACAAAAGAAATAAATCTCGCTATTGTTCTCTTGGGGTGCAGATGTGTTAAACTGTAATCACGGGAGTTGAAATAGGTTTCCTTTCACAATAACATTTGTATTTGTTTCCTGGCACTCTTTCTTAATAACACGAGTGTCTTCAGCTGACCAAGGGGAACAAAAGTCTGCTCAGCACTTCTGAAGGTAAAATAATACTTGTGCAGCACTGAATAGGTACTGTTATATTACAGTGTTTTTAAAATTTTGTTGCACTGGATAAAGATACACTAATCTCTAATTTCCAAGTTATTGCTTTCTTTTCCCCCTGTTCCTCGTCTGTCTGAAGTTTCTCCTACTAGTGAGACATACTTTTACATTGAGAACTAATTAAGCCAGGCCTTACCACTTACCTTACCTGCTTTTCTTTGTCTTTTTCCTCAAGGATGAGCACGAAACAGTGGATAAAAACATCTGAGAAAGAGGTAAAATAGAGCTTGTCAAGTCTCATGAGGATGGCAAAATATGAGAGTCCCAGCATACAGAGGAATTTCCTCTGAATTCTGCAAGCAAAAGTGAAATGGGTATCTGTATCTCTGCATTTCAGATTTTCCACTTATTAAAGTAATTGGAGTAGTAGAATGCTGTTATCTGCATCTCCTCTCTATATCCAGATCCTTAGATAAAATATTTGGCTAAATATTAGTCTGAGTTTCATCAGTGATACATACATAAATGTGATACTCTCACATTGTAGAACAGATTCTAGAGTTTGATACCTTAGTGGTTGAGAGCTGGTCTAATCTAATTTTAACAAAAGGATATCTATTTCCCTTTTTCTTTTCCTGACATCAATAAATTTTTACACAGCAGCCAAGATATTACAAATGTTGATGAAAACAGGAAGGAGTGAGTTCTTCTCACTTTCAGAAGATGTTGCTATGGAAAGCAATATCTGCTTTAGGTAAGGGTGAAAAGCTGTACAGGAAACTAATCTTTTTTATGTTAATATTTGTAAGCAATGAACTGTCTTTGTTTCTCTATTAGAGGGACTTTCAAGCCTTTCAGGAAATCCTTCTTAAATATACATAAACACAAAACTGTCTCGTGTTGTGTTTGCATCTTCTGTGTCTGTCCTGCAGCTGACATATCCCCTTGTATCTTTTAATGGTAATTAAAAATGCTGTGAGACCTTATTGTTATAACCTTTCCTTTAGCACAAGGGAGAGCCTGGATCCGGTACTGAGTAAGAAAGAAAACATGCGAAGATGCCTTTATTTTTTTCCTTTTCCTTTCCCAGGGGAATAGGGTCATGAAAATGAAATGCAATGCCTGGATAAACTGCTGGTGTAGAAGGAGCTGCCAATAGGAAGAACACCTGTAATGGGCTCTGTACTATCTCATTCTCACTATGTCTCTCTTATTATACACAAAGATTACTTTTTGCAGAGTGCTGTCACAGATCTTTACTGCACATAATCCTTAGGGACAACATAACACACCCAGAGGATATCTGGCCCAGCTGCTAAGTACCTGTAGCAGTGACTCAGAGCTGCTCTTCTTTCACCTTTCCTTGTGTCCACAGCTCCATGGGAAGGTGTTTTTGGTGTTTGGCAGAGTTACAGTAGGGTAGAAACACAGACATTGTAGGTACTATCTGTAGGTGGTATGAATCCATCCTTCATTCACCTTAGTTTCACTAATCTGACTTCTGGAAAACCACCAGAAAGGAAATGAAGAAAACCAGAGTAAGTTCAAGTTTGAAGAGGAGAGCAGTCATCCAGATTGGAGTCTCTACCCCACTGTTGATAACCACTTTATTTCTTGCTTCAAGACAGACCTAAGTCTAGAAAAGGGATTATAAGAGGGTCACACTCTTCTTGTTTAGCCCAAGAGAGGCACAGTTTAAAGAGGGTATTCAAAGCACAGGGCAATTAGAGAGAAAGGAGAGCCTGTGTTGCAGCTAAGAAGGAGGTATTTTGGACAGTTGTCTTTAGAAATGGGAGGGCAAAATACCACTCTCAAAGATGTAAGGACTTATGTAATAGTAAAGATGTTGAAAGAAAGCATAGGAAGCATGAAACTGGTAAAATTAAGGAAAGGGGAGTGGACAAAGGAGAATAATTCTGGTTAGAGAGAAGGGCTTTTTGGTGAATTTTGTTTTACCTAGAAGAGAAGGCTAAGACTGTTCCACTGATGTCTATGGTAAAATTTACCTACTGTAGAGTATTCACAAATGTTGTTATTTATTCAAGCATAGTATTAAATGAATTTTAAAGCCTGACTTTAGGAGCCTTGGATGTCACACTCCTTGCTACACAACATTTACTCTGCTCAAAAACAATAACCAGCAGTGCTTTGAAGGGCTATGACATGCTGGAGAAAAATGCCTGGCACTGGAAATCATATGGCCTGGCTTCAACTGTTTGTAAAGCTGCAGCTTTCTATGAGGTCTTGGGAAAGACATCTAATGTACATTTAATGTGCGTCAAGTTCTTCAGGATGAGTAATTGTTTTTAACATCTGTGAAGCTCTGTGAGACCTACAGAGCAAAAACATTTTGGAAGCTTGATCCACAACCCTAGCCAGAGCCCTCCAGTCAGTTATCCATATGTTTCTGGCATGACTCACTCCTAACTTTGTCTTTCTTCTACCAGCCTTAAGATGTGTGCATGAGTTTTGCCTGAGGTTGAATTATTTGTGAAAGCTTGAGATGAAGAAAGTATAGCTACACTGTGTTGAAATGTGAGATGAGAGGAAGGAGGAGAGCCCTAAACAAACAAAACTGAGCAAATGAGTCCTGGAGTTTTTATGTGAACATCTGGTAGTACCAAAGCCAGATGAGGCCAAAGTCTGAATTTCTAATTCTAAGAAAGCATTTAATGAGTACAGTAAGTACAACTGATAGTCTCAGTGAAAGATGGCTGTGATTTAGCAAAAATAAACATTTGAAAGCCATAGTTTCAGTAATTCCAATCATAATAAAGTTTTTAATCATGATTTGCCAACCTTCCAACAGAAGTTCATATGTTTTGTTCATGTCTGGATGGCTGATTAGTCTTTTTATTAAAAATACATGAAGCTAAAGCTCTTACCAATGGTTCCCAAAAAGTTTCTTGCTGCTATTTTAACTTTGGCCCTGACATTTACCAAAGGTCACTCTAATTACAATTACTCAAATAAAGGTAAGGAGATGTTTGAAGGTTTACAAGAAAGTTTGAATCTTTAATTTGTTATTCAATCACTTATTGATTGCTTAGAGTACACTCTCTACCTATGATATACACAGGAAATGTCTAATTTTAGCATCAAGGTGAGGTAATTCTTTCTCCCTTTAAAACACTGAAGTCACAGTAAACTAACTTTATCTGATTTGGACTTAAAATGAGGAAAAAAAATTGTCTAAAAGCCAAAATCTGCCGTTGCATGCAAGCAGACATCCCTTGAAATCAATTGAAGACCAATGTCTGTATCTAAAATTATAACAGAGCTGCCAGTTTGGGCTAAAATTCAGTGTTGCTATGCCACAAATGAAGTGGTTATCATAGATTAAATCAGTGATAATCTCCTTCCCCAGCACTGATTTAAGAGGCTGAAAAAAACCCACCACTCTATACGGAAAACTGTGTGTTCTGAACAGTACAATAGACTTGGACTTAGTAAATCAAACTTGGAGGAAGATATTTCTTATGCTACTTGTAACATTTCCTAGGAAATACTTCTCTGGTTAGAGAAAGTTATGACATTACTACTAATGAAACAAATTGTTTGAAAACTCTATAAACTGTGACTGTGACTGCCTTGTCTATGCACTCATCCTGCAAAGTGCCAATGTAAATTACTCCACTCTAATTTGAACGCATATATCTTGATTGGTACCCATCATTATGTCTTTTGATGATCATCTATCTTGTGTCAGAGCATTTTCCAAATAAAGAACAAACAAGTCAAAATAAAATATTAAAAGGCACCTTTCTTTGTGGTGCTTACGATGAAAAAAGATGAGCAATAGTTAAATATTTCCAGAGAACTGTGTTAAGTATGTTGCCAATATTTTTCTGAAGTAAAACCAAAAAAACTGTAGTGCTGTTTCCTTCTTAAAACATTTTCTTCCTTCTGAGGCTTTTCTATGACTGCAAAATACAGCTCCAAGGATATAAAACAGTCACTGACCAAAGTTCTGTCTGCTTTATTTTTCTTTGCATATGCATACTGGCAATTTAATTGAAAGGCAATATCTGTAAAATACATACTGGTAGAAGAAAGTTCATACTGGTAGAAGAAAAGGTGCATTCTCTGAAATTTTTCTTTTAGCTGGATAACAATACTGTTAAAAACACTCATGGAACATATATGCTAAAAAAGGGTAGCATATGGATGATCTGATGTAAGAGTAAGTAAGTAGCTTGGAAAGAGTGTGGACAGAATTAGAGAGTCTCTTATTAAATGGTGTCAGAAGACCACATTTTGGGTCAGAATGCGTCTTCCATGGGGAGACTTCTGGAACTGAGAACCACACCTTGGCCAAAGTGCTTCTCTGGCTGATTTCCTACGTCCCAAATATTTACAGGGTGTAATTTTGTGTGATCTATTGCATTTGTTTCATATTCAGCAGACTATGATCAAGGTGATACACAGAAATATAAAAAAAAAAATGCAACAACAACCCCTTCCCCCAAATGTTCTTTTAAAATTACTTTTCAGGATTTTAGCAAAAAGCCACTGCCCAGCAAAAGTTTCTGCTATTTGCAATAATGCTGCTAATCATGCTTTTTAGGAACATTAGGGCTAAATTTTTGGCATGGCAGCAAAATGTAAATCGATTAAATAGTTGGCATATAACATGACACTCTTGTGTTCTTTGCAGCTGTTGTGGTATACACACACAAAAAGAGATACAGACACAGATATATACTTATATATTATTGACAGGTGAATGAGAGGCTGTCCATGACAACTTAACACCAGATTAGCTAAATTAATGCAATTTTTAACCTTATACCAGTTTTAATTACCCCTACATAAAATAGCCATTGAAAGATGTTTATATGCCTGCTGATTACTTTTGTTGAGGCAAAACATGGAAGACAAGAAGGTGAGAAGGAGTAGTCAGCAACAATTCTCTAAAGGTAAATTATGCTTAACCAACCTGATTGCCTTCTCTAAAGAAACAACTACCTGTATGGATGAAGAGAGAGCAGTAGGTACTGTTTACCTTGACTTCTGCAATGCTTTTGACACTGCCTCTGACATCATTCTCATAGACAAGCTCAGGAAGTGTGTGGGTTAAATGACTGGACAGTGAGGACTGGCAGAACAGAAGATCCCAGAGAGTTGTAATCAGTGTCACAGGGCCTAGCTGGAGGCCTGTCACTAGTGGTGTCCCCCCAAGTTCAATATTGGGCCCACTATTGTTTAACTTGTTCATCNTAGAAGAGATAACAGAAAGGGGACCTCAGCAGTGTCCTTAAGTATCTGAAAGGTGGGTGCCAAGAGGATGGAGCCAGGCTCTTTTCAGTGGTGCCAAGCAGTAGGACAAGAGCCAGTGGGCAGAAACTGATGCACAGGAAGTTCTACCTGAACATGAGGAAGAACAACCTTACTGTGCAGGTGATCAAGCATTGGAACAGATTGCCCAGGGAGGTTGTGGAGTCTCCCCCACCAAGGAAATTCAAGAATTGCCTGGACACAATTCTGTGCAATGTGTCCCAGGATGGCCTGGCTTGAGGAGAGATGACTCAGTGTTGTCCTTTGCAACCCTACCCATTCTGTAAGTCTGAGAAAACCAGTCTGAGTATCAGCTTGAAAAAGCTTTGTGCTTTGTGAAAAAACACCTATTTGAATTAGAAAGGAGAGATTGCAGCTAGAACTATTGCTAAAAACCTGAATCACCTGAATGGTGATGTAAACCCAGCCGCAGGATACCTGCAATCCAACTAGGAAACTGTGTGAAGGAAGCAAGCTTAGAAAGAAAAAGTGACTTTTCCACTGGTGCTAGGAGCAAAGTCCAGACTTCCAACAGAATAGCTGTACTCCTGCTGATCTCTGCCTGGCCAAAAAATACCTGGATTTTCAGCCAGACTTGGAGCTAGCATGGATATCTCTGAAACAAAACACAATCTATATGTTTTACTGCAGAACAACACATTATTCACCATCTCATATTAGTAATGTATGTGTTTTCTTGAAGAGTGTTCGAATAGTGATTCTCAAGCTCTTCTTCACTGGGCAAGCACAGAACCCTTCGTCCCACTGCTGACCACCCATTTGAGGAGTAACTGAAGTGCTTCAAAAACCATTAAAAGTAGATAAACACTCTATTAACTCCTCATGTGGGACATTATTATTACATGTGTAGACTTGTACTGAAGTTACTTGTCCCTGGATCCCAAACACTCCCATGTTTACAAACCCTCATGCTCTTCTTGTTTTTTATTTTAGGTAGCTGTCAGTTGACCACCAGACAGGGAGAGGGCTCTTTGTGCTGGGCAATGTATAAATTTTCTATAAGCTTACATAAGAAGTTTATAAATAAATTTTAAAGTTTCTAAATACACTGACTGTGCACTGGCACAGGTTTCCCAGGAAGGTAGTGGAAGCTCCATTGTTGGAGATCTTCAAAATCTGACTGGATATGAACCTGGAAACCTGCTGTAGATGGCCCTTTTTTGTTTATCAGCTTTAAGTAGGGAGGTTGGCCTTCAGAGATCACTTCCAATCTTAACCATTCTGTGATTCTGTGAAACTGCCTGAGAAAACAAATTAGATATGTCCTTCCTAAGAAGCATATGATACACAGAGGCAAGACAGACAGAGAAGCAAGGCAGAAAAAGGGTGAATGAAGTTGCTCCATTTTCCTTGTATTTACAGAGAAATGTGATGGTTTGCATAAGGTTGCTACACAACACCCAAGGAATTCTGAGATGTGAACTTGGATTTCTTGAAATGTCAGGATAGAGATCAGCCTAATTCTGTTGTCATGAGCTGGAGATTTTTTTTCTATCAAAGCAGAAGTTTTACCATCCTATTTGCAGTTTTGTTTTCCTACCCAAATTCATCTCTGCCTCTGTGACCAAGAAAACATTTGATCTCATGTGATGCTAGACTCTTTTACCAGCCACTGAAATTGAAACTGAATTCACAGTGCTATGAATGTTAATGAATGGGGTAAGGATCTTCACCTTCTCTTTACAGAACCAGACTCAATGATTTAAAAACCTAATTGTAACACCCTTTCATAGGCAAAATGGAGCTCTAGCCCTTAGTAACAGTTCTGTTTCGAATGACTTTGAGATCTTCAGCTTTCATTCCTCCCGGTGCAATTGTTTTAACTGAATTTGGACATTAAATAAATGATTCATGCGAGATGGGAATTTCTTTTACAGGAGGTGAAGAATAACAAGGAGACCAATAGTAGCCAATAGAATTAGAACTGGAATCTGGAAACCATAAAATGTGGTGTTTGTGTAAACCTGAAGAAAACAGATCCTTTAATCAGAAGTAGAGCATTCTGTTGGAAGCAGACACAAGAAAGTTACGTTTAAAACTATGTTTAAATGCTCCTGAAAGATTTTTCCCTGAAGCAGATTTGAAAATGAAAAGAAGGGAACGACTAGTGATTCCATATGATGTTTTTTTGGAAATTACTTTTTTTTTCCAAGTTTGCTGAAATCAATCTCCCCTAATGGGTCTGACCCAACTACTGTTCCATATTAAGGAAGCAGGTCTTCTGCTTGGTCTGTTTTGAATAAATGGCAGAGTATATCTAAAAGCCAATTTTTCATTTCTACTTTGTTATTTTTTTTTGTCTGTTCCTGTTCTAAATTGATGACTTGGCTAGTCTAGAATTAAAAGGCCTATGCCGAGCTCTCTCAGTGCTTGTTGGCTTCAATTAGAATTTTAAAGTGATATCATCTTACAAGTGAAAGTTTATGTTTATAGCATTCAAAATATAGTCATGACCAGGAAAACAATAGATTCTTCTTGGCCAAAGAAGCTAATCAGGACTTTTTAAATGGTTTTACAATATAAAATGCAGTTTCTACAAAACAACATTGCATCAGCAAACTTTCTGTTTGTCTGAGATAGAATACATTGATGTTTCATATAGGGGTAGCCCAAGTGCCTTTGAAATATTCTGTATTGTTCAAACAACCACAAATATTTCTCTCCTGTTAATTAAATTAGGATGGATTTCCCCATTGTGACAAGCTGTTGCTTGGGAATTCCACTCTGTTCAGCTCCTGTGATGCAGTGCTGTCCTTCCCCTGCCAACAGCCCACTGCTATCTCACTGCAGACTGCATGGGAGTCTGGCCCAAAGGGCCTTTAGGAAAATGTATGGAACCACAACTCATGTGGTCAATGATACAACAGGTCTACCTCCATGAGACTCTGCATGAGTTTCTGAGTGTGTGAGGAAGCATCCAAAAAAGAACATGATGAAGCAATCCTTATTTTTTAGTTTAGTAGGACTTATGCTTTTCTACAGCAACCTGTACATTGACATGGGCTTGCAGAATACACTGGAAAAAAAGAGGTAGTGTACAAACTAATTGTGTCACACTGACTGATGCTGAACAGGTAGTGCTGTGCTCTTGCTGAGATAATGGCTGCAGTAATTTCAGTGCAACTTTCTTTAAGAAACTTTCTTCCACTCAGGACATTTTCTAGCCTTTTTTAAAAAAAGCATTACTTTCTGTAAGATCAAATTTATGCTGATTAATTTTACCTTAAGTGGTTGATTTTCATGTTGTTCAGATGAGTAGCAGAAATACAGAAGCATTTGACATAAAATCCACACTCTTTCTATGTAATATGGTCCTGGATTCCTGTTGTGTCAAAAGAAGTAGGAAATTATTCTAGGTGAGAAATTACGTAGGAAGAAGTGGGAAATTACTCTAGATGGCTCTCTGTATAGTAACACAAATATACAGGGAAGTACAGGACACTGGAGGTTTAGCCAAGTTAGAATCTTTCCCTGTGGACATTTTAGCAAGGGATTTCTAAAAGATAGTTGGAAGATGTCCATGGATTTTCCTGAAAAACAAAAAGGAGGTATGTTGCTATCCCTGTATCTAAACATCAACAGTGTTTTTTGTGGTTCAGCACCAGTGAAGGGTTGACATCATAAAAAAGAATAAGATGAAAAACACTGTCAGTTGAGATAAGGACAGGAAGATGACTTACCAAATACAACCACATGCAAACCAGACTTGGCTTTGGGAAAATTAATTTATTGTACATTGACAGTAGAGCATAATGGTGAGAAACAAAGACAAAACCTGAAACAACTTCCCCTCCACCCCCACATGCTCAGCTTCACTTCTTCCCTCCTGAATCTTCTACATCCACCTCTCAGTGCAGAAGGATGAGAAATGTGGTTTTGTGGTTAGTCCCTAATAGTTCCCCTCTGATAATTCTTCCTTCTTCCACTGTTATCTTTCTCCAACATTGGATCCATCCCACAGGATGCAGTCCTCTATGAATTTCTCCAACACAGGTTCTTTCTGTGGATTGCAGTTTTACAAGAACTGCTCCAGTGTGGGTTCCTCACATGGGGTACAGTCCCTCAGGAACTGACTGCTTCAGCATGAATCCCCCATGGATTTGCGGGTCCTGCCAAAAAACCTGCTCCTGCATTAACTCCTCTCCACAGGCTGCAGTTTTCCTTCAGGGCATGTCCAACTTCTGTGGTGTGGGATTCTCCATGGGCTGCTTCTCCATGGTCTACCCCACAAGCTGCAGGAGACCTTTTGCTCCAGCATTTGAAGCACCTACTCCCCTCCTTCTCCACTGACCTTGGTGTTTGCAGGACTGATGTTAACACATTTTTCTCACTTTTCTCCCTAAAAACTGGTGAAAGATGTTTTTTACCCCTTCTTAAATATATTATTCCAGAGGCACCACCAGCTGGACTGATGGACTGATTACCTCTGGCCAGTGGGGATGCCATTTGAGCACTGGCTCTTTTTGTGCTGGCTGTAGCAATGCAGACAAACAACCCACCTTGAGCACAAAATCCCTTGACTGCACATGCGAATTTCTCATCCCAAAGGATGCTTATCTCCTACAACTGAGCTCATACCTTCTTTGCTTCTCATGTGAAAATGCTGTAGCTCTTGCTAGGACACCCTGGTTTCCATGTCATGACCCATGTTTTGTGTCCATAAAACCCCACATTTGTGACGAACACTGTGCATTGTTCTGTCCCAAGTGACAGCAGTGATAAGGTGTATGAGCTGTGTTTTGGCTAACATGGAAAAATTAGATGGCATGGTTTTGAGCTACTATGAGGATGAGGGAATTCAATTAATGCTTAGCATTTTGAGGCAGAGAAGACAGGTTCAGAAGCAGTGAGAGAGAAGGTATTTCCCAGGACATTGCAACAGTCAGACAATAAACTCTCACATCTGAAAAGGATGTTGTTACAGTCTGCCCTGCAAGGCAAAAGTATCTTTTGTTTTTCCCTAATAAATCCCTTGGGGTGAATTAAGTAAATCAATAGTAGATGATCAGTGTTTACAGATACATATAGGGTTTATTTTAGAACAACTTGTTTGCAAAGGAAAACAAGTATGTAGCCATTTTGGTTGTTATTAGCTATATAGCAATATAAAAGCATAAAGATATCAGCCAAGAAAATGTATAAGGGAGAAGGGAGAAAGAGAGAGACTAGGAGTTAAAATGTGTAAAGGAAAAGAGAGAAAGAGAGAGAAAAAGCAAGAGTTTTTATTCATCACCCAGAGGTCTCTGATGAACTTGGTTGTTGTTGCTAGTGTTGGTGATGTCTTGGTCTGTCAGGGAGTGGTAGGAAAAAACAAGTCAGTGAAATATACAGTCCAATGGCTTTATATACCCTAAGAAACCCTCCTGGTATCTTCCCTGTGTGTGTATTGCGGGAGGGGTGCTGTTTTTACACAGTTGTGCTGGTTTTTCAGAGGCTGGAAGTGCTGAGTTTTGTGCAGTCATTTAGGTTTGGGCATGGGGATGCTTCAGAGGCACACCTGCTAAGAGTGAGGCCTTCTTTGGTGTAGTGGTGGGTGTGTGCATAGCCAGTCTGGCTCTTGCTGTTGACAAGGCTGGATTCATAGGTTTTAAGCATCACACACCCAGAGGCTTCTCCTCCGGCCTCAATAAAGCTAACAGTTTGTGGGCTTTGGCCTCCTCCCCTCAGACTTTATCTTCAATATCCTGGCAGGAGGCTTCTACAGTAGCAATGTTTTAAGGCAATTAAAAAATCCAATTTCTCACAGATGTTGGACCAAAATGGAAAATAAGGATGTTTCCTGCTGCTCTTGTGGTTCACACTTGTTTAGAAAACTATCCAGCCCTGATTTCTGGGTGAGTTTTGTATAAGGAAGTGAGGAGATGGTTCACTGGGATGATATGGATAACAAGCTCACTGCTACATGCCCATTCCCACAGCTTTGGAATTCCAGCAGTATTACACTGGACTACAGAGCACTGGCTGTGTGCGACTGAAGACAAGATTTCTTTGTGAGAGCAAGGCTATTATGGAGTGCTTACAACAGTGGAGAAGGGAAAAACCATGAATATCATCCATCCAGATTTCTGTTAGGTCTTTGACATGGTGTTCCACAACATCCTTCTCCCTAAATTGAGAAGATATGGATTTGATGGGTAGCCCATTCAATGGACGAGGAATTGGTTAGATTATAAATCATAGAATATGCTGAGTTGAAATGGACCCATAAGGATCATTGAGTCCAACTTCTGGTCCTGCACAGGACCATCTCCAAGAGTCACATCATGTGCCCAAGAATATCATCCAAACACTAGAAGTCTGCCAGTCTTGGTGCTGTGACAACTTCCCTGGAGAACCTGTTCCAGTGTCCAGCCATCCTCTGGGTGAAGAACCTCTTTGTAACACCTAACCTAAACCTTCCCTGACACATCTTCAGGCCATTCCCTCAGGTCCTGTCACTAGTTGCCACAGAGAAGGGATCAGTCCCTGCCCCCCCTCTTCCCCTCACANGTGCCCATTGCTACATCCAGAGGGTATTGGTCCAAGGCTCAGTGGATGGAGATCAGTGACAAGGGTGGTCCCATAGGGGTCCATACTGTGACCAGTGTTGTTTATTGTCTTCATCAGTGACACAGACAGGGGGACTGAGTGCACCCTTAGGAGTTTTGCAGATGACACCAAGTTGAGTGGTGCAGTTGACACTTCTGAGAGACGGGATGCCACCCAGAGGGACCTGAAAGCTCAAGAATTGGGCCCATTGGAGTCTCTGGAGATTTATCATGGCCAGCTGTTAGGTGCTGCTCCTGGGTTGGGGCAATCCCATGAACAAATAAAGACTGGGAGAGGAACTCATTGAGAGCAGCCCTGAAGAGAAGGACTTGGGAGTGAATGGAAAGCTGGACATGACTTGACAACGTGTACTTGCAGCCCAGAAAGCCACTTGCATCCTCGCCTGCATCTAAAGAGGAGTGGTCAGCAGGTTGAATGATTCTGCCCCTCTAATCCACTCTGATGAGACCCACCTGGAGTGCTGTGTCCAGCTCTGGGGTTTTCAGCACAGGAAAGACATGTACCTGTTGGAGCTGGTCCAGAGCAAAGCCACCAAAATGATTAGCGGGACTGAGCACCCCTCTTATGAGCACAGACTGAGAGAGTTGGAGTTGTTCAGCACAGGGAAGAGAAGGCTCCAGGGAGATCTCATTGCAGCCTGTCAGTACTTGAAAGGAGTCTACAAGAAAATTGGGGACAAAGCTTTTAGTAGGACATTGTAATAGGAAAAGGGGTGATGGTTTTAAACTGAAAGAGGGTCAGTTTAGATCAGATATAAGATTTTCTTTAAGATGAGGGTGGTAAAATACTGGCACAAGTTACCCAGAGAGATGGTGGGTGTCCCATCCCTGGAAACAGGTTGGATGTGGCTCTGAGCAACCTGATGGAGTTAAAGATGTCCCTGCTCATTGCAAAGGGGTTGGAATAGATGACCTTTGGAGGTCATTTCCAGCACAAAGCATTCTATGATTCTATGATTTATTTATCCACCTGTACATACATGCAGACAGTGCATTGGTAAAATCAAGGGTGTATTAAATCACGTTATGGTCAGGTAAAGGTGTTTTCTTGCTATAATGTCTTAGAAAATCAAAGTGCCTAGATTTGTTGAGATCATATCCATGGATGCTAGAATGCATGAAGAACACTGGGGGTGGCTGGATTATAGCGCTAAATCCTACTTAACACTTCTAAAAGATGGGAGAGCATTGACACTCCTAATGAGGAAAACACTAGCCAGTGAGACGCAATTTCTTCTCTTGGCTTACTCAGTTGCTATCGGTGAATTTGGGCTATGCCATTCATTTTATTGTGTTTATCACTCCCTGATTTCCCATCTGTTTGTGTTTCTTTTTTAACACTAATTTCAGTCATTGTTCGTGCTATGCTGTAGACTGAACTTCAGAACAGAAAAATTATTTGTAAGGAATGGACAGTGTTATATTTCTTAAAAAGTGTATTTAATAATTGCTAATATTTACCAGTTCACAGCTGTTCAGATTCACATGCTGTCTTAGAAGCTAGTTGCCATGAATTATCTAGCAATAAGTAGAAATTCACTTTGCACTGCTACTATATACAACTGTAGGTTATCATTCATTACAAGAGAATAAATTCAGGTCTATATGAGTGAAACCCATTTCAGTAGCCTAATCTACCTTTTGGACCCCTGTAACAGAAATGCACAATACACAGAGAGCTTTGGTGTTTCCATTACCAGAAGTGAAATAATGACTATTTAGTGGGATTCTATCATATTACAGGAAAACACCCCATGGTAACTTGAACCACTACAGTCATTAAAACAAAATTCCTTGAAATATTAGTCCATTTTTATTGCTTATGTGTTGACTTAACTCAGATTAGAAGGTCAGACTGTCCAGATTGCTTTTCGCTTCTGTCTTAGTGAAAGATGAATAGTTTAATTTTCTCACTAATATTTTCAGTTGCATGACCCAATGGAATAGCAACCGGCTGTCCAAACCTCTCCTTAGCACTCTCTCAATGTTGCACTAATTTCCTGGTCATTTCCTAGTGACTATTTACCATGTCACTTAACTCTCTTGTCTTCTCAGTTCTTTCTAAATGCAGGATGCTCATAACTTCTTGGCTAAATGGAGGGTGATAGTGGATTTTTACCCATCCTTCAATTACAACAGTGATACCAGGAATGCTAGGATGTGTTCAGGGACTGTCATTTCAGCTGTAAATACCTTCTGCAGGTCAGACAGTTTGAAGTCCACTAGGGTAAAGAAAAAAAACTTGGATTGCTAATGTGTTGTAGTGAAAAATCTTCGGGCTTTTTGTATCTATCTGAGACATTTCTCTACTGCTTCTTTCAGCTATGTACAATATACGTGTCACAGACAAACTGCATGTAGTAATATCACAGAAGCCACACACAGCCATAAAGCACAGCCATGCTTGCAGAGACTTAATTCCTGACATAAATAACATGCACTAGAGAGTCTGGCTAAAGACATGTTAATTTCATAGCAATAACAATCCTCTTGAAGTTATGACCACTGCAGAAAATGTAAGATAAAAAGCCTTCCATATGTCATTTCCTAGAATATAACAAAGCCTCTTCATTTTCCTCTCCTTTTAATCTTTTGTATGCTGTTTTTCTTCAGGGCTTGCTAGGCTCTTTTGTCAGATACCAGGTTTACTGGCACATACTACTACAACTGCAGACCAGTGTCTTGTGGGGCTAGCCACAGAGACCACACAGAATGTTTGGGATTAACAAGGTTTTTGTGTGTGCAAAAATGTATTTCATATTTCAAGGTATCTCTTCTTCTGTGTGCTTCTCAGATGGGAAAGGAGGAGTTAAAAAAAAAAAGCTGAAAAGTCAAAGCATCAAATACAAACCCATCTTTTCTCACCTAGTAAAATGTTTGCAAGAAAGAAGAGGTTTATTTCCAGGCTGAAATGACGTTCACACCATGTTTGCTTGGAAACGTCTTGCTCTTTCAATGGCATGCTTTGGTTGGTAAACAACCATTAAAATTCTGAGCAGATCTGCATAGCTTGCAGGAAAACCTCTCAAAACAGCTGCAGCCTCATTTCAACAGATGGGAATTAATAATAGCTTTTGTTCTCCAGGTTCTTCCACTTTTACCTACAAAACGGGGTAAAAGCTGCTTCTCCTAGACCACTGCTGCCCACAGGAATGTGACCCCTCCTGCAGTGTGAGCTCTGGGTTGAGGATGGGAAGGGGACAGTGTGCATGGCACCAACCTCTGTCGATCACCTTCCCCTCGCTGACCCCGGCAAATAACAGCATCAAGTCCAGCTGACACAGTGAGATGTAGACATCCTCTCACCCCTTATCCCCCTCCCATCTCTCTTTTAGGTGCAGGCAAATCCATTGAGGATGCTTTTGGTGCCTGCTATGTCTCCAGATGTGCATTTGGGATTGAGGATACACTTTGGTGCATGGCCAAAGTGCCACGGTAAGCTTTGGGACTTCCAGCAAAGGACGATGGTGCACCACTGGCATGGATGATAGGGTCATCCCTGATGGCTAAGAGGAGCTGACAACGAGTGTGAGGCATTTCTGAGCCCTGGGCATGGAGTCAACCCCCAGCTGCTGTAGGTGCCTGCATTGATGAGGGGTGAGGGCCTGTATCAGCAGATGACTCTTGCTAAGCCTCTCTTTATTGACTCAGAATTATTTTGACTGCCACAGCTACAAATATCTGCTAAAATGTCTGGCTGGACTCTTTGCCCTATACTTGATAATTTTGCACTGGAATTATTGTCCATCATAATGGAGGAATTGCCAAGTATGTCTCTGGATTCCCAAAAGACCTAGAAGCTGAGTTGAGCCAACATCTCTGTCACCCTGAGTCACCCTCATCCTTGCTGCGTGCATCCTGCCAAACATCCCTGTGCCTTGGACTTTTGTCCTTATGCTCCCTGTGGATTGGGACCCGACAGTCATAAAAGTCACCAACTCCTCTGTGATGCCCCAAGACAGCACTGCCCCTGAGACCAAACGGCATTGAAGACAAGAGGGAAGCACTTGAGATGCGGAGACAAAATGTTCTTGGCTCCCCGAGGAGACGAGAACATGCCAAAAATCCCTGGGAAATCACAGCATGCTGCAAAATCTTCCCGTTCAATGGCACTTTCCTAGCGGCCCTGTACGGGAGGATAAACACGGCACGGCACGGGCTGGGGACGAGGTGAAGCCTGGAGGGTCTCCGGCCGCCGGGGCGGGGGACAGAGCGGGGAGCGGGAGGAGTGTCCCTCGCCAGCAGCATCCGCAGCAGCAGCCCCGCAACCCCGGCAGCTCCACAGCCCCAGCAGGACCTGCAGCCCCCGCAGCCCCCGCACGGCCCCTCAGCTCCCTCAGCCCCCGCAGCCCCCGCAGGACCCACAGCCCGCATGTCTCCGCAGTCCCGCAGCCCCTCAGCCCCCGCACGGCCCCGCAGCCCTGAGCCTGCCGCCCCCGCTGCCCATTAGAGGGCGCTCCGCCGCCGCCTTTGCGCGGGGCGGCGGCTCCAGGGCGTCCGGCGCTCCCGCCGATCCCGCTCCTATTCCCGTGCGGAGCCCGTGTCCGCAATAGCGATGCCACCCGCGCCCTGTGTGCCCTGTGGGTTAACAGGACTTGCGAAGTTCTCTGTTACTTGTTAGGTGCGTTAAATGTTGTCAATTTGCCTCTACTGCTCTACTGTGTTTAATTTCTGTTTAGGAACCTAAAACAGTACTTCAATACCGTGCATCCCCCTTCCCTCTGTTTTAAAATACAGAACAAACAAATCTTTCCTGCTGACTAGCAGAAACTGCAGAACACATTCCTGAACGACAAGCTTTTTGCAGTGCAAGCTGCTAGGGACTGCTGAATGTTTCTTACTTACCATTTTATTCAAGAGGGGGGGACATGTTTCTCAATCCTTTTAAATTTCAGTAATTTCCTTGCATTGTTTGGATTTGTTTAGGCTTTTTAATTTTTTATGTACATGTTGATGATGCGTGCCTCAGAATCCTTTTACTCCAACTATTGTCAGATGCCCAACTGTACAAGGATGTGAGCTTCTAACTAACTCAGATGGCAGTACTGTAAGTGTTGCAGAGAAACAAGAAGAGATTTTCTGCATTAAAACCTCAAAGAGACTCAATTTCCTTTTCTTGTTCTCTTTGCCTGCCACTGCTCTGATATTATGCTATTTCTTCATACCAAAAAAATAACTGTGGGATATGAGAATTAACCCACATGTATATGCTCTTTTTTTGTTTCTTTCATAGTGAGATGAAAGCAGGAAAGACACTTATGCTGCTTAATGACAAATTGATTGAACTATCTACTTAAGGACAATAAGAAGCATTTTGATGTGGCAGCATGACATCTCTTAACATCTAGCAATATATGTGTATTCTGGACTAGCTAGGGATGTATCCTGTACTATACTTAGAAGGGAGCACCTCCACTTTCTGTTATTACTGTTTGATGTTTTGCCATTGGCTAAGGAAATAATCTACAATGTTAGACTTGCAATGCTTTGGGAGTGCAAACAGTTGTCAGGTAAAACTGGTTTTGTGTATTTTCTCATGAGCACCAAGGCTGTTGCCCAGACAGGTCCCAGTTGTCCTCCAGATGCCAAAGTCTCCAAGGGATCGTCAGGAGGGCAGTAAGCAATTCAGACTGATCACCATCAGCAACCATATACTGCTGCGGCTCTTTTCTGATGACTCATATAATAGCCTTGTTTGGTTCCATTTTATAGAGAGAACAAACATTGCCTCAGTGGAAGGAAAAAGGGAACAGAAGCAAACCAAAAATGTTTGTACTTTCAAAAGGAAGTGAAAGTCAATTGCTGTCTTTCAAGGATGACTGGTCTTCTGGTACATTGGTTGGGATGCAATCAGGTACTGCGTCTGAAGTTCTCTCAAGATAAATTTAATAGAAGTTAATATTAGGCCTCCACTTCTTTTCAGACTTGTAAACATTTAGTTAAAGTTTAGACACATCACTTAGCGCCATGACTCATAAGTTAGTAGAAATCAAAGAAATAAAGCCCAAATTCTTGCAAATTCCATCACAAGATGCACTTTAAGTATGTAATGATTTCCTTGTAAACAATTTGTGAGCGGGACAAATATATTTGGAAAAGCAAAGGGAAGCTTATATCCTCCCAAACAGGAAGAAGATTAGTTTACTAGGGTACATATTCATATTGACTTGATTGAGTCTGGTTATAAGTAAAGGGTATTCATACAATGCTTGCAGTACAGGACACATGTACAATACATAGTTTGTCAGGAACTTACAACTGTGAAAACTGTTGCAAAACATCTGCTTTGCTTTACTGGAAAAGTATGGTCACATTTCAGGGAAAAGTCCCAGAAGAAATGGTGAAAGAAGGAAAAACTGTATTTTTTGTATTTTCTGTTCTGCCTTAAAACTAAAAGAAATTGTAAAACATATTTAAAAAGTCACACGCAAAAGAATTCTGTCATAAAATGCAAAGTCTTGTGGTTTAGGATCAAGAATAATAAAATAAAATAACCCAAACCAGTGAATAGTAGTTGGGTAATCAGGAATCCATGTATATAGAGTAATTAGGCAGCTGATGATTTCAGAGACAAAATGACTGTTAAAGCAAAGTGGATTGCCTCCATCAGTCAGATGCATGAGGACAAATAGAAAAAATTGTATCATTATGCTGGGGAAATAGTAGTACTTGGTAGAAAGTCTTTCTGTTAATAAATCGGGATGGAAATTAGTAGAGACTTAGCATGATTGAAACATTGGACTTGCTTCGCATTCATCTGAGCAAAAACAATACACACAATGGATGGGGGGGAAGCTGTAAATGCAAAAGGAAATAACCTTAAAAAAAGGGAGATGAACCAAGATATTGAAAAACTAGACACATATGGGTCACCTGGATCACACACATCTTGAGGTGTTAAAGATACTGTTTCCCGAATAATTTTCTGCCCCTGTCAACTATCAGAAAACAGTGGGCAAACTGTGGAAGTGCTGAAAGATGGAAGGAAAGGAAATATCACACTCCAGCCCTTCCCTCCTCTATCCAGTCTCTCTCAGCTCAACGAAACACCTCAGCTCCTCAAGACCAAGTTTACCTTAAATTATTTGTAAGCTTAGGTGTAAGTGCTTATTTGGATCTGCACCCCTGAGAAGAAAATAATTTCTGAGTATTTCTGAATACTCAGATTCTTGGCAATGGAAAATAAACAAGCAGATACACAGGAGATGCTGGAGAAAGAGATGAATGGGATATAAATACTATTTTGCTTGATATTAAACATCCGGGATTAGCACAGCAAAATGCAGATGATCTGAAAACAAATAGAGTGAAAATATATTGGTGCAGCGCATCACAGTTTCAAGAGTAAAGCCAAAAATCTGCAGCAGGATTTAAAAAAATACAAAAATAACTCTATTCCTCAGGCAGGATGCTATTGATTTTGTCTTTTGTATGCTGAATAAACTGGGGAGGTACAAAAGAAATAATGAGATTCATTTGCTATTTTTAATATGCAGCAATGAATTTTAGTCCCTAAAGTGCCCCAGCGGGTGTAGATGTGATTGTGGAATAGAGGCATGGAAATTCAAAATGATGAACAGCTCAACAAAAACTTGCAATCTACTGGCATTATGAAGAATATCAGGATATTATTAATTGTGGTAATTTTTTTCCTGCTTCAAGAGAGCTCTTCTCTTTTGGGAATGTAAATATACTCACTGCAGCTTTATTAAAGGGTTTTCATAAACTAAGTTTCATTAAAGGGAAGATCTGCAGCATTTCATCATGCCTCTAATGTCTGATTTGGACAGATCAGCTTCTTGATCTAAGCTTCTGATACTTGTGTAGCCCTGATTCAGGGAAGCATTTATATTCAGAAGCAGCCCTTAGAATCAAACACAGACACAAGCGATTTTCTAAATGGGAAAGGCCTCAAAGACATATTTAAATTCTTGCTTGGCTCAGGGGTTGCTTGCTGTCTTTTGTGATGCTATGAAACAGAAACAAAAGTGACGATTACTGAGGTATGAGCTGTGAACTCCTGCCGTACCAGCTGGAGAAGCCCTCCTCTCTGAGCTTCTGTCTGTCCTTGCATATCCTGATTCTAAAGTAACTGTGACCCTGCTTTTATTAGGTTTGTTTCCTTTTCTTCCTTGAGAACCTAGCAATGCATAAAAACCCCAAATCCAGCTAACAAATAGCCCACATCAAAAACAAAGGCATACATAAACATTTTGAGTTCAGGTGTTGAATAGAAAGGAGTATCTCCAGTTCTGACCTGGGAGAAATTATATCTTGTGGGAATAATACTGTTTAATGTGAGGAGGCTTTAATTCAGCAGTGCTTTACTCCCATGGAATAACTCAATGATGTCTGCAGAGCAAGATTTTCCATCCTGGAAATCCCAAATTCCCTTTTTTAGCCTTAAGCCAGTGTGAGGCAGGAGTGTCTTTCTGGTGGATCAGACTGAAGTCTGCCAAGGAGCACTCCAGGGAAGGGAGGTTTGACCTGCTTTAGGACACGAGGAAGTACAGGGACACCCGTGTGCAGGGCATGGAGATGCCCCACTCCTGAAGATCCGCAGGGGAGGGGTGCAGGGCTATGGAGTGCAGGGAGGGGGGAGCACTTCTGCTTCTGCCTCTCCATTTTCCCTTATCTTGTCATCTCCTTTTCTTCTCGAAGTGTTCCTCCCTCAGCCCCCACAGAGCCACAGGAAACCTCACCCACTCTACTTATTTTTGCCTGTTGGCATGTGGGCAGGTATACCTGCCCTGTGTGCAGTAGCTCAGCACTACAACACCGAGCAAGCACTTTTGTTCAGAGATCTTTTTAAAGCTATTAAAATTAAAACAACAACAACAGAAAGAAAACCCAAAAAAACAAAACCCACAAAGACCCCAAAACACCACCTCCCCCCAAAAAAACCCCAAACCATAAAAAACAATTAAAAAAATCACACACACTCAGCCTGAATAGCAGCATTTCTATCATCTGTTGTCATGACACACAGCTGACGTGGGAACACAGCAATAAGGCTGACTGCTATATGGGTTTAATTTTGGTGCAGAAATTTGCTAGAAGAAGCTTTCAAAAATATCACTGGGTGGGAGGAAAACAGGTGGGTGCTGGTTATGTGTATGAAGCAGGAGGAAATAGTTGTCAATCTTACCTAGGCATTACTCTGCATCCATCAGCCCTTTGGTACCCTCACTACTCAACAGGGGAAATAAATTATACTGTCTGTCACTGCTCCTCACTCCTGTTACTTCCGGAGAAGGTGCTGGTGAGCCACAGAGTGCAGGGAAACTGAGCATAAGGGAACTGAACAGAACCGTGGTTGTCTTGCTCAAAATGCATCCCTCCCCATGTGGTTTCAGTAGAGATGTCTATACGGGAAGGCAATCATCCACTGGAGCCAAATGCCAGTGAAATCCCCTTCTGAGCCAGTAGCATCTAAAATGACATCTGACATTGGACACAGATGGTGAGTAGTGTATGGCCTGTAGGAACTCCTAGGCTAAACCTAATTTCTGTAGTTGTCCATGTAAGTGGGCGTGTAGACTCAGTTCAGCCTGTTGTTCAGGTGGTCTATTCAACCCTGTGTTCCTATGCCACATATACACTTTTATTTCAAAATTGTCTATACTGTCCCTCTTAGTGTACCTGAGTAAGTCAGATCTAGTCTCATTTTCAGACACTCCTGAGCTATCACAGTTTCTGCTGGATATGAAAGAGTGCAGGTGTTCACAAATACTCTAAAAATCACTCTACGAACCCATTTGAAGCTCATTTTCTTTTATGCAATTACTGTCTATTAGTACATTTCTCATCTGTTAGTCATCTTGACTAATGACTTTACTCATCTATACTAGTTTACTCACCCATTTCAATACTTTCCTAGTCACAGGAACATTTTGTAATTTAATTCAGTAATCAATAATAAGCTCAGAGGTCTTTGAATGAAAAGTGTTATGTTTTATAAGATACTACGATTACATGACCAAAAAACATAACTTAGTGTAGGGATTTTCTTTTTCTTTCACATTTGGTGTTTGGGCATCCATGTTGACTAGGATAAATAAATAACTATTCTGACAAAACTGGAATCTCCAGCAATGAGAAGTTTGAAAGAGGACATCCACACTGTTGCAAGATGGTGGCGTGTACTGAGATGGAGGCAGAGGAAGAAAAGGAAGAGCTTGCTAGGAGAAGAGGTGCACTGGAACAGGAGGACATGTAAGTCCATATGAGCAGAGTAATTCAGAGTGCTTCTTGTGGAGTAAAGCTTGCATCTAATGTAGTCATAAAGCCAAGGGAACAAGCAAAAAGCATTTTATTTTATCCCATTTTCATTATGTTTCAGCTCATTCTGAAAATCTGTCTCTACCCATACCTGTGCCTCTGTTTCCCCAATGTGTGAACTTCACCCTTCAGGGGTCCCAAAAGAAGAGTCTTGTTGAATGGAAAATTTGATAGCAATGTATCCTTTGCATCTTTACTTAGCTTTTTGGTTTTGGTCCCATCTCTTTGTACTCCCCTGATTCTTCTGCTGCTTTCAGTTTCCAGCCTCTACACTGAATATCCCATAATGTGCTCAATAAAAATTGAATAGTTTCCACTTAGAATTCTAAAAATGGTTTGCCATTTCCAGAAAGTGACAGTATCAATATTATCGTCAGTCTCTTATGCAAATTGCCACCCTGTTGCTACCTACCAAAGTATCTCATATTTCTCTGAAATCTGGCTCCACATTCTTCCACATTCTTCCACTTCAATGCTCTGGAACTCCTGACCTTACTACTAGAGGTGTCCAAACTATTGGCATTCATTTTGCTGCTGACCATAGTAAATCTAATTATGTAAGCGGTATGAACACTCATCCACTGGGGAACAGCTCTTGCTACCCTCCCCTTTGCACATGAAGAGAAGAAAAGAGAACCCAGATAGTTTGTCTGAATTCTTGACACTTTTTTCCATTTTTTTTTGTTTGGGTTTGTTTTTTTGGGTTTTTTTTTGGTGTGGTTTTGGTGTTTTGGTTTGTTTGTTTGGTTTTGGTTGGTTTTTAATTTTTTTTTTTTTATTTTATTTTCTTGTCCTTTCTTTTCCTGTCTAAATTCTAGAGAGCTGGGAAAAAAATCAATTCTGAGTTTGTCATTAGGGAAATATAACCATCTGGGAAAAATATAAGCTCTGGCTGTAGGGGCGATCTAGCTTCCCATGCTAAACAAAGGCATCGATTTTCCCTTCCTCCTAGTTATTTCACTTCACATAATTTTTTTCAAGCCACCTTGAAAAGACAGCCTGAAATAGCATTCTTCGTATATAAACAACTCTATCTTTAGTAGAAATGTTGCTTTCCTTTACGTGAGTAGCAGCCATGTGCTCTCAGTCAGAATACCCCAAACGAGAAAGGACTCAATTGCATTTTTAAGAAGCACATTTTCTTTTTAGACTCTTTGCTGCCTGCTCCAAACTGAAGACAAAATGACTGCCTGTCTGAAGACAGCAGATGTCTCAGAGATGTAAATGCTCACCAACCCTGAATCAAAGCCCCAGCATAGCTGAATACCCGACTGTACAGAGACAGTATTGACTGTCTTGGTGTTTGTTTGCTTTTTGTGTAGGGGGTTGAAAATGCTAGTGAGGTTTAAACACCTCTTTAGAGTCATTACAAGATATTGTGCAAATACATTTATTTTTCCCTGGTAAGCAGGCATGAAATGCACTTTTGCTTATCAGAATGAAACAGTTCCAGGGGAGGCCTTGATGTCTGTCAGGTGAATCATCTAATCTCCAAATTTAATGTATCGAACTGGGTAAATAAGTCACTTTTTGGAGATGTCTAAATATATATTTCCCTGAGAGCTTTTCCAGTCTTTATTCTTTCTTATATAAGGATTGGGGTTTTGTTTAAAAGATACGATTACCTGAATGAATAATTGTGACATAGCCAAGTAGTGAACACAGTAAACGTACTTATTTCTAACACTCTTCCTTGTAAAAATACTTATTGCCAAACTGCACCAGCCATTTAAGATTTAATAATCTGTCATATTTTCCCCACCTACACAGGAGAAAAAGAAAAGCAAAAATAAAACAGATACAAATTTCGCAGTCAACAAAATTGTCATACTTCTTAGGAATGTTTAGGTTACAATATAGCCTGACAAAAATAATGAAATTAAAATGCAAAATCAATCCTGTGTCCTTAATTCACCCCTTTTCCTTATTATCATGCAGAAAAACACAGCCATTTCTGCTGTGAATCTTTGTGACACTAAGCTTCCCTGCTGCATTTTCAAGACTTTTTCTGGCTGGTAGCTACCTCAAGAACTATTATGGCAAATCATCTAGTCCATCTCTGCAAAGGTGCAATTAATCCCTACTGCACATTTGTAAGGGCTAGTCCCACCTGGTGTAAATGCCTTGTGTGAGCTGGCTTTCTCTTTATCTTTGCTCTACCATTGCATTATTTTTCTCCCCAGAAATATGTTAAAAAAATAGGTTTAATCAGGATCTTCCCCCTGTCTTCAATAATTTTGTACTAAAAAGATTGTTTGGTATTTCCCTGCAGCTGCATGATGTTCTTCACTGTATTTTCCTTTCTTTCCCCAAAGCTAGCATCTGGAATTATCCTCTTCTCTGACTCTTTGGAGCAGGGCAAGAAGTACTGCCCAGCCTTTGACCTCACTTTTAGGATGGGTTCTTTACCCTGTCTTTCCACTTGAAGGGCTGTTGTGCTTTATGACTTTCTTGGGAGTACCATGTGCTCATGTCTTCCTGGCTGTGCTCCTTCACATCCCAGCACAGACAGGCTTAGTGTTAAAATCCTGCGAAAGTTTATACTAATAGTGGTTTAAGGTCAGACAATGTCCATCTTTTTCTGCCTTTATTTGTAGCTCCTACCTTGTAGATCCTGGTTGAATTTGAAAACCCATGTGATGACTCAAGCTGAAACCACATGACTTGGGCACATTTTTTGTCTGAAAAAACATTCATGTTATTTTGTCTTTGTAATCTCTCCCCAGGACAGGGCAGTCCCCAGCACCCAAAACAACTTCTGCCAGCCTTTTGTCAGCCACAGAAGCCTTGTTGCTGCCTGACTCAGGTCCTTCCCATGAAGCACACAAGACATAACTTGGTTGTGATTAATGGTGGTAGGGTCTTCATGACTGGCTGCTGCCATGGTTTACAGGCTCAGAGTGAAGCATAGATGCTCAGCAAAGATTGTGCATGGCAGAGTCACATGCGGCCATGTCAAAGCAAGCCTATGAGAAATTTCCTGCCTTGTCATGCCTTTGGCATGTAACCACTTGTCCAGACCACTTCTTTCTCAGTTAAGCAAGTGATTTTTCTGTCTGTGTTCTCAGAGATTTTTCTCCCCTAAATTTAATTTTTTTTCTAGGTTGGAGCAGGAGAATAGAAAGAAGATGCAGAGAGGGTATTTTCAGTACTTTTATTTTCATTGATGTATAAGATGCAACTTATGAAGAACACTAGTGGGAATATATTTATTAAAGTAAGTAGCAGTAGGACTTGGTACAGCCAATCACCAAGAAAGAAATGATAGTGTGTTACTGTAGAGTCCACTCTGCTGTTATGAAGCTGGGAATAAAATGCAATATTTAGTAACAGCCTTTAACATTTCTTTTATTTTATTTCCCTAACCTTTAACTGTGATGTGAAACTAAGCCAAGAAAGAACTGCTTATTAGCCTTGCTAAGGGTATCATTCATGGCAATTCTGAACAGCTTTGCTGGCATCCAGAGGACAGAACCAGGCACAAGCTGATTTTGGAGACTGTTAAAAAGCAGATCAATAGGAAGTTCCTAAATATTGCCTGAATCTGAAAACAAGTATTTGGAGGTCAAATTATCCATTGTTTATAGGAAATTTTGCTTGGATGTCTTGATTTCATTTATAGTACAAATATTTAAATGCTAAGCACCAACACTTATATTGCTATTAATAGCATAATGAGGAAAGGAGAATAAAATAACTGATCTATCTGTCTTTACTTAGAGAACTGAGCATATTTTTTCACTTTATTATCTTACATCTTTCAGTGCTGAACAGACAAGAGTAATTCATAAGTATTTTCTTCATCATTTATCCTTCTTAAAGAACAGTAGCCTTCCCATTCTGCATGTGTGTAAACCACAAAGAAAGACAGTGCCTATTTGTCTAGCATTCAGATAACTGAAGCAGGAGCCAAACTGCTTTCGCTGACACAGGTGTGGAGCAGAACAAAATTAATTTCAGCAAGCCAGTGCCAGAGAACACCACAGGAGGGAATAGCACCATTTTCCAAACATTGCTGCTTATACTTCCATTGTATTCTGGGGTTAGTCTGTGAAGGGACAGGACCTGCAGGAAAGTTAATAAAATTCTCCTTTAAATGTGTTGGTTAAATTGCATTACCTCACTCAGGTGACTTTTTGTTTGTTTGTTTGTTTGTTTGTTTGTGTGGGTTTTTTTGTTTGGTTGGGGGTTTTTTTGGGGGGTGTGTGGTGGTTTGTTTTTTGGTTTTGGTGGTTTTTTATTTTTTATTTAGTTTAAAATAGACCTTAATTCTGTTTCTTTTAATTCACTTCGTAATGTAATGTGGTTGACCTGATCCAGTTTAAATCCACACCCTGAATTAGTTCAGTTTACCTTTCCTCAGCATTCCCATGTAGGCAGGACCTAATTTTGTCTTCTAAGTCTTGAAGTCATATTCTACCCTCTCTTCTCAGTGCCAATGGGAAATTTCTTATTTCTGCATTTCATGTGCCCTGTCATCACACAGTTAATATAACCAGCTGTTAAAAAGGTCTACGATATTAGCAGCTTTTGTCTATACAGTTACTTAAAAACCTGATGATTAAATACAATGTGTGAAAGAACAGGCTGAGATAATAATTCACAGAGTAAAAATTATGAAATTATGGAGTAATTATAGCCTGCAAAATCCAAAAAACTGAAAGTGACCACCTGTGGGACTTATTGCGGTTTCATTAAGGTGAGGGACTGAAGAGAGGATGTGGGTATGGGCTTTTAAAAATTGTTTTCCCGGCACGGGAATACAGAAGATCTGGGTTTGCACTTGGTGGCAGTGCTCTCCTGCCCTGCCAACAGCCCCAGCTGCCTACACTGTGCTGCAGCCTGCAGAGGATATGGAGAGGGAGTGATGGCTCTGCACAACCCGAGGCTCATAATCTGCCTAACATTGTTTTCTTAATTAATTTTAAATACTATTCCTCTGCTGTGATGGAGCTGTGCTGTTTTAGAGATTTGATTGCTGTCTAAAGGATTCCCTAAAAAGAAAAAGAGGAAAGGAGCTGGTGAAAATGGGTGAAAAGATTTGTAGTTATTATAGTAACAGTCATCTCTGTTATTCAGAGTCCCTTGAGGGTAAGAATAGATGGTGAAAGGGAAATGGAGGGGTTGTCTTAGGGCCACACATGGTGTTTAATTTCTGTCTGGCACAGCACTGCCTCCAATGAACTGGCCCCATTTTTTCCTGCCCTTCCTCCCCTTCCTTTCTCCTTCCCATCTTCATAAGCAGGCTGTACTACTGTAGGGGAAATGCTGTGCCCTCCTCACTCTCAGCTGTGACATGCTGAAAGTGAAGAAACACACCGACCTACAGCAAGCACCCATTGCCAAGGTATTTATTGATCCTCCTTCAGTTCTCCAAAAGGACAGGACAACTGGTGCTGAAGGTCAGGTTCATTGAAAGGTTAACTGTCAGCGACAGCACCGAAAACCACAGATTGCTCTCAAAATGAAGCTCTGGTCCTCATAGGACTCACCAATATTACAAAGAACTGAGTATGCCAGACCTGCAGTGTTACCTATCCTTCAACAAGGCATCCATAGCACCACAGGTGTTGAAGGGGAAAATAAAGTGTCCTTCAAATGACTTGTGCAATAAGAATCTTGCATTTAGATACTTACTGACTCTGCTGGTAACAGATCAGAGTTGTCTAGCACCTCTTTAGGATGAACTCACTGATGGACGTTGCAGTATACAGTAACACAGACCTACTCATCCCTCTGATCTACTGGAATAAAGGAGAATCAATGTGGTGTGGTCAAGTCTCACAGTTTTTATTATAAATTTCATAGCATTAGGTGATTTTCTCAATGCTTCAGTCTTCATTCACATGACATGTAGATGTATTTTCAAAGGGAATGTGTGACTTTTCCACTTTGTGTGAAACAGACTGAAAATGTGAAAAACAGAGACTTTAATTGGAGGAAACAAACTCCCACCGTTTGTCCAGGAAAATGCAAGGCACTTTAGTCTCATGATTTTTGCAGGCCTGAGAAGACCAGTGGTCAAGATTAATGGAGTTTTTTCTGCTTCAGCTGCACAGACACATTTTTAGTAGAACAAAGTAAAATGTGCGAGACTGTGCAGATGCTCCCTCAAGGTACATTGGTTGGTAATGCACTGTGGTGGAAAGAGCTATGTAATCAGAAAATAATAATGTTGGCACTAAAAAAGAAAAGGAAGGTCAAATCTGACCATGTGTAAGTACAACACTGTAAAAATTAGAATAGGGAGAATCTGGAAGTTTCCTTGTAAAAGTAGCAGGAGAGAGAAATCAAATGGTTTTTAAATGGACTTTTTTTCTGAGAAGGTGAGATTCACCAGTCCAGGCACAGACAAGATAGCTCTTTATCTACTCATAGCTGAACATTGGTTATGCACCATGCCATTCTAGGTGCAGAGGTTAAATAGTCGATGCTTAAATAGGCCAAAAGCACACAAATCATCTCCTTGCCATGACACACAGTGAAAGGTGAGGCTAATGTAGTTTCTGTGGCTGCCTGATGCCAGTCATTCAGCAGCAAACATTGTTCCTGGATTTATCTATCAGCAGAGATGAGCCTCATTGCTTTTACAGTTCAGTGGAGTTCCTGATCAGACCAATCTCAGTAACAAAGGCTGTGAAGTAACTTGTGTCCTCTATTAGAGACAAACAAGCAAGAACACCACCACTTAAGGAAGCAATATAAATAATGAATGAGTAGAGAAATATGGTCCTTTCTGACAGAAATGATACTGGTTTTAATTTGTGTTTATGGCACCTAAAGTAATGGGCACATAAAATATGCATGGAGAGAGAGAACCAGGAAAAAAATCCCTGCAGAACCCAACCACAATCCCCTGGACCCCGACCAAAACTTGCAATGGGAAAAATGTAATGAGGCAAAAAAGAAAACTCCTGTAGGAAGAGAAAATAATAAACACTGGAAAAAACAGTGCATATCTTTCTCTGGTGCCAGCCAAACTACTAGGAAATCAAAATATTTTTAAGGAAATGAGTTCAAAGTGTAAGATTGCCTAGTGAGACAGTCTTTAGCATTTGGTATAATGAAATCAAATCTTCATGGAGGGAAAGACAGTGTTTCCGTGCTGCTTGTATAGAAAGTCCTTCTTTAAAATATCTGAATCCTTCTTTCAGAACTCACTCAAGGTGGCTTGAGTGTATACCATAAATCAGATTAAAATAAGGATGTAACCCATCATCTTGAATCTTTTTGTGGAAAACTAGGTTTCGTTATTTTTTTTCCTGAAAAACATTTTAGAAATTTGTAAAATATGTACTAAAATGATTTTAGCCTTCATAGCTGTAAGTGCTTCTTCCTGGACTTTTTAAAATCTACAGAACCTACAGAGTTGTTAATGTATCTTAATAGGATAAATAGGGCTCTAAAACTCTGCGTTTTTTTAAATTGAGCTGCTGAACAATAATCTCCCAAACCTGCAGTCAATCAGACTGATTAGAGGATGGGTTTTTTCCTAGAACAACTGCGCAAACATTTTTGTTTGAGCTTGACCATAGAATGAGTTTGACCAAAGTAGCACATATTATTTTCATCCAAGGAAACAACAGGCTAGGTTTTTCAGCAGTGCTTAGAATGGAGTGGAAGGCAGGTGTTCTGTACCTGAATGAGGATTTTTCTAAACTAAATTTTCCACAAAAGTGAAATGGTAGCATAAATTTCATATCAGGGCTTCTACATATCACAACAAGAATTTTGTACTTTCTCTTCAAAAATTGCTTAAAGCCATGTGGCTAGACCACCACTGCGCATGTGTGACCTGTGTATCAAAATTGCATCTCCAAAGACTGTCTTATCCATCAAGATGTTACGGATCATAGAAAGACTGTACTGAAAATGGTTAGTTCCAAAGGAAGTGAAAGATAAGAGTCTCCAGGTAGGAGAAACGTTATAGTAAGGAGAGAAAAAAACTGCTCCATAACAAGAAGTAAGTCAGAGACAAAACTTTACAAGTGTAAGGATAGAAAGGGAGTAGATGTCCTGATTATTGAGTTGTCTACCACTGACATGTTAGAAGAAGTTGGAAGGCAATTCTGTCTTATATGACTTTGTCACAGGCAATTCTGCAGGATCATGACATTAACAGGCATATGGACAGAAGAAAAAGAAGGAGACTGCTAGAGGTCTCTTTCAGACCACTGCTTCAGTGAGCTAATGAAATGACCCTATAAAATTGCTTGACAGTTCTTGGAAGTATTCAAGTTGTGGGATTGCCTGCCCTAGCAGTACTTACCTGAATTAAAGCAACATCTAAGTCAGAATGGTGTCGTGATGTGCAATGTACAGCTTCCAGGATTTATAGGTCTTTGTGCAAATCCTCAGTATGTTTGCTTCCTCCTTGGTTGACAGATTTTGTCCACACAAAATGGAAAAGCATCAGCACTCAAGAGTGAGCAGAGTTGTACTGGACACAAGAGAGCACAGGCAGGCCAGGGTTTCAAACGTGAGCTCTCCTGAGAGTTTCAGCTGTTTCGGGGTTCTGATGACTGTACTGGTGGGTGAAAGTGGAACAGTTCCTATATGTTTTGTTTTGTGAGCCCAAAAACACATTTGAGAATGCATCTATCAATGTTTTTTCTCTAAGAGGTACTTAAAGTACTCATGAATTATTGTGTCATTTTTATTTCAGCTGAAAGTCCTCTGCAAGTCCCATCTGAAAGAAGTCTGGCCACCCAAAAACTGCATTTTCTGAAGAATTTGCTGAAAATAAAAAATAAAAAAAAGAGAAAGGTCCATCTCTAATGACAAAACCATTTGTTTACAAGAACTTCTCACAGATGGCACAAGAATTTCCTGTTAATGTCTTTGGGTCAGATCCTTGCGTGTTACAAAATGGAGTGTGTATCTGCCTTAGTCTTTCCCTTCTACTGATGTTTCAGGAATTCTCTTTGAAATGCCTCCATTTGCACAAAAAGTGTACTGAGACTACAGCCTTGCCAAAATATATCAACAGGATATAGGCTTGGATCTTCAGCTGGTAGAAATCAGTATATCTCATGGTTTAAATGGTTTATATAGGCATTATCTGGCATGAAACGCATATGCATTTCAGCAAGGGCAAAAGAGCTCAGCATTCCTGTGCAATGACTCCCAGGCAGAGATTTCTCATTCTCACCTGTTTCTTTTTCCAAAACAGTCCACAAAATCCATTTTGCGACATTCAGCAAGTACTGGATGACAAGCACTCTATCAGAAAAGCCTCAGCAAGCCTGAGATTCACTGGGTGGGTAAGGAGGGCCGTAAAGAAATGCCCTTTCCAGTACTTTGATGGGAAGCATACTGTTCTTTGCTCACATGCTGACTTTTGACTGTGGATTTCATACTGAAAGGTCTTTTGAGCAGAAGGCAGCATAAATGAAAAAATGCCAAAGTACTGGTAGTAATTTGTGTCCCCCTCAGTAGTTCTTCAGAACGGTCTCTGTACAGTGAGCATGGATCAGACCTTACTATGGGAGATGCATATACCATGTGCAAATATGCTTGCTAATATCTCTTGATCTGGAAAGCTAAACAATTATGTTACATTTGATTGTCCGAAAGAACAAATACTCTCCCCCAGCACACAGAACCATAATTCTCGTTGCATTGTTGTCTGCAGGAATCCTGAGCTTAAAGCAAACCAAGAGAAGGGTTGCTCAGCAAGTCTCAGGTTGACAGTAAAAGCCACAAAGCTAAGTAACAGAAAGAAAAAGCACAACTATCACTGCAAAATGGGCATTGTTTTCAAAAGAAAGTGCTTTGCTTTGCTCCAAGGCTTTTGTTTTATTCTCATCTGTGTTGTAATGCAAAATGGTGGCTTCAAGAGGCAGCGTTCAGTGCAACAAGAACTTACTAACATTTATTAACAGCAGAGCCAGTGATGAATTTGCAGAAACTTTCCAAACTCTTTCCAAAATGGGACGAGGTTTGGGTTAGATCTACTTTGAAAATTGTTGCAGGGCTGCCTTGGCCTCTTTCGTGTGAATTTTAAAAAAAGTAGTCTGGGATTCATAATGCCAAGACACCTCTGCTGGTCTGGTAAGTGAGACAACCTCAAGAAGCCCTCTAATTAGACTCTGGCTTTTTGAATTGAACAACATCCTCAGTAGCAACACATTTTCACTGTCCCATTCAAACCTTTTATGGGTCATGCTTGGCTGAAGGTCTAGTCAATTTTTTGGTAGTGGAGTAATTCTGCCAAGGAAGAGTATGATTCTGGAAGGCCAGGACTTGCGAGCTACCTAAAATTTCTTAGAAATACCTGAGTAGGTTCCCTTTTCTTGTGCAAGAGCAAAAGGCAGCGTGGTAGATTTTGTGCTAAGAATTAAAATAATTTCTGCTAGGAGGGTCTAATGCCTGCAAATTTTTAAACAAATATTGACAGGTCCACCATCTTTGCATTCTGTAAAAACCCAAAAAGCGAAAAAGCCAAAACACATGCAATTTGCAAATACACTTAACAGAAAGAACTGCTAACTGATTTTACACTGTGCTTCAGCTGAATACTTCTCCAACAGAGCAAAAAAGTAAAGCACAAGGAAAGCAGACTTGTAAAGAGACACCACAACCCCAGTTGTATCATGCACAACCCTAAAATAAGCAGATCTTTCTTTGATAAATCACTTAGATTATCTGAATTTTGACCATGAAAGTAAGTCTTCCTGTAAGAAATTACTTTTTCTTTGTAGTGTGAAGACAGAATTTCCAAGAACATGGGCAGGGCAAGAACTAAAATCCCTGATGAGTGTTATTAAGGACATTGTTATGAAATAGAATTCTTTGTAGTTCTTTGGAGGAGGGATTTTCTTGCCACAGAGACTGCGCTATTTCAACAGCTATTTTAATAAAAGCACATTCAAATATATTTGTTTGGCCAGTTTTCTCTCCTCTTTTATGGATCAGGAAGTTTCAGACTATATGGTTTTTGAAAAGCCTATGTGGAAATTGCACTGAAAAGACTTGCTTTGAAGTAATGGCATTCTTATATTTTATCATACTGAAATAATGATTTGAAACACAACATTTCACTTCCATATGTTGATTCAAGACAGTTTTTTTCTTAAACATTTCTTCTACCATCACAAAAATCTGTAACATCAAAAATCAGTAACATCAGAAAATACCAGCACTGTCCCCCAAAATACAAAATGTCTGTGTGATCTGATTATCACTGGGAAAATGTTTCAGTGGAAAGTATTAGTCATTGTCAGTGTTCATAAAAAAAAATCTCCCCACTGACTTTAGCTTTTTATTAGTTGCCAGGAGAGAAAATTTTCTACACTACTTTTTTTTTTTTTCTTTTTTCCCATCAGAGAGCAGAGAACCATAGTTCTTGTTTCAGTTATGTGCAGAGAAAATTTAAAATGAAAAAATATCCAAAGTCTGACGAGGTTCTGGAATTCAATGGGGAACACTGACCTTTTGCATGTGGGATGATTGTATCACACAGAAATTTCAGATTGGTGCCAACTTCAGCACTGATTTTTTTTAGTTCAACTGGTGATTGGCCATGAGTTGTACCAAAGCTGCCAAATTCATTTCCCAAACAGGCCCAAGTGACTGGCCCTGACTCCATGCAACTGCAAATATGTGAGAGGTACACATTGCCAATTCAATCATGCCTTCTCCCTAGAAACTTGTCTGGCATTAGATAGATTATGACTATCAAATATTTATCATATTGTCAGAAGACAAAGCAAGGGCTAATTGATGTTTTCTGCAGCAGAGCCCAACAATGTGGGCTATTTGATAAGTGGCGAGAGAGTTTCCTCAGCACTTCAAGGAATGCTGCTTCTCAGCCCAGTGTCTTCTTATTTGTCAAAAGCCCCATTCATGTATACAAGGTTGTCAAGCCATGAGAAGGTATTTGCCATGCATCCTACAGGTTGGAAAGATAGGTACATGACGCAGGAGAGCCACCCACATTGACCAGGCAGTGCAGGGACAGTCAGGTCTGAGCACAGGCACCAGAGGTGGTGCTTTAGCTGGCCTCTGTCACTGCAGCCACAACAAGAGGGGAAGGAACAGTGACAGGACCCAAAACATTTTGAGCCAAGATGGAAAGCCACCACAGCCTTTAGAGAAAGGGTGCTAACAGCAGCTCTGTCTTAAGGCTGGAAGAGTGTTTTCTTTGATTGTCATGGTGTGATTGTCCTTTTGATCCAGGACAAATCAGAGATCACACAGAAGGAAAAGAAAACCCCACAATCAAAACAAACAAAACCTCCACAAACAAAAACAATGAAATCCCAACCAACTAAAAAACAAAAAAAACCTCCCCACATTAAATTAAGGTTCAGATTATTTCTATTTTAACTCTGTTGATTCATCCATCCAGGTCCTTACAACGAGATTTTTGCTGCACAAAGATCTTGAAGCATCTAAAGAAATAAGGGCTTGGGGTCTGAAAATGGTTAGTTAATATTTTGGCTCTTTCACTACCCTATGAAGCTGGCTAATTCATGTTTCAGTGCCTCAGATGGTGTGGTAGTGACTTTGTGAGGTAAGGTTTTAAATTAGTTGCAAGATGGCAGCTGTTGGTGATAGTCATCTGGGTATGTATTTGTACGTCTGAAGATTATGGTAAATTGCTTGGTTTTGTTGCCTATGTTTGAAGGCTATTTAAGAGGTGGGTTGATTGTAACGTTGAACACAAAGGGATAGAGTTTGTTCTGTGGATATAACTCCAAATCTGTGGCCAGCTACTCCAAGGGATTTTGCAAAGCCAAAAAGAAATTAAAAATGCCATTGAAGAAATGTCACTCTTGGTCAGTGCTATGTGAAGTTTAGTGAAGGATTGTGAGCACTATCACTTACCCCTGAAAAAATGTCCCCGCAGTCCTTCTAGATGAAAATCTTTAATGTCAACTACGCTTTGGGACAGCTTGTGCCATCGGGACAGATATTGAATGAAAGTGGTCTGGTTTTGGTTTCACATTGACCTCCAAGGATAGTCTATATGGCTTTGTTTCCTTGCAAAACATTTCCCGCAGTGTTTAAAACTTACCTTAAAAAAGGAGAATGGTTTTGTTTTGCCATGGAGATAGGTATAAATATTAAAAGCAGGAACAGATCAAAAAATAACCATTAAAAACTTTGAATTATTCTTAATTTTGGAATACATTCTTCTGGCATGTGCAGATTCAGAGATGTATGACTTTCTCTTGGTACTGAAAAACAGGAGGGTTTCTGAAAGTCATCTGACCACATTGCATGGTGTATGTTTTCCAAACCCATGACCACATTAAGCTGTTGGAAAAGGTCTCTCTCTCTCTGACACAGACTGCAGTTGTTTTAGAAAAATAAAGCTGTGTAACTTCTGGGTTGATTTCTGTTGCAGAGAAGTTATGAGCTGACTGACAGCCAAGTGCACTTGCAGGTGTGTTCCACTTTGAGGAAAAGGCAGGAGAGCACATGGGCTTTGTGTGTGTGTGCATTTGTTCATCCCGAGTTTCTGTTGTGATGAGTCTGGCCCTCTGTCAAGCAAAACTTCTTATCCTGACACTAAGCTGCTATTTCAAAGCCTTTTCTTGGTTTGCACAGAGGAAGTTCCACCAAGTAAAACATGCTGCTACTTGTCAGAGCCCCTTCAGAGGGACCTTCTATGGGATATCCTTTTTTGCTGTGGGGTGACAGAGCAACAGGACCCTTGGTGTTCAAGCATGGCTTAAGGCCCAGCCATTCTGGGGAAAACTACTTGGTTGTAAGATTAGGTCACTTTAGCACAAGGGTAAAATATTGGCTTTAAACCTTTCCTGAACATGTATGTTTTGCTGATTTGGACTCAGAAGAACTACCTATATTTCTGTGTGCTTTCATGAAATAGAATGAATGGTAGTGTGTACCAATGCAGAGAAGCTACACAGTACAACAGATAGTATGAAATGGTATAAACCCTGTACAAACAGATATATTCTTCTTTCAGGCAAAACCAAGAAATTAAGAAAATGTTCTTAAGTCACCTTGTAGATTATTCCATACCTCTTACATTTAGTAAGAGGTGATTCCAGAGGGAAAAAAAAATCTGTGTTGTTATGGTATGTCTGACAGAACCAATTTTGAGATAATGAGAGCTGTTATTTAAAAACATACTTTCTACTTGCCTCTGTACACATTCATTTCTTTACTGTAATTCCATACACACAACGGAACTAAGCCAGTTCCACCTGCCATTCTACATGCTACGCCCATGCTAAGCCAGTCTCTGCTTTTGTTTTACACAGGAGCTGACAAGGGAGAAAAAGGTGGAAATGTTGCTCACAACTTTTGCTGGTCAAGAACACACTCTCAGAACTCCAAAAATTAGCCTCCAAACTTTTTTTACCTAAGAAACCTACTTCATTTTCCAAACTATGTGAATCAGAAACACTCGGTGTCATGGCTTAGGAATGGCGTTGTCCAGTTTGGTGCCACCCACCCCAAGAACGTAAAACTACATGCGACTCCCTTGCTTCCGCTCCTCCCACCCCTTCCATCTGTGGGTGGCCAGAGAGTAGAACTGGAGACACAAAAGGCAAAAATCACAGGCTCAGGTAAGAACAATGTACTGGAAGCAGCAATGAGATAAGAAAACAAACAGTAACAGAAACAAAATTAATAAAAAAGGTGTACAAAAGAGTGGAGAGCTTGACCCAGCCATGCCACTCTGTTCACCATACTTGCTTCACTGGAAAAGGTACACCCTTTCTTCTCCAAAGCAAGAGACAGTCCCTTTCCCTCACCCCTGGCAATGACATAGGATGGTATTGAATAACATCAGTGTCCTGGCCATACTCACAAATCTCCAGGCTCTGCCCCCTTACAGCTGATCCAGGCCAAAAACCAGGACACTAAGCCCACAAGAATTTTGTCATTCCCTTTGGGAGAAAATGTCAAAGTACATGTGAGGATTCACTGAATGATAAACAATTCTCATTGTATATCAGTTTTTAACAAGGAAGTATGTTTTCATGTTAAAGCAGTAGGCAGGAATTAAAGACTGTCTCTTGCAGTTTATGACCTCCGCAGCCAGGATCCACTCCAAGTTTTGGGAAGTTAGCACTATTCTTTACCTGAAAGTGTGGAAAACTTGACTGTAAAACACCAGATTCCCAGTGGATAGAGGGAAAGGTTTGCCCATGAATGCCTTGCGATAAGAGAAGGGTTCTTCATCTGCTTTTTCTGCCATTACAGAGGCTTGCACTCTGCCATTGTAGGCAGCACGTGCAAAAGTCTTACACAAGAGGCTGTGGTTTAGACCTGGTTCTTTTGTGGTTTAACAATATCATTAGATTGCTGGACTCTACTAACTCATAATTGCATAACCTCTGATTTTAGGTTTTCAGACTGCTGATGAATTTAATCACCACTCAAAATCTTTGCCAGATGAATATAAAAAGAGTTGTGCGGTGTAACACCCTTCTGTCTCCTCAGTATAGTTATTCTGTGTTCAAATATTGCACCTGAATTAGCAGTTCAAACCACTTGAGCTTTTCTGTTCCACTTTAAACAACCACAGGTTGTTGATGATCCACAGGACCATTCCTGGCAAGGTACATACCAGTGGAAGAGGAAAAAAATAGAAAGAACAAAAGGCTTTTAACTTGCTCTGCACATGATAATGATAGAGTGCCTTCAAAGAGCGCTGGGGTTTTTGAAAATCACAGGAGTGCAAAAAGGTCACCCATAGATATTTGAATTATTAACACAGGTTTAACCATTAAAGAAAGATGTATTGATAGAATATCAATGTGATTAATTATTTAGTTACAGAAAGTACAGCATAGAAAACAAATTAAGTATTCCCCACAGTTTGTGAAAGATAAACCTTGAATAAATGCATCATAAAAAGGTTTGTTACCACAAGGCTTGGTAATAACAGATGATCCTAGTGTATCATGGAAAATGTGTTTATGTTGGTTGTATTTATTTTGGTTACAAGATGAGCCTTCACCAGCTGATCTGTAGTGAGACAGGATGGAGAAAACCACAAAGAACCAACTTTGTATTTGATGGGAAATGTGGCAGCTGTTTAGCTTGTGGTTTTCAAACAAATAGGTTTTCAAAAGAAATGTGTACAGCTATTTGAGGAAGAAAATTCACTCAGTAAAATATCTCACACATGCTATTTTCTGTGTTTCTAGTAAACACCTCTGACAGTATTGCTAATGCAGATCATGTGTCAAGATCAGGACATTTATCTCCTGGTCTTTGTTACCAGAGAAAAATATAGTGCTCTTGGAACCTGTAGCTCACCTAGTTTTGCTGTGGCAAATAAAATCTTGAACCATTGCATATTTACTTTTTAATACATTCATGGCTGACATTCCTTCAAATTTTGATTCCCATGTATGATTATTGCATAGTTTTTTCAGTCATTGGTCAGTTATCCAAACAATCAGAGCCGATTTTTAATATTAAGTCCCAGAGGAACAAAATAAAAACAATATATTTTTCTCTCCATATATGACATTAGAAACATTGAATTAGTAAACATAGTTTTGAGAAAACCTCCTAAGGCCTGCCTTTATTTTATCTATGGTTTGTGGACACTTTGAAGTTAAGAGCCCAATAATCAGTAGTGTGTTTTTTTGACAGTGAAGGTGCACATGCTTCTCTACCTACAGTGTCAGAGGATTTACCACAGCAGGTTAGCTGGGGTTCTCCATGCCTAGAAGGAAACAGGATAAAGGCTGACGATCCATATATATCTGTTGCTCCCTTGGTTGAGGCAAACCAAAAGACTAGCATGTCCTCTTACCCAGGCACTGGAGAGGCACCTCTTTCCTAGCTGTAGCCTCAAGGGGACACTCATGATGACTGGGAAGCAAAGGAGCCACCAAGGAGCCAGAGGGGTAAGAGAGTCCAAAGTCAATTTGAGACAGGGAAAGTTTCTGTAGCACAAGCGGGAATCATGAGAGTTTGGGTACCTCTGAGTACAACCTCAGGAGTGAGCTGAACTGGAACGCCAGTATTGAACTACACACACCACATTCATGATGACTCCAAGATGAGAAAAATACTCTCAATTATCTTTCTATCTCTGTACTTTTCAGGTGCCAGAAAATATATTTTTATGCTAGTGTAAAGGCACGAGATCATACTGAACAAAGCCAATGGGAAAATCCAACTGGAAAGTTGGTATGCATGCAGAGAAAAGAAAAAGAGGAAAATACAGGAATTTAAAAAAAAATAAAAAAATTTACACATTTGCAACCAGGAATTGTACAAGCAGTTCTCACTGTGCTGGAAATGAAACAGAAAGCTAAACAGTGATAGATCAAATGACATCTAGTTTCTATAGTGTCCGAAGGCTCTATAGTATCTGCGACATTTTTGTTGTTCTGTTTGTTTTTGTCATGTGAAGATTTTCAGCTTGTCAGTCATGTATATAGCATTTCATCAATGTATTATTATTAGAGCACAGCAATCATTCTGTAATTCATATTGCAGTTTATGTTTTTGGCAATTGCAGTTATCCAGCAAATACAGGATGGCAAACTCTGGGCTTCTCAGGAAAATCAGGCTCCAGGCTGGCTTGGAAGCAGGTCTCCCATGATCTCCACAGATCTCACTCAAAAGGTCATGAAAGGTGTTGGGGTACGATTCAAACTGTAACCATGTCACAAATCAAAAATCTGTCTTTAGCCCAGTGGGGCACAGGTAACCCTCTGTTGGGGTCACTTGGGTCCAGCAGGGCTCTCAACAGACCTCCTTCTCCTGGCTTGTCTTAGAGTGTACTGACAGGGCAACAAAGGCAGTACTTGTTCCATGGCCTTGGGGTGTGAAACACAGGGAGGGTGTGTAAGCAAGCTTGTAGTGTTTTTGAGGGAATGCTGTCTGTACCTTGGTCCATAATTTTAGGGAATTCAATGAATAATTTAATTCTAACAGACTGTTGGGACTTCTCACATGTAGGTCCTCTGCCAGTTAATAATACTTAGTACATATATTACTCTTCTCATCTGCAAAGCACTTTACAAACATTAACTAATTAAGCCTCACAACACTCTGGGGAGGTAAGTATAAGTTATTATTGTTAAGTAAGGAAGGCTCTTGGCAGTCCTCTTAGTGGAAGTCTCAGGGGAGATCCTAATCCTCCATGCTGCAGCCCTTTCTGATATTGAGTCCCTTTTGTGAGTTACACTTACAGAGTGAATTCAGAAATGAAGCCGCAGTCCCACTCCTTGCACTTCCATAAGGAAATTTTACATACTCTGCAACTGCTTACTTACCTCCTTCGTCAACAGCTTTAGGAATTGCGTAAGTCTTCTGTGACTCTTCTCCTGAGTCTCCTTCCTTCCATAGACTCCAGCATCTTGAAAGGCTTCAGTGATCACAAAGGTGATGATGATTTTCTTGGAGAAGTCAGAAAGCTCTGGGAAAAGAAGCAGACAACACTTTTAAGAACACGGTATGGGAAAATCACATGAATTTTCTAGTTAGACAATGTCAGTAAAAGCAACATCAACCAATATTGGTTTTTTTCACCTTCCAGAATTTTTCTGCAAAACCTGGACCAGTTCTTTTGACTTGCACAGAGGCTTCTGGCAATGTCTCATGCAGGGGTGCTGTGCAAAGAGGTCTGAAAACACTGTCAGCTGTGACCAGCTAAGACTTTGGGAAATGCATATCACAAGCAGAAAAGCTTGCCCCACATGTCACATCAAGAATTTCTGATAGGGGAACACTATGGCTCTGATGAAAACTGATGGTTCCATAGGAAAAAATGCCTACCCAGAAATCAAACCTCTGTTCAGCAGAGCTCCTTGTGAGGATTTAGAATTTAGCATTTATAGTCAAACAGTGCTGTTAATATACCACATTAAAGAAATACTTCAAAGCTCTGACAGAGGGAGTGAGAGAAAGCAGAGAGGCAGCTGCTCTGTCAGTCACTTTTGTTTCTATGGGAACCAGCTGGTTGTTATTATCACTTATTATTTATCATTAAAAAAAAGACCTAAAGACCTCCATGGTCAGGGGGAAAAAAAAAAAAGGAAAAATTGTCTTTGGGGACTTTGGAAACTTTCTGTTGTTTGATACATATTTAAGTTGATGGGTTTTTAATAAATCTCTTCACTTCCTCCTCCAGCCACCACAGCTGCCATATTAAAGTGATCAAGCTGACCACAGATTTACTAAACAGAAATATACAGTTCACTTAGTCTTTAAACCACAAAAATACCAAAGAGGGATTTCTCCAGTTTCCAACATTCATATTGAAACTACTGCTTAATGTTAAATCATTAGACCTCAGGCTTTTTTTTCACACAACCCATAAGCGGGCACTTAGAATCTTAGTCATCTTCCACTAGAAGTGAAAAGAGTATGCCCTGTGCAGTAGAACACCAAGGACAGGTTTCTAGTAACGCTGAAGAGCCTTGAAAGGGTTAAATAATTGGATAAAGGTGCAACATACTTGAAGGTAATTTTTTGGCGATCCTTTTTTTTCAAGAGCTGTGTGTGTTTACTTAACCATGTGTTTTTAAGGGAACAAGCCTGCATGCACTTCACTGGGGCATATATTGACTTCCATGCTTTAACTGTGCATGCAGTGCTGTCTTTGCTATTGTTTGAGAGGGATACACACGTGCACATTTGTGTGTGTGCATTTATTTGCTGAGGTGTTCTCTGCAGGGTGGGGGGAAATTAAGGACAAACACACTTTGAGAGAGGCTTTTACATCTGAAGTTCTCTAGTTGTTAAAAAAAACCCAACAACAATTTAAAGGCACATTTGACTGACACTCACAGTAAGCAATGAGGGAGCAGAGCAATAGCATAGCCATCAACAGAGACAATGCTGCACTATACCCCAGGCATTTGATGCATGAAGCAAGCTCCTCACAAAGACCAACCCACTCCATGCTACCATTTGGCAGGTTCCCCATTCATCATGACCCCTATACAACACATGACAGGACTAAGCAAACCGCTGGTATAGGGTAACCACTGCTTATTGTGATCATCTCTGTTGGCTTGCCAAGACCTTTTGCTCTTCTCGTCTGCTCATTACATCCATCTGCTGCCTATTGTCTTATGACTTAAATCAAGCCTTGAATAGATGTGTGTGGAGGGATTGAAATGAATTTGTATCGTTGTAGAATCTCTAGAACAGCTGGACAATATCCATGACCAGTACTGCAGGACAGCCAAATGGTAACAATCAGTATGACAGAGAATTGGAGAAACAAAATGAGACAAGAAGTGATTTTTGGTTTAGCTGAGGCTCCAAAAGAGTTTGAAGCATATATGTGATGGGAAGAAGGGACAGTTAGACACCATGCCAAGATTCCCACACACATTAACACAGGTAGCTCAGATGAACACAGGTTTTGAGGCTCATCCAAGGTATGTCAAGGTGCTGTTGTTTGAATGGTTCTGGGAACAACACAGGAAAAAGCTTTTTTCCATGCACTTTGAAGGACCAGATGCTCCCAGGTATTGCTGTGTTCCCCAAATTGCTGAGAGCAGCTTGAACTGCCTTTGCAAGCACATGTGGCTCACCGGGACCTGTCAAAGATACCCACACCAATCAACAGAAGTCTGCCACTCATCTATCTTACTGGAGTTTGATAATTCAATACTTGCTTGCAAGATGGTTTTGTAAACATTGTTATCAGCCTGTTCAGAAAATTAAGTTTGAAACTGCCTACTTTATTTTTTTGCCCCACCAAATTGGCACTCCTTTGGATTGCATTTTTTGCTGCTTTTTCTGAAGTTTTGCTGCAAACAGCATAAGAGCAGCAGTCTACCCTCATTCTCCTGGACTTAAGAAAAATTAAAAAAGGAGACCACAGAAATTTCTTTTCCATTAGAAAAAAGAAAATAATTTTTCTGCTGCCAAGATATTTCTTCAGCAGCGTGGTTCACTCTGTAATCTTTTATCAGCATTTTCACTTCTGTTTCCTAGGTATAATTAAGCTCAAGTTCATACCTGCTTCTGCTCTTCTTCATATACACACACTTCTTGTACATCTCAAGTTTTTGTGTTGTTTGACTACCTGTAAAGTCATCCTTTTTTAGTCCTTGTTCTGATAAACTAGAAGCAATTTTTTCCCTCTTCCACCCACAGTTCAAAAGAGCTTTAAAAAATTAATAATTTGGGTCTGTAAATAAAATTATATTCTTACATGTTTGAGTATGATTTCTGGAGGCATCACATATACATTTCTGAGGGTAAAACTTCGCCCAACAACGTCATTTGCCATGTGCCAGCATGAGGAAAAATCAATTTGTATTGTAAAAGAAATGTATATCAGTAACACAGAGTGGGAGTACATCATGCATACAACGATTTTTATGATTCAGTGTTTTCAGTGAGAGGATGGTGATAATCTGCACAATTAATTATATTTTTCTGAAAATCACTCTTCAGGCAAGACTTAAATATTTATGGGTGATCAGTGGGAATATTTGGTTTCCCTTGGGAAGTGTGCTTCTGTCAGGACCTGTAAGTTGCAACCAGGCAGCATACATGCAAGGAGGGAAGGTACAGTTGAAGCATAGGTTTAAATCTGAAGGATTCTCAAAACTGGCTGGTTTACTTACAGTCAGACATCATCATCTTTTAATATCTTCGTCACATAAAATTAGCATTTTAGACTCGTGTTTTAGGAAAAATGGGTGTGTTTCCATTACAAACATGATGATAACAGAGAGAAAACAGTGGGTTGAGGTGAACCCTGCAAGGCAGCCAACTAACCATGAGTGGGAGATTTGAAGGTCTCACAAAGCACTCATGCTGAAGTGTCGGACTCAGTTCCTCTTCCAGGCCAAATTCACAGGGAAAATGCAGTTTTTACAACCCTTGCCTTCAAAGCCTTGGCTGAAGTTACAGTACATGATGTTTGTGCCAATATGGTGTCCATTGATTTCTGTGTTGTTACAGAGCTGAGCTGTCGTTTAAGCATGTCTTAGTTCAGTGGAGAACTAAGATATCTATGTTGGCCAAGAGAGAAAAGGAAANTCCGCAGGATTGGTGGGCAGAGGGAGGATGAGGCCCCATCTCCGCAGTGCAGAAACAGGCGAGTTCTTGTCCTCACTCGACAGAAAAGCCGTTGAGCTGTGCAGAAACACAGAAAAACCCAGCAGCCACTCCCACAAGAGCCTTCATCTCTCCACCTCCCACCCTGGGAGACCAGAATAAAGGGCTCTGGCCTAAGTCATTACATCTGGATATGAATATTCATTAGTGTCATTGTTAACCATCTTCACAGGAGTTGGGCGTTGGCTCCAAGCTTTTTGGGAAGAACTCCAATGANCCAGACAAAAATGAAAAAGAAAAAAAACAAACAAACAAACACAGAAATAGCCCCTCTCCTTTAAATTTAGAACAGAACTTTAATTAGAAAAATACCTAAGAAAAGGATAACAGTTCTTAACCACAATATATCTATATATGTCCAGAAAAGGACCAAAACAAAACAGTTTGTAATAAACCCTTTGAACGAAGAAGAAACAAAAGTCAATTTTCTCTGCTATCCTAAAAAGGGTGTAATTATATTTACAGATAGCAGGTGGCAATGTTGTGCCTCAGCCAGCTGGCCCCTCTCGCAGGCAGCCCCTCTTGCAGCTGGCTGATCAGGGAATGATTATAGTTACCGAAATGGCGGGCACAGCAGTTCCAAGTCAGTTCCTGCAGAACTGATGGAGGGACGACGGCAGCCCCATCTCCATGGTGCAGAAACAGACGTGTTCTCTAGGCTGCCCCAGGTCAGTTTCCGCAGGATTGGTGGGCAGAGGGAGGATGAGGCCCCATCTCCGCAGTGCAGAAACAGGCGAGTTCTTGTCCTCACTCGACAGAAAAGCCGTTGAGCTGTGCAGAAACACAGAAAAACCCAGCAGCCACTCCCACAAGAGCCTTCATCTCTCCACCTCCCACCCTGGGAGACCAGAATAAAGGGCTCTGGCCTAAGTCATTACATCTGGATATGAATATTCATTAGTGTCATTGTTAACCATCTTCACAGGAGTTGGGCGTTGGCTCCAAGCTTTTTGGGAAGAACTCCAATGAGATGCTGAAACTGTAACAAGGTGTGATGATAATGACATTCTTCCAGGTCATAGCCACTGCACTTATTTTCTAGACTTATGTTATTTGAAGGTCTTTTCTCTAAGGAGAAAAGACAATGCTTTAACTTGGGAGCACTAAACAAGCAGAAGCTTGACTACACCAGGTTAATTCTTGCAAATTCTTCAGTAGCTTGTTTTGGACTTGCTTTGGAGAGTTAAGCACTGGGAACCACATCCTTCTCAAACTCAGCGGTCCTCAGCCTGCTGTGTCAGGCATCTGTAGTTCCTTTCATCCCTACAGGTAGTGTGTTAAATATCAAGACAACAGTGATGGGGAGAACAGTGTTTCAATGTATGTGAATGATTGTATATGAGAGTTACAGCAAACAATTATTTTAAACTAAGTAGCTCAAAGCATGGAATGACAGAAAGAACAGGGAGGTTTAAGTGCCCTTGATGAGTAGGGTATGCTGTTGACAAAGTCAATTTCTGCTTGGTCTTATGCCAGACCAGCTCCACAACATTTTTAAAGCCCAAGTTGTTTAGAGGATTATTATTAGAGATTTCTCACTTTCTGAAGCCAAGGGAGGAAAATAGTGACTGCAGTAAACATTACCAGGCCCCCAGGCTGTGTTTTTGTTTGTGATTTACAATTCAGATGCAGACATTCAGTGCCGGTAGAAATAGCCTTGCTGGTGGGTTCGACACTGTGTTTCAAAAGGTGGTTATTAAACAGAAACTGGAAACAAGCAGGTTGTAGCTGAGCTCCTGAGGACTGAAAAATAAGTCAGTCTGTCTGTGATGCGAGGCACTCTTCTGTTCCCCTGAGGAGAAAGCTTAGTACATTTCAGCTCCTGTGATGACAGTGATGTTATGTTTCAGGCTTCTTACTGCACTGTAAATAACATTATATTAAAGACGTGTCTTTGGGTAGGAATACAAAAGAGGGGAAAATGCATTTGATTAGAAACAACTACTATTCATTGTAAAATGAAACATGATTGGAAGCAGTATAACTATAGTCAGTACTATTTTTGCCTGTTATTCTTTATATATTGGTTCATTCAATTTTCACCTTTTTGTTCTGTATAAGGGAGGTTTAAGCCTATTCTGGCCATGTTGTTTATATGCCAGTTGCATGCCACTGAACATAAAAAATATATTAAATTTAAGCCAGATTTAAAATTTTGCCCAGGTCTTCAGTCAGGTCTTCCAGTTGCATGAGTCAAGTAAACAGACCAGAGGTGATAACAAAGAACACTGTCTGAGAGCAGTAAGTTGATGGAGAGCTATACAGTTCATTTTTAGCATATTGGTTATTTATAAATACACTGAAGTGGGGTAGGAGTTCTTTAGGGCAGACTGTTTATCTGTGCTGAAAGGCAACACTGGAATGTTAAAAATCATCTTAGGTAGTGACAAAAATATTAAACTGTATTATTTAACTCCTTATTAAATTCACTGCAATTTGGATCACTTCCTATGACACTAGATAACATCTTGAACAAACCATTAACTCTGATACAGTTTAGACACCAATTGTATGCTGCCCAAAGAATGGAGAAGATGATTTGAAACATTTTTCCATGTCTGAATTCTAGCTATACAGTGTAGTTTGCAATGAACCTGAAATAACAGAACTACAAAGGGAAAAACATTGCTATGGCAACAAACTATTTCTATTTTAAAAAAGCTTGGTGCAAAAAAAGAAGCAACAGCATGATTTAAACAGAAACAGACTTTGCAAAATAAGAAATGCAATAATTAATTTAAAACTAAATAATAATTAATATATAATAATTTAGTCTTGTTTGTGGTGTCATATCTACCTGTAACTCTCTTTTCTCTGATATTTTCTGAACTTACAGAAACATAGAACAATACTTTGTGACATTAGAAACTGAGACAGATGTTAATTGAGTCAATCTCAGGAGATAAGGAGATAAGGTGATTCCCTTAAAGCTAGGTACAGAATATGCATGATTCAGGATGCAAGGTTACAAGATTACTTACTGTTAGGCATCACTTTCAGGAGCTCAGATCAGAAGTCCTTATTGCCAGAAGCTATCTCCACATTCAGTGAAGTACACTACAGTACTATTCCCAGAGCATAACTATGTCTCTGGACAAAAGGCCAAGAGCATATATTTTGAGGCATGGTCTCTCCTCTGATTTCTGGGGAGCACAACAGGACCATTTTTCTCATCCACTATCTCAGTTAGAAGATGAACCAAGATCAAAGGCCTTAAGTCAGTCCAGTGGTTGATAAGAGCTATAAATCTGCATTCCAATGCAAATTAATGCCATTCATTTACCATCCTCCAAGCTGCAATGATGGTTTCTCTGACTTCTGGTTAACTGCAAGCAACAGTGCCTGTTTCTGTTGCAGCCCTGCTGCAAGATAAAGCTTTGCTCAAAGGACAAAATTCAGCATCTTCCTCTGATAACCAAGAACTTTCTAGTCGTTATTTTAGCAGAATAATATGAAAACAACTCCTTTGGTATCCCAAAGCCTTTTTACAGGCACATGGCTTGGCTACTGTGTTTTGTTGTTGTTGTTTTTTGTTTGTTTATAGCTTTTTATTTTTTTCAAAGGATAGACCACTTTCTAAGAAAAATACATGGATAAAAGTATTTTGTACTTCTGTGTAATGCTTTTCCTTCTTCTCCATTACCTCAGTCACTTTTTGGGGAGTGACTCTGGCTGTTAAAAGCCAGCTGCCAAAATTCTAGAGAATTAGAGAAATCAGCAGCCTTTCAAGAATGCTTCTATTATGATAACACTCAGGGAAGAGGAAACATTTACACAGGCATGAGAAACAGACATCATGGGTTTATTATAAGCAAATCAATTAAACAGGGGGCCTTTATTAATTCATAGGCATGCCATGAAGTTGTGAGGTGTCTGGTCCAGCCTGGACCCGACGCCAGGGACTACTCATGGCAGGGATTAGGGAAATTAAACAGGGACTATAACAAAGACTCCTGTGCCAGAAGGCAGGCCTTTGTGTCCAAGGGGGTCAGCCATGTTGCACAGGGGGGTGGTGAGTCACTGGGTACAGGGGAGAGACGTCAAGACCCATGAGAGGAAGGGCAATGCCCCCTCCCCTGCTACCTTAGGTAAAAAAGCAGCCTTTTAAGGCAAAATGATGCATATATATTAAGTGATGTAAAAGGGTGGGACTTTGTAACCAGAAAAACCTACAAAAAGCATGGGTTTGAAATGGGGGTGTGCTTTTGGACCTTTGTGGCCTGAGCAACTGGTGTGCACTATTATTACACTTTCCTGCTCGCTACACTCATTTATTTCACTGGTTATTTTTGCGGTTTTATAAATTGAATAAAAGCGATTTTTCTCGCACAGGTGTCATGGTTTAGGAATGGTACTCCCCAGTCTAGCGCTCCCACTGAGACTTTTGAAACCGTAATGCTGCCCAGTCACTCACCCACCCTGTCCCCTTCTGCAGCACGATGGAGGGGAGAACTGGAAGCAGAAAAGGTGAAGATCATGGGTTGAANGTGCCAGAAGGCAGGCCTTTGTGTCCAAGGGGGTCAGCCATGTTGCACAGGGGGGTGGTGAGTCACTGGGTACAGGGGAGAGACGTCAAGACCCATGAGAGGAAGGGCAATGCCCCCTCCCCTGCTACCTTAGGTAAAAAAGCAGCCTTTTAAGGCAAAATGATGCATATATATTAAGTGATGTAAAAGGGTGGGACTTTGTAACCAGAAAAACCTACAAAAAGCATGGGTTTGAAATGGGGGTGTGCTTTTGGACCTTTGTGGCCTGAGCACCTGGTGTGCACTATTATTACACTTTCCTGCTCGCTACACTCATTTATTTCACTGGTTATTTTTGCGGTTTTATAAATTGAATAAAAGCGATTTTTCTCGCACAGGTGTCATGGTTTAGGAATGGTACTCCCCAGTCTAGCGCTCCCACTGAGACTTTTGAAACCGTAATGCTGCCCAGTCACTCACCCACCCTGTCCCCTTCTGCAGCACGATGGAGGGGAGAACTGGAAGCAGAAAAGGTGAAGATCATGGGTTGAAATTTACTGGAAACAGCAATCAGATAAGAAAATTAACAGTAGCAGCAACAATATGAATCATAAAAGTGTAGAAAAGAGAGAGTGATTCACATACAAAAATGCTCATCGAGGAGCTCAATCCGACTGCAGCCACACCACCTCAACTGCTGAGAACTGGCACCACCCAATCGTTCCCTCCAGCACAGAACTGGTGCCACACTTAACCAGAAGGAACCCTTTCTCATTGACAGACTCCCTTCCTCCACCAGCCCCCAACAATGGCATAAGGTGGTATAGAATAACCTCCAGGTCCTGGCCATACCCCCTCCTGGCTACTGCAAAAAGTAACCCTGTCCTGGTCAGAACCAGGACAACAGGTAATTAAAGCAATTAGAACATTTTTTTTGTCTGGAAAATGGCCTTACAAAATTTCAGTGTGACTGCTTGGTTCCTGTTTATTAAACTACACCTTTAAAAGGAACAGAGACAAAATTCAACTGAATTATTTATCTAAACAAGAAGATACTACCTGCTTGTCAAAGAAATAAGATCAAACCTGCTTTTCCAAAAGGCAGTCTCAAAATTTCCTGCAGAACCCCACCTCAGCCTAGTTTATCTGAGCCTTGACCGTATTGAGATACCCAGCAAGGCAGAAAAGTTTAAAAAGTGCAGAAAGTTAGAAAGCCATGCAGATCCCCTATGTGCAGTTTAACAGCAGCTATGAAATGCCACCATCTTTGTTCAAAAGTACATGCTGTAAAGAGCCCCAGTGCTCAGAGACTTCATGGGCAAAGTCCAGCCCTCAGAAACAAGCCTTTAGGGTGCATGGAGGTATGTACTCATTTACCAACAAGAGACATGATATTCTCTGTAGGATGCAATGATGCTGCCTGCACTGCCTAAAGGGACAGAATCTGCTGGCAAAAGCCCTGCAAGAGACAAAGAAAACTGCACTTGGGGCATATACAGGTGGCCCTCATCTTGTAGGTACTGTCTTTTAGTGATCAAAGGTTTGAAAAGATTTAGCAAGCAATGGATGTAATCTTTTCAGCTATGCTCATCTACTTCAGAGGCTTCTGTTTTGCCATTAAGGGAAGCAGTTTACTTTTCTATCCAGGTTAGTCTAGGATGTGCAGTGTCCTGCACAGTCCTGTGTACTTAAGAGCAAACAAGATGATGTTATGGCAGTTATTTTACAAAACACAATTTGATTTGACTTCAGGAAAGCAATGTCTCTTTCTATAATATTTGGTTACAGTCTTTCAACTGAGTGTAGCAAGGGGAGAGCAGAACACTGAACAATGTTGAAATACTATGATATATTCATGTTGAACATGTTTAATACTTATTAAAAGATTAAATTACTTTTAAAATCATATTGAGTGATTCAAGCTTGCAGAATAAGGTTTAATCTTTGGCTGTTCCATCTCTGCAGAATAAAATGATCCTTGTGTTCAATGAAGTCTTTTTAAAAGTATACTTATTGGGCTTCTTTGGTAAAACTATCTTCATTATCTCTGTTTCACTATGTTTTGGGTTTGAGTTTGGGCTTTTTGTTCTGTTTTTCTAAGAAAGTCCTTCAGTCTACTTGCAGTAATTTTGTTCACCTCACAGGTGGACACTCCTAGAAGACATAATTATATTTAAAGGTAATTGTATTTACTGTGTGACTCCTGTGATACACTTTCTTAAGTAAATATATTATTTTGAAACTATCAAGTCTTCTATCCAAACCATTTGATTTATATAATATCATTGATTTTTAGAGGCTGAAAGGACTAGTCATTCCCTCATCAAATCTTCTCTAATTATCCAAAAATTTCATTCAGTCATTCCTTCATGAAGCCCAGTGACTAACGGGGAATAATCCCTTTAAGCAGATCCCTAACCTTGATAGAAAGAAATCTTGCTGCGAGCATATCTACAATATCTTCTAAGTTTTCCAGTATAGAGGTTTCAGCCAGTACTCACCTACATTTTTAATCATTGTATGTAAATTCTTAATTTGTCTTTATTTGATGGACTTGTTTGCCTGCACCATTTGCTGTATCTTTCTGTAATATTTTCCAGTTATTTATAATTTCTCCAAGCTCTGAGCCATTAAGGACTTTACCTGTAATATCTTCATTCTGCCTAAATCTCTGTGAATGGATCCCTTCCAGACTGCACCAAAAGGATGAAAATTTCTTATAAAGTCCTGTCATGAAGACCTCAGGTTTATCGTGAACAGTGATTAATTCATTAAAGAGATATTGCACTGATACACTGTGTTTGCATATGATAGTATTGTGAGGAAAGTCTGATCTCACAGGAAGTATCAAGCTACCTTTACAAATGAGATGTGTTCCAAGTTTATTGGAATCATCTCTTTTCTCCTGTTTTCTACCTAACCATGTTGGATTATAATTTTATCTTCAAGGGCTTGAAGACTGTAAAATATTGAGTCTGTTGTAATGTTTCTGCCTTCATGAAAGGAAGTCAGAAAAAAAAAATTGCATTTAAAAGAAATATCAGTCTGATCTCACTTAAAGGATTTGGTATTGGTGTCAGTGGTGTTCGGCAGAGACTAGAAGGGTCCAGCATATAAACTCTACTGTGGATTGTCTGGCAATGTTCAGAAATTATTATGTTTCTGTAGTATATATTTAGTATACTTGACTTTCAGAAAAATATGGACTTGAAAAGCATAGAGGAACCCTAGAGCAAAAGCATTTTACAGTAAAACTTCTCCCACCACAGATGGTTTCAAGTTGAAATATATCACAATGTATTTGTGTTGCTTCCACTGATGGCCATTTTTAATGTTCTTCTTATGAGAAAGAAGTCTTTTAAAAACAAGCTGCGTTTGAAAGGAACATTCTTGAGCTGAGGGGAAGAGATGATGCAAATGTGAACAATGCAAAGAGAAACATTTAAGGCATGCCCAGGTTATAGTGGCCAGGACCAGTTTGTCACTGATATGGTATTGTGGCTTTGTATTCTACACCCTCTATGTCATTTCTCATGGACTGCTAGCAGTTGATCACTTGCAGCAGCTGCCCAGGGCACACCTGGCCCCTCAGGCTACAAGCTCAGTGTTTAGGAACTCCGTGAGATAAGGAAGTTTTCCTGTATTCACACCAATGACTCAGGTGTGATAACTCCCCTCCAGGGAGTCCTTAGCAACTTCACACCCAGCCTGAGGGG